>VXAL01015073.1:389823-485859 GCA_013399475.1 Chauna torquata
TCCTCCTCCTCCTCCTCCTCCTCCTCCTCTTCCTCCTCTTCCTCCAGGCACCTCGTGAGTGGGACAGGGATGCTCTGAGCTTCACAGGGCTGACCGGGTCAGGGAGAGGCACCCGCACCCCATCATCCCTTGGTCCTCCTCCTCTTGGGAAAAGGACAGATGGATGGACAGGCGTCCCGGGGTTATGGGGGGCGATCAGCTTGGCTCTGCTCCCTGCTCTGAGCATCCCCTTCCTTGGGGCTGTCCTGGCTCTGCTGGTGGCCCGACGACAGCGCACGGCTCCTGAAGATGGTGCTGTTCCCCTAACGGCTCCGCCACCGGCGGAGGGCTGCGGGAGGGCGAGCAGCACGGGCACGGTGTTCCCCGTCCCGGGACGGGCGGACTGGCTCGGACTGGCTCCCGCTGGGCTGGGCTGGGCTGGGCAGTCCCCGGGCAAAAAGCTGGCTGAAAAGGGCAAGGGCTCCCCGGGAGTGAACTGAGGAATTAACGAAGAAGCCGTGCCCCTCCCTGAGCAGGGGTTCACCCTAACCCGGGTCGTGGTAAAAGGGGTATGGCTGGGCTTTTGCTCTTTTGCCGATCCTCCCTGTTTGAGCTGTGCTTTCCTCTCTCCGCAGCATCTATAGATATCCTCCCTGTCTCTGTGACAGCCAGGTGTAGGGCCACGTCTGAGGGACGTAGCGATAGCAAGAGACTCACCGAGGTGCGGGGCCAGCAGCAGCAGTGAGATGGGGGAGGCACCAGGTGGGCATGGGCTGTGCCCCGTTGGGCTCAGAACCACGGAACAGTGAGTGGGAGCAAGGGGGAAGGATGTGCACAGGGAGAAGGGCCAGGGAACCTGGCACGATGCCTTCAGTGAGCCTGGTTCCTGGGGTGTCTGCGGCTCCCAGGCTGCTTTGTGACCGTGCCCATGGCTGCACATAGATCTCCTTCTTCTCCTTGTATGGAAAGAGTCCATATTTCCAGCTAGGAGCATCATGGGCTTTTTGCACACTTGTTCACATCCTGCACCAGCTCAGACGCTCCTGACAGTGCCCAGCCTCAAGGCACATGCACTAAGTAGGCACATGTAGCACATCCTGAAGGCAAAACCAAGGGCCCAGTGGAACTGGGACACCTGCCCCTACCTCCACAGCCCTTCAGTCACAGCATGCGTGCACTCCCACTCACAAAACGCACAAGTGCTGTGATACTCAGGACACGTTGAGCCCTGTACGGTCCTCTGCCAGGACTCAGCACCCTGCTGGAGCCGCCACCGCACACATGCACACCTTCTTCTGTTGCCCTCTCTCCTCCCCAGTTCTGGCAGTGCATTTGAGAGGCCTCCCATTCCAGGATTTGGGGCACACAGTTCTGAGGTCACAGTACCCTGGGTCCTGCAAAGCCCCTTTACACTCTCACAGGGCCCAACCACAACAGCTTGTCTGGGATCCTGGATCACAGCAAGACCAAAAGCCATGGGGAGCTGCAATAACTGGTAGCCCTGGGCACCTCTGCGGGACCTGGAGGACACATGTTCCTGGGACACCTGGGCTGGGATGGCACCGGGGGACTGGAGAGCCTGTGCTGTGGGTTGTTGTGCCTGTGCCTGGGTTGTGCTGAAGGTCTACATCACACTGGGAGTGGATACCACATAGTTCTGCAAGGCCAAAGGCTTCTGCTTCCCCAGAGGTTAACTTCCAGAGCTTAGCACTGAGTTGGTGGCAGTGTGGATGATGAGAGGTGTCCTTCTGGGATGCCTGGCTCTGCTTGGACACTAGATGACAAAGATCTGAGGGAGTCATCACAAGGAGACTGCTGGGATGGAGTAGAAACACAATGCCAAGGCTAGCCTGGGGCTGGCAGACGGGCAGCTCTCCCACCACCTGCAGAGATGCAACCACCATCACACCAACGGTGCTCTGGGGTTTCCTGGTGGCTTGGAGCTAGTCAGGAAATGGTCAGCCCCGACCCCTTGCTCAAAGACCTATGCTTAGCTGCACCCCTGGCCTGCCAGCACAGCTCAGACTCTGTCCACAGCTTGCTCCAGGCCTTGGGAGCTGCTGGAGCCTGCTGCACCATCTGCATGCCACAGGGGCACTTTGTCCTCCCCGTGGCCTTGTATCAGGGCCCTGAGCTGCTCTGCAAGCCTGTCCTGTGATACTGCTGATGACAGGACCTCTCCGGTGCAGACAGACAGCTTCCCAGGCAGCCAGCGCAAAAAAGCTGGAGGGACCCGATGCCCCGGGCCGTTCCCAGGTCCTGGTGATGAGTGCTGCGGACGTGTCCCTGCAGGGACAGTTCTCAGTGGCTGTGAATGGGGAATTGTTGCCACCACGCTGTGAGCTGGGCAGGTTCTGCCCGGTGGGGAGCCCCTCTCACTCCAGCACCTAGGAGGCTGCTGGCACCACTGGGCTCTGTCACCGTGTGGTGCCCCAGCATGGGTGCAGCATCTGCAGGGACCACGCCAGGCTCCAGAGAGGGATGAGTTTGGCCCAGCAAGAAGAACATGGGTAGATGGAGGGTGTGTGACCCCACCAAGACCTCCCTGGAGCCCCCTGAGCAAGTCTGGAGTCGCAGGGGGAGTTTGTGTTCAAGGGATGGGTCACACCTGACCCGACTCTCTCTTGAGAGAGAAGCCCGTCCTCCCTCATGTGCCTTTTTCTGGTGTGGGTTCCTGTGGGCAGGGGAGGGCTGCTGTCACGCATGGGTCTACCTGGCCATGAGCACACTGAAGAGTGAATAACACCTCAGGTGGCATAGGTGGGAGTCAGCTTCCGTGGTTATCACGGGCAGGTATTAGCGATCACTCAGCGCTCAGATGGGGAAGCAGTCGTGGCAGCTGTAGGGGATCTGTCGACAGACGCTGAGTGTTAAATGCTGAGCAAGGTACCCACCCTGCTTGGCAGCACCGGCAGGTCCAAATGGGAGGGATGCAGAGGCTTCCTTGGCAGGGCAGCGGGGAGGATGCTCAGTGCTCGAGGCAGCCCAGACCCCTGTGCAGGGCCCTTTACCCATAGCCTTACCTTGCGCACCCTGGTGAGAGACTCGCCAGGGATCTGCATCCTCCCAGGCTCTGCTTTTGAAGAGGGTGGCCCTGTCTCAGATGGCTAACGTGGCTATAAACAGGTTGGGTATTGTCAGTCCTGGCTGTCCTGTCCCCTGCTCCCACTGCCCCAGCTCAGGGGTGAGCGGGGGTCCCTGCCCCAGGACAACGTGGCCTGAAAGGCGTCGAGGCAGGGGTTCTGCGTGTCCCCCCTGGTCCCAGATGTGCAAAGGGAACACATGCAAGCGATTTTCATCCTCCTGGTGCACCAGGACTGAAGGGCAACCCATCTACTCTCATGTCTGACCCCGACTGAGCACAAGCACTCTGTTTTGCTGGCTGGAGAAGAAACCTCAGAGCTTCTCCTCTCTGTCCCCTCGCTGTCCCTGCGGCTGGGGAGAGGAGGCTGAAAGTGCCTCCTCCACCTGCTCCACAGGCTGGGCCAGGACAGGGAGCACGGCTGCAGCTCTGGGCCACGGCATGGGCTAGATGTTCGGCTTTCACAGCGGCTGGGCAAGAGCAGCAAAGAGGGATGGGGAGCAGGAGAAGCAGCAGGGGCTGTTTAACCAGCATCACGGCATCACAAGGGAGGGAGGACAGCAGAGGGAACGGGAGCCTGCAGTTGGGATGCTCCGGCTGGGTACAGTGTGTGCGTGTGGAGCGGGAAGGGGGGCTCGCTGCAGAGCCCACCCACCCCATTGGCTTGTGAGCAGTGACAGGCAGGCTGCGCCCTCCCCGCCGAGCTGCTCGCCTGTGTGGATGCGAGCAATGTGCGCAAAGTGCCTTTGCATGAGCCGGCGTGTGCCGTAGCTCCGGGCACTTGCTCGCAAAGGTGCTGGGAAGACCACGGCAGCCCCATCCCACACCTGGCGGCCCCGCCAGACCATGGCATGGGCACAGGGGGATCTGATGTCTTCGCTCTCCATCATCATCGCCTTGGCTGCCTGCCTGTCCGCCACCACCAGCGAAGGTAGGAAGTGGGGTGGCCCTGGCATGATGGGGCAGTGCTGGGGGGACACAGAGGATCGGTGCGGCTGCAGTGTTTAGATGTGTCAGCATGGGCTTGCTGGCAGGAGAAGCTCACTGCTGGGCTTAGCTTCTCCTTGCTCTCAGGGGAGCAGAGCTCCGGGTGCCTGCCTGAATTTGCTGATCCTGGAGCTTTTGCACAGAGGCTGAACTTCGGAGCTGGGCAAGAGGACCTGAGCTCTGCAGCAGCACCTTCCAGCCCTTCCTGGCCTCCCCTGCAAGGGCTCTGCTGCAGCTTGCAGGGGTGGCTGCGGAGGGGACTGGGGCACAGGTGCCATCTCAGCCATGATCACCCCAATGGAGGCAGCTGGGGCGTGCGTGCTGGCGGGGCAGCGCAGGCTGCGGCAGAGCGAGCGGCTGGGCGAGCACAGTGGGCTGTGCTGAGGGTGCGGAGCAGGTCATGGGAGCTGGAAGGGCGCTCAGGTGGGAAACTTGTCGCGAAGGAAAGGGCTCTAAACTTCTGAAGTGGGAAGCAGGGATACAGGCAAGGACCCTCTCCTGACACCTCAGTGTCAGCACCGACCAGGCCTGCACCCCGCTCCCGGCTGTGCTCAGACCCGGCCCATGCTGGCCAAACAACCCTGCTCCTGCGGCTTGGGCCCCCTCAGCTTTGGCAGCGCTGCTCCTGCTGCCTGTCATCCTTTCGATTGTCTCCTTCCGTGCTGGCGGCGGTGTGACTGATTCCCGGGGCTGCTGATCTTCATCACCCAGAGATCTGCCGTTCCCACTCCCGAGCGTGTCCTTGGCACCGGCAGCAACATCCTTCCTCCCTTCTGCTACGCCTGAGAGCCACGGCCGGCACGGCGCAGCCCTACGCAGTGAGCCCCGGTGCCGGTGTCCCTATCCGTGATGGTGGTGGCATCCGTCCCTTCTCCTCCCTGCAGCCCTGCTGTCCTCCTGGCATGCCGAGGCCCACGGGCTGCCTCATGCCCTTTACGGCACCCAGCCGGGCTGGGTTCCTGCTCCTGCTGCCATCTTCCAACACGCATCCGTTGCTCCTCTCCCACCCATCTTGTCTTCCTTACCTGTATTGCTCATTTCTAGCTCTCTGTTAGTCCCAACCCAGTTTTCTGCCAGCTGCCCGCTTCCTGGTGCTCCTCCTGCTCCTTTCCCCACTGGCTTTCCTGCCCTTGTCGGGGCTGCATTGGGCTCTCGCTGCTGGGGATGGGTTTGTGGGAGCAAAAAGGGTCCCTGGCCCCCCTGAGCCCCTGCTCCATGCTGCAGCAGCTGCCCCGTGCCCCTGGCCCAGGGCTGAGCACGGTGCAGGATGCTCCTGCCAGACCGGCTCCGGTGCTCCCCCAGGCTCTTGGCACTGGCACGGGGAGCCACGGTGCTCCAAGCGGAGCAGCCAGCCTGAACTCGGCTAACCCCGGACAGGGGCACAGCACATGAGACTGATGGCCTCTTGCTTTCCTCTGTTCCTTGGGTGGTGAAGGGAGCAGAGAGGGGAGCTGGAAATTCAGCTTTCTGTAGGACTCAGTAGCCAGGGGGCAGATAACACTGAGGAGAAGAGCAATGCCAGCATCCTTCTGGTGTCCAGGTACAGCCTCCTGGGCTGTTCTGGCTGGCCCTGCTCTCGCTCGTGTCCCTGTGCCTGCCAGGGGCAAAGCCCAGAGATGGGGGATAGCAGAGTGCAGGCCTGCACTGGGGTTGTGTGGCTCAGCTCAGTCCCCGGCCGGGCTGTGAGGGGGGACGGTGCCTCCTGTAACACCCAGAGGCTGCAGCTCCCGCGTATCAGGGAGAGCTCTGGCTGCTGGGGTGGGTTTTACAGCGCCTGTAGGGGCAGCTGGGCCTCAGGCTGCTGTCTACGTGCCCCCAGCTGGGAAAGACCTGAGTTTTCCACAAGACATTTGGAAAGGAAAGCTAGTCTTGATGACAGCCTTGAGCAGGTGAAGAGGGATGCGCGGGGCATGGGATGAGCCGGGCTCTGAGGGAGATGCGGTGGGCTGGATCCGGGCTGCAGGGCTAGACGAGACGGAAGGTGCTGGATGGTGTCAGGACGATGTGCGGGGACTGAAGAAAGCCGGTGGTGCTCCCTCCAACGCCCCAAGAACGCTTGTGTCCCTGCGGCCCCACGGCTGGGTGGGGCAGTTCGGTGTCAGCCCGGCCCGGCCGTACGGGCAGAGAAGAGCTGGGGATGTGGCTGCAGAATCCTGCTGGCACCCAGCGCCCTGCGGGCGGACGGACAACAGCGGCTGTGCCGGGGCCACTGCGGGGCTGCTCGCCGGTGCTGGCACAGCGCTGGCACTGGGGACATGAGGAGATGCGGCAATGTGCGGCACGGCCCCGCGGCCACCTGGCTGCTCCGGGTTTTGCTGCCCTGCTCCACAGCATGTGCTGTGCCCTGGTGCACGAAGGTGCCCATGGTCACTGTGGGCAGGGTCTGCTTCCTCCCACGCATCCCTGGCCATGCTGCCCTGGCGAGCCCAGCGCCCGTGTACGAGCTGCGGGGTACAAAATCACAGCTGCCAAGCAAATTGAAGGCCGACATGTGCTGCACTCTGTGTGCGCGTACTGGGAGGCAATTGGTACGTTAAGATGCATGTTAACCTGAAGAAGCTGCTTTGGTATGATTTTCTTTTCATTCCAAGAGCTCCCAATGCCTTTCTCTTTCCTGAAAGATTTTTTCCAAAAAGTTTTGAACTTATATTTTTTTAGTCCTTTCAGTCTTTTTTTTTTTTTTTTTTTTTTTCCAGTGGGTGCCCTGTAAATGGGAGTAAAAGGGAATCGCCGTTCCATGGGAAATCTCCATGCTTCAGTGCGGTAGCCATTGCAAAATGCATTGAAAGCCAAAACTGAGATATTTCCTAAAGAGGGAAAATCTGCAGGATGTGGAACATTTTCACTGGGAGAACTGAAAAAAAATTTGTTTGAAATTGTTAAATTGCTTTGAAGCACGGAGGTATAAAAGTTGTTTTCAATAATATGGAAATAGCGTGATAGATCAAAATGTTGTCTGTATATACACTGAGTTGCATAGGCAAAAATATTCCTGTGGATATTTTATATGGCATCATGAATTGAAGTTAAATAATAAAATACGAAATATCTTTGCTGTATTGAAACAAAATCAGAAAAGCAGAAATTACCACATTTTGGGCTTGGTGTGTGTGTGACAAAATTGTATTTTCTGCTGGAAAATGGCACTTCACATCCTGCTGCTGGGCTGGGGTCTGTTCCCGGCCACTGAGCCCGACTCGGCTTGGCTCAGCTCAGCTCGGCTTGGCTCTCCCTCCGCGAGGTACCGACCCTCCTTCCCCTCGCAGCTGGTGCAGGCGCCACGGGAGAGCTGCTGTGGCACCCGGGTGGGAGGACCTGGAGGCATGGCCCCTGCATTTTTGGGGCACACAGGGAGGGCTGGGGCAGGTGGCGAGTGAGGGGAAAGGGAAAGGTGGGGAGGAAGGGGAAGGAATAGCATCACCTCTGAAATGGCCGAGGTACCAAATATGCAGCAAGAGCTGCCTTCGGGCAGGAGAATAAAAAAGGGGACAATTAGAAAAAAAGAAGGTGGGATTTGGGATTTGTGAAAATAGCCGGGGAGAGCAAGCGCAGGCCGTGGTTAATCGAGAGACTTGCCGGTGGTGACGGAGCAGGCGAGAGAGGACACCTCACTGCTGCGAAGTCCGGGGAAGCGGTGGGAGACGTGCAGGGAGCGCATGGGGAGGGTGCTGAGCCGCTGACACAGGGACAGTCGTCTTCTCCCCGGGCCACGGGGCCAGTGATGGAGTGTTTTTGTTCCTCCCCGCAGCAGGGATGGGACGCGCGGGAGCACCGGGGTCCTAGGGAAAACCCAGCGTCTTCCTTCGCTGCCGAAACAGGGGCCGCCGCGCAGCACAGAGGAGGGTTTGTGCCAATCTCCCCTGCTAATCTCTCGATTGTAATCTCATTAATTGCCCCTCTGCTCAAACAGAAAAAGAGGTAAAACTCATCTGTGCATTTATTCAGTGCTACTTTCCTAACCCTTCTGCAGCAATGCCGAAGTTGGGGCTGTGGGCTCAGCAAAGCTCTGAAAGGCAGAGGAAATAGATTTTTCAGTCGTGAAAAGACTTTGAGGATGCCAGGTTCCTTAGCAGGAATAGGAAACAAGAGGTTTTTGGTACAGAGATTTTTGGTGATGGGGGGGATGGAGAATCGTTAGTGTGAAATGGGGAGTTGATTTAGGTTCATTTAGGTTATGTTTAAAATATATATATATTTTTTTGGGTATGTAATTTTGTGTTAAAATGCTGGTGTAAAACAAATACTTGCATGATTGTAGGTGTGTTCATGGGGATATGTTTCTGGTCTCACCCTTGTTGCCATCCTTCCGTATTAATAGCTTATCAAACTTGTGGAAACCAAACCCCCAGATTTGCAGGAAAATAATGCAGTGGCACATAAAATGCACCTACTTTGTGAGCTTTTTCCCCATCCTTGCAGTCCTGTTTCCTGAGGTCCTGAGGTGTTTATTTACAGTGAAAATTAATGGGATCCCATTTTGGTGAAGGTGGAAATAGATCTGATGAATCCAAATGTAAGTACAACAGAAAACCCAATCAATTACTACAGGGGATGAAGGAACTCTCTATTTTATTTTATTTTTTTTTGATTACTGAAAAAATATTAGAAAAAAAAATTTCCTAAGAGAAAAAAAAAACGAATGCTCAAAGCTGCTCAGTCAGGGAGGAGGGAGAACCGTGTGCCCCACAGGGGCCGGCATGCGCTGGGACCTGGCGTGCAGGGCTCCCGGGAGCACCGGTTTTATCCCCTGTCCTGACACCTCTGCTCTTTGTTTCGGCCGGGTGCTGTGTTTCTCATGTCCCCGCTCGCTTGCCTCTGCTCGCCGCGCTGGCAGCCTTTGGTGCTCCCTTTATCTCCAGAGCAGGTCCATTCATATGATAACTCTATTCATACCCTGACAGTTTTTGATAGTTCATTCTCCTAACCCGGGCTGTTAGCATGACCAACACTCAAAATTGCTCTTCTGGCCCAGAGAAACTATTAACCCCTTCGGCCCTGGTTGTTCAAAGGTGAGCAGCGGGATCATGCAGGTGTGTTTCCTTCAAAAAACAAACAAAAATCCCATGTACTGCTTATGTAGATAAGTAGTATTTAAGGTCATAAATAACCACCTAAAGGACATTATCCTTTATGGATCAGGTCCAGTCACACCAATAAAGCCTAATGAATTGTGTGTGGCCGAGGAAGGTGTTTGGCATTTTCCTGAAGACACCAGCAAAGGCAGAACCATCACTTCCTTTAATAATTCGTTACAATGGCTTATCAGCCTCAGCATTAAAAAATTGGACCCCTTTTTTCCCTAATACAAATTTGTGTGGTTTCACCTTCCAGCCATTTGTTCTCGTTAGGCTTTTCTTGTGAGATTAAAAAGCCCGTTGCAGCCCATGCTTTCTCCTTGAAAGCACGCAGTCTAACCAGGGTGCCTCGCACCCCTCGTTGCGACAAGCCGAGGAGATCGGGCTCTGCATGTTCCTCTCTCTGAGGTTTTTCCTCCAGCCCAGGTATCAGGTTTGTGCCTGTATCCTCTGCTATATCTCCAGTTTATCACATCTAAAGTGCTGGGAGTCTTAACGGTGTGAGAGAGTGGCAACAGTGCGGGCTGCAGCTGCACAAACCACACACAAGTCATCGCAATTGTCCGCCTTGCGGCTGCACAGGCAGCAATTGCTGGCCGTAGGCAACCAGCAGTTTCCAGTCCAGTGATTAATTCACCTATATAACAAAGTCTGACACAGAGGTCCTTCCTCAGATGTGGTATCTTTTGTGTTAGAAAATTCTCCCGTACAATTTTTAGACTCTCATAATATTTCATAACTGATGGCATGAGATATTCAGCCTATCCCCTAAAACATTTTTTAGTATTCATATTTTTGTCCACAAAAATGGTTAGTTTTAGAAAGCTATTTTTAAGAGAATAAAGTAATTGTCATTAAAGAAATTAACTTGCTTAAATAAACTCATTGGTTTACAGACAGCTAAGCACGGTTTAGGGTAGCCAATGGGTGTGAAAGTAGATGTCCTCAGAGAAATTAGGGAAAAGCATCCGACAGCATGAAATACTGCCATCCAAAATCTGTTCAAGTAATATAGGTAAGTGAGCACTGTTGCAAAAATCCACATTTTCTTAGTGAATCCTCCAGAGAGGATAAACCTCAAATCTTTTCCAGGACTGCTGGGAGGTAGGAGTCAGTGGGACGAGCAGGGTGTCTGCTTCAGGACGCCGCAGGATTTGTTCTGCTGACGGAGTCACAGGCCGAGTGCGCAGGGCCAAGTCTGCCTGACCGAGTACATTCCTGTTTGCTTCTTATTTTCCCTTTTTTATTTCAAAGTGCTGGAACAGGATCCTGGAGAGGCTGTGGCCAAAAAACTCCATCCTGGAGACTTTCAGCACTTGAGTGGACAAGACCCCGAGAAACCTGATCTGACTTTCAATGTGGCTTTGTTTGGCACAAGGGGTGTAACACAGACCCCCACAGGGCTGAAAACCAAACCCCACAGCCTTTCCCCTATTCTGTGACTTCCAGTTTGAAATTGCCCAGTTTCAAAAGCCTGGCCTTCCTGGTGGGGGCTTGGCACAGCACCAAAAGGACAGAGCAGGTTGTGTGCAACATCAGTCACTGAGCGGCAGGGGAAGCGGCTCAGTGACGCTGGGGGATTCCCCATTTGGGGTAAGAAATGTGGACAACGCAAAATCCCAAGCGCTGAGCTGCTCTGGGACAAGAGGCTGGGATGAATCTGGGGCTTGCCTGGTGTAAGTTTTGACTCCCCCCAAAAAGATGAAAGTGCGTTCGTGTCAATTTTGTTACACCCAACACGCGAGAGAAGAGAAGGGTGAGTCAGGACTGATGTGGGGACCAGCCCAGAGGACCCCAAAGGATCTTGTGACACAAACCCCTCTGGAGAGTGCTCCTGTTACCCCAAGTATCACACAGGTTTTGCTTACCGCAAGCTGAAAATGTGCGTTACAAATTTCTCCTGTATAATTTTTCAAGACACTCACAATATTTCATTACCAGTGGCGTGAGATATGTAGCCTGTCCCTGAACTGCTTCCTGGGGCTGCAGCCTGGTAAAAAGCTGGTGCAGGTCCGTTATCTGTTCTTCTTGCTCCTGGATTTGGGGACACTGGTCAGGTCAGGATGCAAGGTGCTGTCTTTAGAGGGCATCGTGCCATTTGGAGGGCACTGGGGGAGAGTCGCGTGGCTGTGATTGCGGAGCGAGGCCTCTCACTCTGTCGGGTGATGGCGTGCACGGTGGGGTCAGACGGACGAGCTTTAACGGGCTTCGGCGCAGCGCGGTGCGAGGGGTGGCTGTGCAGGGTACAGGCTCCCTTCTGCTGGCAGGGGGGCTGCGTTCCCCCGCTGTGCCATGAGCTGGGGACATTGAGGTGGAAACAACTTGCAGGAATCCCCAATGGCTAAGCCCAGATCTGGGGACACGGGGCTTGCGGAGCCCTTCCCAGCCCCCGCGGCTCTCCCAGCACCTGCCCTCTCCCCAGCCTCGCCACGGTCCCGCTCCTTCCCCTTGCTCACGGCGGATGTTTCCATGGAGTTCCTTGCCTCCCTGACCTTCCTCACCCCCGTCCCCAGAGCCTTCCCACTTCCTCCTTAGTCTTCTGCCCTGAATTACAACAAGCCCAGCCGCCCCCTTGGCCTCAAGTAGCTCCTTCCCCGCCGGCACGGCTGCTGGGCCAGGCTGCAGGGAGGCACAAGGAGACGTGCTCCCACCTCACTCCGAGCCTCGGCACTGGATGTGCCCCGGGACAGCCCCTCCTCAAAGCCCTGGGCCAGCCCGCATTTTCTAGCATTTCCAGTCGTTTTTTTCTGTCCAGCTCTGACCATGCCCCACGTGCACTGCTGCTGCTCCAGAAGCCCGGGACACGCACCGCTGCCATAACGCCCTGCGCGGCGGTGGGTAGGTGTGCATGCTTTAATTCGGGATGCCTAAGCCAGCCTGCCCCATTAGCCCTGGTGTCCCACTGCACATGAGCATCAGGAGTCTCAAACTGAGTAAAAAACACAAGCATTTTATGTCTATATTTTCTCACCTATATTTTTGAGAGAGAACATTTTTTGTTGTTTGTCTTTTGATGTTTTTTTTCTGGGGAAAAAAGCTGCCCTTGAATTTCAAGATTTTAAGCCTTGAAAATACTTAATTCAGAGTGTTTTGTTTTGATTCTTTTTTTTTTTACATTATTTCGTGACATCTCAGTCCTACCACAGGTTATGCTCTTGTGCTGTACTTTATCTCACATGATATCATGCGGGGTCTGGAAGGATCAGGTTGATCATTTTATTTTTAAAACCTGAGCTGTGGCTTTTTGTTAG
Organism: Chauna torquata; assembly: GCA_013399475.1. Classification (NCBI taxonomy): domain Eukaryota; kingdom Metazoa; phylum Chordata; class Aves; order Anseriformes; family Anhimidae; genus Chauna; species Chauna torquata. Next base: position 402,198 of record VXAL01015073.1, read on the forward strand.
CACTGATTGAACAAACAAGCTTTCTTCCTACATCAAAGTATTTCCTGCTCCTGGTATATTGAAAAACGGTGACCCTCCGGGCAGTTCTTACGGGCATTACTGCTCCTGATGCAGTAAAAAATGATATAAAATTAAATACAGAAGGTTCACAGTAATAATCCAGAGGTCTGATGAGAAATCCTGAAATGGGAACTAGGGCACATCCAAACCCAGTACTGATTTTTCATGGCAATAGTTTGAGGCTGTTTATTTTTAATATTTTTTTTTCAGCCTGATTCTGGCATTTCCAGAAATGTGGACATCCCACGTTCTTGCTGGATTTGGTGACATCTTTTATATTTACCCTCAATACTCTCCTGAATTTCCTCTCCGGGCAGCGGAGGCCAGCGGGTCCCGGTCCCTGCCGTGTCCTCCATGCACGCAGCCTCATGGACACGCAGCTGCCCAACAAAGCCCGCCCGCATCCGGCCACTCATGCGGCAGGGCGCTGGCACGCAGCGCGGGGCAGTGCCCCACTGCCCTGGTGCTGAACCACATCCATGGGGCACAAAGCGCTGCCCTGCCCTCAGGCTGGCTGCTGCTACCTCTTGTATCTGTGAGCAGCTCTTGTCCTGGGAAGGGGGAGCCTGAAAGCGAAGCGTCCCATCCCATCTCCCCTGATGCGCCAAGGAAATAAGACACTGCTTTGTCGTGCGGTTTTGCCCCTTGATTTTGGAGAGGTCACAGCTGGCTATTGAGCAGGCCAGTGGATTAAACGGTGGGATACAAATAGCTGACCCATCCTGGCCCCACCTGCCCCTTCAAAGTCCCATGCGAGATTATGGGAAATGAATGCCGCTGGCTCTTGTTCCCCTCCTGCCAGGGAGCCTCTCCCTGCCCCTTTCCCATAGCCCCGCGGCTCTCCCCGCTGCGGCAATCCCTCCCCGTGTCGTGCCCCCGCTGAGCGCGCCGTGGCCATGGGCTGGCATGGGGCGGGTGGACCCGCGTGGGGCTGCGCAGGCTGAGCCCGCCAGCCGTTGGGTGGCAGGGAGCAGGAGAGACTAACCATGCTGCTAAGAGTTTAATTACTGATTCAAAAGGCGTTGTTGTGGGGAGAGAGCCTTGCTGTGAATCTTGGGAGGCCTTTGAAGTTGTGATAGAGAGGAACTGAAGCCCAAGGGAACAGGGCTGCTCCCACTGACCCTTCCTCCCCACGCCTGCGCTACAAAGCCCACCACCTGGGAGGGAGACAGAGGAGTAATTAGAGTGAGGACCAGAGTGGGTTAACAATTAGCGAGGGAGCTCAGAGCCCTCTTTGGTCCCCCACTGATGTGTGGAGGCTGAGGCTCAGCGCGGCCCCCAGCGTGCCACCCTCACCTTGTGCCCCCTCCTGCTGAGCACCCCCGGGTGGGCTGGGGGTCACAGCTTCCCCACTGCAGCGGCTCCCGCGGCACAGGTCGTGCACTGGGACTGCTGGGTGTAGGGATGTGATGCGTCCCTGCAGGAGCTGTGGCCACCAGCCCAGGCCTTGGGAAGGACTTCTGGGTGCTCCCTTTTTATGCAGCGCAAAAGATATGTGGACCCAGGCAAAACGTGCTTTCCCTGGATGCTAGTCCCTGCCTCGGCTTCCTTGCTCATCCCAACTGGTGGTTAGAATTTGGTAGATATGAATATGGATATGAATGCAATATGTATGTAAATGTAGCTGTAGGTATAAATAAACATATATCCACATATACATGTATCTGCTCTTTGACTCCTGCATAATCTGCATGTAGGTGATTCTAATGTGCACTAATCACACAACATTACATGGCACCACTTTTCAAAGAAGCAAGTAGGTCTCCCCTGCGTGAGACTCCAGCTCAAGAGTCCAGTTTGCGCTGGGGAAGCAACCTGCTTGCTCCTGAGGTGCTTCCGATTGAATGGGCAATCAGGCTTGACAGCTCTTCCATCAGTGTGAGAATTTCCCCTGACACCTCCTGGTGTTTTGGCTCAATACGCCAAGTCAAAGCCAAGGCACAGAACACTGAAAATCAAAATGGTGCTCAGGAAAAAAATGGAGCTTGCAGTTTGAGACTGATATGTGCAGACAGTCCATAACATCAAACAGAATTAGCCAGCTGTAGGATAGATGTCTCCCAAACCAGCACGTTTTCTGGGAAACATTTCGGCTGAAAGGAGTCCTTTGTGGCAGTCTTGCTCACCCTGCTGCACCAGGGGCAGGCTGCTTCTGCAAGCCAGCCCCCACGGAAGTGATACAGCTGGGACATCACCTGCGAGGAGATGGCCGGGGTTCCTGTGGCGTGCGGAGAGGCAGGTTCCCTTCAGCTGGCTGGCGTCCGCGGGTCGGCCTCCTGGGGCAACCCAGGGTGCGCGCTGTCCAGGTTCCTGCGGGAAAGCGGAGGTGACATGTTTATTTTGGTCTGTGGCCTTTCCCCGAAATGGCTGGTAGGGTTTTGGGAGGGAGCCCACCTGGGAAGCTGCTGAGGGCTTTGCTTCTCTGCCAAGAACTCCTCTGCCCACTGAGCAAATCATTCCTGTGGCGCGAGCCCTGCGGTTAGGGCTGGAGCTCAAGCACCAGGGGGACCCCGGCAAAGCTCCCTGTGGTGCTTTGCGCCGGTCACCTTATGGACCATGCTTCAAGTGCCACACGCAGTGTGTGGCATGCCTGTTGTCGTTGTGGGTGAGCCGTGGCACGTGGCACCAACATGCTTGCCTCAGAGTTCACTGGCCTGGCTCTTGTGCCGGTGGAGTATTGAATTGCCCATGTCTGAGCACGGCATGCAATAGCACTGCTAGATGGGGCCTCGTGTGTACAGATACACGTCTGCTTTACAGCAACTTAATGCAAGAGCTCCAGGGCAGGGAATGCTTTTATATTTGTGCAATGCCCACTGCAGTGGGCTTAACACGTAGGACTCCTATGCACTTGGCTGAAACACTTACCAAGGAATAAAAGCAATATCTTGGCCCTATTCCTGCAAAGAGGCACGAGTAATCCACTCCGCGGGAGCGCTGCAGGGAACGCATGCTTGTGTAGTTTGTGCACCAGAGCACTCGAAAGGAGCCGGCTCCTTCCTGTGTACGAGGCCAGGTGACAGCCAAACGATCCACGGGATGGGATGTCACAAGCCAGCTCCAGAGCCAGCAGCAGGCGAGCGGGGTGCGTGTGGGTCTGTCACAGAGCCGTTACCCCAGGGCTCGCTAGCTCCCGTGCAGCACTGCGCAGAGGCGCCTGGTGAGCATCCCGCCGTGGGGCTGCATGCCCCGATCGCGGCATCGTGCTCCATGGCGCGGTGCTCCGGCTGCAGCCCCACCTGCGCAGGCTCCTCGCGCTGCCTGGGCAGCCCGTTCTGCAGCGAGGCGCAGCCGTGCCCACCTCTGCTCGTCGTGGCGTGGGAAAGGGGGTGCAGAGCCCGCGGTGGGGAGAGGGGCTGCAAACATGGCCGGCCTGCTGAGGGTCGCCGGCACCGTGCTCTGGCACCGCGAGCAGGGAAGCTCCACAGCCCGGGCTCCCGCTGGGCGAATTACCCAGGGAAAATAGGCAGAAAATCTTCAGATTAACAATAACAAATAAAAATGGATTTGAGATCTCCGAGGTAATTACACCGTGCTGAGGGCAAGGGGCCTCTCTAGCAGTTGGAGCACCGTCTTGCAGCGAGCGGAGGGGCTTGGCCTGCTGTTGGGCCAATGAAGTCACAGAAGAAGCCCTGGAAATTCTTTCAAATTGTTCTGCTAACATTAATAAATGCCTCAAAAGCTCCTAATCTGCTCTGTCAGGAGCATGACGTCCGGGTGTTTCACAGCCAGCTCACGTCCCCGCTTCTTTCTCCCCCCTTTCCTTCCCTGCCTGGTAATAGTAAATGAAAGTGGCACCAGTTCCTCCAGCTGCTGGGGCCCGCGTCACGCGGACCACGGCCTCTGCTGGGGCTGGAGCTGCTGCCCCGATGTGCCCTGTCCCCCCGTGACAGGCCTCCGAAACCACCTCCCCTCCAGAGCTCAGGAGGGACAGCCAGAAGGGACGCGGCACCCAGCCCGTGTCTGGCCGCAGGGCAAGGAGTGCTGGGAAAGCTGGAGGCACTGGTGGGCGCTGGGGTAGCTGGTATGGGGCAAGGGGTGGCAAGGCACAGGTTAGGTTGTGGTCTGTGCCCACTGCACTCGCTTCTAGGGGCCAGGGCACCTTGCTGGTGCCCTCTCCCAAGACTCTGTCCCCTCCGGGTCTGCACCCCAGAGTTGGGACCTGGGCTTCTTCCCTGAGAGTTGAGCAAGGTGAGGGGTTGCAGGGCTCGGAAGTGTCCTGCATAGAATCATAGTATGGTTTGGGTTGGAAGGAACCTTATGAACCATCTAGTTTCAACCCTCTGCCATGGGCAGGGACACCTCCCAGCAGCCCAGGCTGCCCAAAGCCCCAATTCAACCTGGCCTTGAGCACTGCCAGGCATGGGGCACCCGCAGCTTCTCTGGGCAGCCTGTGCTGGGGCCTCACCACCCACTGAGTGAAGAGTTTCTTCCTAATGTCTAATCTGAACCTACCCTCCTTCAGTTTAAAACCATTCCCCCTTGTCCTGTCAGTACACTCCCTGACAAACAGTCCCTCCCCAGCTCCTCTGTAGGCCCCCTTTAGGTACTGGAAGGCTGCAATGAGATCTCCCTGGAGCCTTCTCTTCTCCAGGCTGAACATCCCCAGCTCTCTCAGCCTCTCTTCACAGGAGAGGTGCTCCAGCCCTCTGAGCATCCTCGTGGCCTCCTCTGGACCCGCTCGAACAGGTTCCTGTCTTTCCTATGCAGCATGAGGCAATGTGGGCTGCCTGGGGGAGCTGAAGGAGTAGGCTGCAGTGTGGGGACCTTGAGGGAGGATGCGTAGAACAGAGTCATGTCTGACCCTGAAGCAGAGCCTGTCAGCAGCATGAGCTCCAGCTGGCGGCAGGTTCCCAGGCCAGGAGGAAAAAGGCACTTGGATGATAGGGTAAGGAGGCACCTGAGGAGGCCACGGGAGAAGGGTCCGTCCTAGTCCAGGACTATCCCATTCTACCCCTGCAGCAAACCACCAGTGAGCTCCATTTGACCCGGCATACGAAGGGGCTGGGGCAGGCTCAGGGTGTTATCAGGCAGCGATGAGGTTGTCCTCTGCCTGATACTGCAGAACCTGGGTGCGGGTCTCATGGGTGGCAGTCAGAGCAGATGGCAATCAGGGGCAGCATGCCCCATGCATGCAGCAAAGCCATGGTGCCCCACTGTCCTCCTGCCAACGCTGCATGGGCTTCAACAGGAGGCTCCTGAGCATGCTCAAAGGCGTCTTCACCTCTCCCCCTCCTGAAACCACTCTCGTGGTGGACCTCGTGTCCCCTCATTATGCCGGGCTCCTGGTGGCAGCAGGGCTTTTGAAGGGGTGACTTTGATGGGCCTCCTCATGCAGTCTGTCCCTCGCGGTCTCTGGTGCAGTGTCAGCCAGGATTGTGGGGGGTCACTTTGTGCTGGAGCCAGGCACCGCGGTGACTAATTACAGTGGCTGCTGGAGCGCAGACTTCAAACCAGTGCTGTCAGGAGGGAAATGAGCCCAAAGAGCTTGGCGGAGCCTCTGGAGGAGAAGTGTTTGAGTGAGAAAGGATGGCCCAGTTGTGTCGGCGTTGGCCCAGGGTGGGACTGGTGGGCAACCTGATGCTCAGCTTTTGTTTCCCCAGCTCCGCCATGCTCTTCATCCCCTCTGACCTGTTGTTTGCAGCCCCCTCTTCTCCAAAAGGACACGCCACTTAGTCATATGGCTGGTGCTGATACAGCCCCAGCCCAACTCTACCCCATCCCAGCAGCTCTGGGGAGCAGCAGTTCTTGACATCCCTCAAGTCATACCTGCCTGAGCAGCAGCGAAGCAGGTCCCTGGCAGTAACAAGAAGGTGTTGCAGCCCCGGGATGGGCACAAGCGACAATCAGGGTGCAAGGAGGGGTTTGCTTGTGGTGGTTTGGTTCCTCGCTCTTAGGGAACGGAGAGCAAGCTTTCTAACGCAGCATTCTGTTCCTGTGTTTTCCAGTGAACTTGCTAGACACGTCAACGATCCCAGGGGACTGGGGCTGGCTGACTTATCCCTCACATGGGGTAAGTATGAAGCGGCTGTTGGCACGTGGGGGACAGCAGGGGGATGGGTGACCACTGGCAGCGTGGATGGACCAGGTCATCACCCAGCCCTGAGCTTTGAGGTATTCGCTGCCCCCAGGGAACTCCAGAGCTGGGCTGCCCTGTGTGCGCTCACACTGCGAAGCCTCTTGTTCCTCACTGTACCGGGGAAGCACCATGGCGTGGCCAGGAGGGATGTCAGGCTGGTGACCCCCAGCCTAGGTGATGCGAGCCTGCCATCTCTGCTGGTTTGTTCCTCTCCACATGCTCCCTTCATTTGCATTTCCATGGCCAGGCTTTCCTTCCGCAGCAGCTTTCTTCAAATTGTAAATGTGAGTTTCAGATGGCAGTGACCTGGCCATAAGGATTTTTCTTGTTCATTTAGTGAACAGAAACAATTCCATAAATACACACAGGACTGACTGCAAGGCATAGCGTGGCTTACTGCGTACACAAGATGTGCGAAGTCGGGGTGCCTACCCTGCTTTTGCTGTTACGTTGATTTTTCTTGTCCACTCTTTTTCATCCCCTCTCTGAACTAAATGGTGCTAATCTTTTCAATTCCACCTCCTACAGAAATCTTCCCAGGCCTCTAATCATTTTCATTGATCTGTTGCTTGAGACTTTCAGACCTTGTACTGTCTGTTTGAGGAGGAGTGATCAGAACTGTGAGTTCATAATAATAACAATGACGAGATTTATATCAGACATTATCACGTATGTAAATATATTAAATCATTAACTCAGCTCTAATTTTAGCATTTAGCTGTTGCAATGATGTCTCTCCAGGAAATATAATAGATTCACAGATCGAAGGTCAGGGGGGACCATGGAGCTAATGTGATGTAATCTCCTGCATAAATACAGGCCTTTAGACATGTCAGTTAAGTCACATTTGAGAAAATCCCAGCTTTTAGAAAAAACGTCCTTGATTCGAAATTGCCAGTGGTGGTAAATCCTCCACATCCCGCAGTGAGGCCTTCCAGCATGTTAAAAGGTCGCTGTTAAAAACCCAATGCTTCTCCACTGTGTGGGTTTGCCCAGCTTTGGTTTCCAGCCACCGAGTCCTGTTCTGCCTTTGCCTGGATGATGGAGCCGTTGTCCTCCGTATGGTCACACACAGGCTGGCATTGGTCGTGTGGGTGCGAGACTGCCCTGCCGCCCGGCACAGTGATGCTGCTGCTTCTCTTCCCAGCCCTGCTGCCAAAGCCTGGGGTCCTGGAGCAACCCAATGCACCACCAGGGCATTCGGGACCAGGACTACCTCTGGTCCTGTGCCAGGGAAGATGTTTCTGGGATGTTCCTGGGATGTTCCTGGCAGTGAGGGCTATTTTTCTTTGTCCACTTTCACTGCTCTGCCCTTCACCTCATGCTAAGCAATTCCTTCCCATCATCAGACCCTCCATTGCTTGCACACTTCCCAAGACCTGTCTTCTTCTGGATGCTCCAAGGTGAGCCCAGCTCTCCAGCCACCTCTGTGGCCGCACCCCTAGGCCCATTGCTAGCTGTCGGCATGTGGACAGGCTTCATCAGACCACCTAGATGGCTAGTATACCGATGAATCCACCCGAGCTGGCTGGCCTAGGCCTCCCAGGGACACATGGGCACGTCTGGGCAGGACCTTGCACTCCTAAAGCAGATGTCTCCCTGGGGGATTGAGCCTGCACCTGCCTTTCCCACCACATCAGGGACTTCCATGAGGGGCTCAGGTGCAACTCCCCGTATTGCAGATCTGCAAAGCCAGGGGATGAATCCAGGGGCCCTGAGACCGCAGCTGCCTGGCCTGTTAGGACAGTCAGGTGTAATGCTGTGTGTGGCCTTAGGGCGTTGGGGCTGGCTTGCAGGGGATCCACCGCTATGCTGCTCGCTGGTACTATAGCAGATGCCCAGCAGTCCTGTACCAGCAATTCATGAATGCTAATTCATGTCTGAAGTCATTATATTCATGATGCTTATTAAGAATTGATAATACTGGATGCCAAAAAAAGAAAAAAAAAAAGTCTTGTATAACACCTAAGCTTTTTTCCCCACATGGAATGTTGCATTAAAAAATACCAGTCCAAAACCACCTCTTGGACATCTTGTGCTGCTGTGTCCTCCTACAAGTTGTAGGTAAGCCAAGGGGGAACTCCGCTCTTCACTTACCCTGTGCTTTTACGCAACTCGTGGCCTTGTTATGGAGAAGACGACCACGCAGCTTTGTGAAAACTGACTTGAACACCTTCAAGGAAGGTGCCTGGGTTTTGATGTGATGTTCTTGCACAAACATCTTTGCATATCTTTTTCCAGCTGGATGTTTTAATGGCTCCTCTGAACACTTGTCTGGACTGGTTCTTCCTCCATGGGCCATTGCATCGCATCATCCTGAAAGAGCATCACATTCCTTTACCCTCCTGCTGGTCCTTCAGCTCCAGGTGCTTTTTGGGTAGTAAATTTGCACTTGGAACCAGTTGCCATCACCACAAAAGGAGATGGGATGGGTTGCTGCTGTGGGATACTCACTACCAGTGCCAAAGATTTGTCTACATCCTGAGCTGCCCCTACAGCAGGATTTGGATTCAGGTGGGAGAGGCTGGTTGACTCACAGGCTTGGTAGCTTGGGGCCACCTGCTACCAAGCCTGGCCTGATCTCAGCTCTGGGGAAGGGCCTGAGTTTGCTTGTCACCATCTCAGGAGCATTCCTGACTCACCTCTGGTGTCCCTGGGGCTGCCCCTTGCCTGCTGCAGAGTGCTGTGACTCCAGCAGCCCTGGTCTGTGAAGGCTGGGTAGAGCCCAGCTGCTGGTCTGGTATGGAGATGGTGAACTGTGAAGCCAGATTTTACTTGGCGTCCCTTATTCTTGCTGTTATGTCCTACATTCAACTGCTCCTGCTGGAAAAGAGGTGGCAGTGCTCCCCCCATGCAACCCTTCCTTGCTGGCTGTCCTGCTTAAGCGTGGCTGGAGCGTGGGCTGGAAGCCTGAGGGTGCAGGGCTCCTCGAGCTTTGGGATTTCCCCGCAGTGTCTCTGCTCTGTCCAGTGATAGACACCTGTCACAGCATCCTCCTGCCAAGGGAGGGCATCGCTGTCCCTGGCTCCCTGGCTGAAGGCACACTTCTGCTTGCTTTACTCACTTCTCCATTCCTCTGCCCTGTGTGAGCCCTGGGCCACCACATGGGTGACAGTGGGGAGGTGGGTAACTCTGGCTGGCTCTTTGCATGGCACTAAACGGCACAGAGCCCCAGTCCTAGCCCTGAGGTGCTTAAGAAGGGGTCCTGTGCCAGCTAGCTCTGTCCCTAATGCCCTACAGCTTGCTTTCCCAGCACCTGCAGGTCCTGTCCCACATCTCTGGGGCTCCTGGGGATGTCAGAGGAAACACAGCAATCTCAAAGGTTTCCTCTTCTGGACTGGGAGATCCCAGAGCTGCTGCACAGCCAGGACAATGGTCCAAAGTGTCAGCAGTGCGTAACTGGAAGGGAGCTGCAGTTAAGCTTCATGATGACAGCTTGCAAAGTCCTGATGTTTTCATCACATATGTGGGCAACACATATGTTTTGCCTTACAGGCAAGTTTTCCTCCTTGGGTTTGCTGTGGCCAAAAAGGGCAGAAGATCAGGGGGCTGGGAGTGCTGGGCACAGCTGTGGTCAGCAGTGCTGCTGGCCCTGGGGAGTGTCAAGCCATCAGGGAGGCATGTGTGGCCTGTTTTGACATTTCCTCTTGCCAGATAATTGACTGAGGGGTAATTGGCTGTAATAGCTGCTCAGAGGTTTAATTGCACCCCCCCTCACCTCCACCCCAAGACACGTGCAGTAAGCGGAAGGGTCACTGGGAGCATCCCCATCCTGCAGGCTGCGGCTCCTCTCAATTATTGACTTCAAAGGGCTCCCAGGAGCTTTGCAGCTCACTCCGTCCCCAGAACAATTCCTTTGCGTTGAAAATTAAACTCTTATCACTGCTGTCAAAGAGGCTGCCTCTGCCCCTTCTGTGCCTCCAGTTTGCCAGCTCTCTCCAGCAAAATGCCCCAGTGCCCCAGTGCCCTTTTCTCCCCTTTCCTTGCTTGGCACATAACCTGCTGAATCAGAGGGAGCCTGATCAGCCCCTTAGCAAATTGCTTTTCTACTGACTAATTAATATGCTGATGAGATAAGTCAACTTATTATTAATAATTATTATATCATCTACTTTGATTTACAAAGTCAAACAGGAAATGATTTTGTTCAGACACAGGATATCTAAGGAGCTTGAATGATGCCTTGCAAAAGCTAATTATAGTGGGAGCACCTGGAGTGCTGGAGAAAGGTCCCCGTACTGCCCCTGGCCTCCCCGCCTGCCCCTCCAGCACCCCCACAGCCCTCGCTGCACGGGCAGGCTCAGCCCAGGGGGCTGGCGGGCAGCTGTCGGCCATCCCCTGGCTGCTCCATGCTAGCTTTGCTGGTGGGAGCACGAAGAAAGTCCTTCAGAGGTGATTCACACCTCCCCATCTCTGCCCTGTGCTGCTGCAGGGAGGTGTCCTGAGGCCCTTGAGCACAGTTAGCTGAGAGTACTCTTTCCTCAGTGACTCAGAGAAATGGGCAGAGAGGAATCGGATTTGCTTGAATAACCAGCTGAGAGCACAGACGACACATTTCTACCTGTAGGATGGTCTTTCAGCAATGTTTGCACATCATGGATGGGGATTTCATGCTGATGTAAGGCACTGCTCTGAACACCCTGGGACTGAACTGTTCGCAGAGCAAAATCATATGCAGAAGGAGATGTTTTCAAAGGTGAGGCCTTGGTCTATTCGCTAAAATGCCCAGGAAGAGCACCTGACTGGTCCTGCAGCCAACAGCTAGCTCATGGCTTGGACAGACAAGGTCTGACTGCCAGCTCTGTCACAGTGCTCTGTCCCTTTGCTCTGAGCTCACCCTGCAAAAACCAGGGCTCCAGCCCAAGCTGTGCTGTGTGCCTGCTATTTAGACCCCCAATCCAGTGTCCCGGCTGCCTCCTTGGAGCACCAAAAGGTTCCTGGGGCTCTCCCATCTGCCTGGGGCCAAGTCTTCTGTTCTCTGTCACGTTGGTGTCCTTGCACCATTTCCATGGGCTTCTCTTCTGATCCAGAATCTCTCTGCCTGGTGGAATACCATCGTGTTATATCTGCAGCAAAACACATTTTCTTTAAAAAAGAGATGGGTAGGAATGGAACATTGGAAAACAAAGATTTAAACTAGTAACTGAGATGAAAGCTCATCTATTGGTGCCTCTTCAGAAAATGTTGTGTTATTGCTAATTCCCCAGGTGCTGGTCACTACCGGGAGTTAATCATCTGCAGTGAAGCTCAGGGTAGTTAGCTGCCAAACAAATCCCTCCTTAGCCATAGCAGTGAGTGATTTCAGGGGATTATCTCCATTAATGCCCCCCACTTAATGATTTATAGCTGCAATAATGTCCTTCTCTTTTTTCTCTCCTAGTGACAGTAGTGCAGGGGACTTGGCAGCTCCTTGTGGCTCATTGCTTGCTCTGGGGATGAAGGGAAGTGCTGGATGTTCTGACGGCCACAAAAGCTTTGCAAGGCCAGGAAGACTCTATGTCCCTCATGAAAGCCATCCCAGGGTCATGGAGGCCTTGTCCTTTGGCTCCCTCTTGCCAGGGCATGGGCACCCCTGGTGCAGCGAGAGGCTGAGCTTCTTGAGGGGATGCAGTCCCTCCTTGGGTGCTCGTACCCCTCCGAGTCTCCTCCTCTTCCCTGCTCCGCTGCACCACACAGGCCCTGAGAGACTTCTAAGACCTTGCCCAGATGCACAAATATCTGGTGTTTGCATCTTTCGCCTTTCATAATCTGGCAAATTTTTTTAGAACTTGTGTTGACTTTAATTTAAACTATTAGGCAAGACCCTGAATACAGATGCAGTCGTGCCCCCCTCCAGCACACACACACACATGCACTCACCACGTTAATTATGATGTCCTCATTTCCATCTCGCTAGGGGATCTTATTGCAGCAACTGGGGCCGGGCTGAGCTTCATTTAATAAAAACCACTTCAAACCAGAAGCTGACAGCGGGCGGATGCCAGCGGGGTGGGAGGCCGGGAGCACGCATGGAACCGATGGGATGGCATCGCTGGCCCCAGACCACTCGGTGTCAGAGCTGCAGATGGTCGGACACTCCTCTGCCTGGGAAGGGAGCTCACTGAAAGAGACAGCGGTTAAGGTGAAACAGGAAACCCCTTCAAGTCATGGGGATTCCTGAAGCGGGTCCTTCCATCCCTAATGGCTCTGCCCACCTGGCAGGTCCTGGGACCCGGCAGAGCGTGTGGGACCTATGTTGTCTTGCAGTCACATCTGGGCATGCTGGGAAAATGGGCCCATGGCATCCAAGCCACCAGTGTAGTGGCCCAACCTCTCTCCATGTGTTTCCAACGGTGGCAGAGCACTTGCCCTGTAGGCCAGTGGCATAGGCATGGCGTTCAGGCCCATCTCAGACTGGGATCCCACGATCCTGTGTTTGACCCAGAGAAGGAGCTGACAGTCCAGCCACTGTGCAAAGAAGCAGGAAGTTTGAAAGAGCAATGCTGCAGATGCAAACCCTCCGGGTTTTCAACCCTGAGGTTGATGCCAGTCATCACTGGTGCTTGGAGATGGGCATTTAGCTCCCTGCTCTCTGCCAGTGGTGAGGGTGGTTCCAGTTCCATCAGTACCACATGGGACACCATGGTCATGAGCACCATCTCCTTTGTCAGAGTTGGAATAGAAGTGAATGGCTGATGATGCTGGAGACCTGAAGGCACCACGCCAACTGGACACCAAGGTGTTTTGGTGCACAGAGTAACCTCTTCTCAGGCTTGTCAGGCACTGCTGGAGAGCCCCAAGCCCCACCGACTTGGCCCGGCGAGCTCGCCATGCAATGCAGGGAGCATCCCTGCTGCTGCTCTCAGCAATGCCCGTGCCCCGCGCCTCCTCCCATGCACGGTTCTGCCTCATTTCCCTGGGGACTCAGCAGGGAAAAGACAGGAAACAGATGTTGTGTTAATTTGTGCTCAATTAATTGTGACAACGACTTCCACACCCTCCGCAGTGCCGCAGCGCGTGGCAAGGCTGTCGGGGCTGTGCCGAGGCGGGGTGTCATTCACAGGCACTGCTCACCCCTCCAGCCAGGCTGTGCAGGCAGCCTGGCCCCTTTCTGTGCTGTCTGCCTGAGGGCTGGGGTGCAGGAGGGGTCCTGGGTGATCTTCAGGCCAGGCACTGCCTGAACAAACTCGGGCATTTCTGGAATTCAGAAGATGAATTTTTTAAAAGAACCAGAAAAGCTTTTTTCTCCTGGCAGTGGCTTGACTTTCACATCTTTTGCAAGCATATTCCCCTCTGAACGAGCTTTTGTTGAGGTCTGCACCTGGTGCTGCTGCCTTTTCCAGGATGCTTTGAGCTTGTTAGGAGTGAGATGTGGAGTTTTCTCCTAAAGGTGAGATGCTGGGGGAGTTTTGAAGATGTACATCACTGAAATGGCTGCTCTGATCACTCTAGCACTAGCAGAAGGCACCAGAATGCCACCTCCACAGGAGCAACAGGTCAAGGAGGTTAAATGAGGAAGGACTTTCCTATCTGAGAAGGGAGAAGCCTATCTTACAGATATTGCTGATAACCTCTTTTCACTGCCTTTTGTGCTCTGGAGGTGTGATGCCCTCCCCCAGCCACATCCCTGCAGTGCTGGTGGCCATACAGCAAGGCTGTCGTGGCAGATCCGCATCCTCACCTGCTCTTGCAGACACCAGGGTGAAGTCCTTGGGCTTCCCCGCTCTGTGCTGAGGATCAGGCTCCTTCTTTCTGGGCTGCTGTTGGTTTTGCATCTGTCATGAGCCACACAGGCCACTGCTTGCAAGAAAAAAATGCCTTTTTTGCCACAAGCCCAGAGTTTTACTTTAATGTACTTGCACTACTACTTAAAAGATTTGTTTTCTTGCTCTGTGCCCCACATCTGGAGCTTTGCTTGGTTCCCTCAGCACCCCCTGGACATCACACAGTCAGGCAGGGCATGAACATCTGATTGATGTGGGGGCTGCTCCCCTTCGTCTGCCTTTGGTGGTGCAGGCAGAGCCAGCAGCCCAGGAAGCCCAGAGCACCCGCAGGCAGAGGGGGTGCTGGGGCTGTGGGCAGCCAAGTTGGGCAGGCAGGACGGCAGAAAGCGCTGCAATGGGGCCAGCACCTTGACCCATGGCTGTAGGGCTGTTAGAGAGATGCTGCCTCTGGGGCATGGTGGTGGTGGGACTCTGGCATCATTGAAGCCTGGTGCTGAGCTCAGGGGCAAAAAAAACCAGAAGGTCTGAAAACTTCTGCTCCTTTTTCTCCTTCCTCCTTCTCTCATAAGAGGAATTCAGGGGTCCCGGATTGCTCCATGGGGGATGTGATGGGACTGCCTGGTTGGGAGAGAGTCATGGGCTGAACAGGTGGTGGGATGCCCCCAGAGAATGGAAGGTCTCTGAGTCCTGGTGAGGGTTTGGTGGGGGTGGAGAAGGAGATGTGAGGCAAGAGCAAGCCCCTAGAACTGTCTGATAGCCCCCAACATCTAAGTTCAACCATGTCCCTCAATTACTATGCTCATCTGTACCCAGAATCTCAGTTCTTTTCACATCTGGTCAGTTAAAACTGCTTAACATCCCTCCCTGATGACATAAATGTCCCTGTCCACTCCTAATTCACCCAGTGACTTCCCAGACCATCCCTCCATCACAGTCTTGCTTGCTGCAACCTGCTTTTCCCCAGCATCCCCTCCCCAAACTCATCCTGCTGCCGCTGCTACGCTGAATTTAACTCCAGAGCAAGCAAACTGTAAGCCCCTGGATTTTCAGAGCCTGCCCCCGGTCCAGTCTCTCAGCTGGGCTGAGCACTGTGTGCTTAACCTGAGGATTCACGCTGATCTTTCCTTGCCTGGGAACAATGGTGCTCTGAGCCCATGGACCACTGTTTCTGGTTGGAAGTCCTGTGTTCGCTGCGTGCTTCCCCTTCACCCTTCAGCAGGCACCCCAAAACTCATTCTCCACTAGGAAAGCTGCTTATTTAGCTTGTGCATGGAGATTGCATGTCAGGTGAGACCCAGGTGAGCACCACACAGGTATGTTCCTGCTGCTCCTGTGAGTGGCAGGTTCAACACCAGGAAAAAAAGACTTGCAGACATGGCCTGGAAGATTAGGAGCCCAGATGCCTTCCCCAAACACACACTCCTCTCAGTTTCTGCCATCAGATCAGGCTTGTGCAAGCATTCCCCTCTGCAAACACGTGCAATTCAGCCAGCTCTGTGTCAGAGTGGACTGGAAGATTTACTGCCCAAATTAGCACTGGGTAAAGTCTGTTCATCCTCACTTTCCTTTGGCCTGTGATGGCAGCAATCTCACACCCAGATGCAGCAGCAGGGGCAGAGGGAGCTTGTCATGGGGTGGATGATGGCACAGACTCCTGCACACCCCATGCTCATCTGGATTTTTGTGCATCCAGAATGACCTGTTTTCTCTCTGTCCTGCAGTGGGATTCGATCAATGAAATGGATGAATTTTTCAGCCCTATCCACACCTACCAGGTCTGTAATGTCATGACCCCCAACCAGAACAACTGGCTACGGACCAACTGGGTTCAAAGGGATGGTGCACGGCGGGTCTACGCGGAGATTAAATTCACACTGAGGGACTGTAACAGCATGCCAGGTGTGCTGGGCACCTGCAAGGAGACTTTCAACCTCTACTACCTGGAGTCCGACCGTGACCTGGGTACCAGCACCCGGGAGAGCCAGTTTATGAAGATTGACACCATTGCAGCTGATGAGAGCTTCACCAATGTAGACCTGGGGGTTAGGCGCTTGAAGCTGAACACGGAGGTGCGGGGTGTGGGGCCCTTGAGCAAGAGGGGTTTCTACTTGGCCTTCCAGGACATAGGTGCTTGCATCGCCATCGTTTCAGTGCGGGTGTACTACAAGAAGTGCCCTGCAATGGTGAGGAATTTGGCATCCTTCTCCGAGGCTGTGACTGGGGCAGACTCGTCCTCCTTGGTGGAAGTGCGGGGAGAGTGTGTAGGCCACTCAGAGGAGAGGGACACCCCCAAAATGTACTGCAGTGCAGAAGGAGAATGGTTGGTGCCCATCGGGAAGTGCGTGTGCAGTGCTGGCTACGAAGAGCAGCGTGATTCCTGTATGGGTGAGTCCCCCTTCTTGCTAGCGGTGCCTGCAAGGGGAGGGATGGCTGCGAGGAGCTCTTGGCCTCTTTGGGGGAAGGGCTGAGGGCAGAGGCCTGCTTACAAAAACTTGGAAAGGCAGCCTCTGTGGAGGCCAAGAGCTGCCCAAACCTGTGCTTCCCTAAAGGGTCAATGGTACCACTGGTAAGCCTGACAGCGACAGCTCTTGGTGCACAGGGCATGGCTTTGGGACAGGGACTGGCTTTGGAATGGGGGCTGGCTTCGGGACAGGGGCTGCTCTGGCTGCAGGGAGACATCTCCCCTTCTGGAGGTCCCGGCCCTGTGCCCCCCGCAGCTGTGGTGCTGAGATGAATGCTGGCATGCTCCAGCAAGGCACACTTGGCCTCTCCCAAGTGCCCCATAGCTCGCCTCCCTTTGGCAGGCCGTTTGAAAGCAAGGAAAGCAAAAAGAAAGACACAGAGCTTTGTGAAACAAGGTTATCGCGTTCATCCATCACCCCTCCCCGGGGCTGCCGCAGAGTCTGGGGGTGCGGGGAGCCTTCCCCGGGGTCCTCTGTGCTGCAGGGCAGGCTGCAGGCTGCCAACTGTACAAACTGCGATAAGGAAGCGGGGTGACCACAGCAGCCGAGCACCGGGCGTCGCTGCTGGCAAGGGGCTGTGTGTGTACAGAACGCGATGCGCTGGGGTCCCGGTGAGAGCCCTCCGCACTGGTTTGTTTGCTCTCTGTTTCTTCATCGGAGATGTTTAGGGGAGCAGCGTTCTGCCTCTGCAAATAGGAGTGTGGAGCCTTTGTTTGAGTTTCGTGGAAGCGTTAAGTGAAGCATTTGTCTTAGGGAGACTTGAAGCAAGGTTAGGACGTCCGACACTGGACTGGAATAGATCCAGGTGCCGCTGGGACCAGCGCTGGCTGTGGACAGCCCCCAGCTATGCAGAGCGGGAAGGACAGGCAGAATAAATACTTCAATCCGAAATTCCTCCTCCCTGTGACCACTGATTTGAAAGGCATCCTGAGACAGCTCTGATCATTTAGAATACGTCTTCCTCTCCCATGTTAAAGAGAGGGTGTCGAGTGTGCATGGGGCCAGGCACGTGCCGCCATGGAAAGGGCACTGGCATGGGCCGCCTGGATGGCTGGGTCCCAGCCCCACGGTTGCAAGGAGCTGTGAGTTGGAGGTTTGGTTCAGAAGGGCCAAATGCCCTCCACATATTCCCCCTCCTGCAGTCCTACACAGCAGACTGCTCCAGGAGATCACCACCCCAAAGGCTGGAGGCTGGGAGCAGAGGGAAACCCCAGGGGCTGCATTTTGCTAAGCCTGCCTCACTTTTCTGTGTTTCCTTACATTTTTCTGTCTGCTGGAGAGCAGAGCTGTGGGAGAGCTCTTTCTGTGCCCTCCTGCCCTTTTCTGGTGGCTGCCAGGCTCGTGGGAATGCCCCTGGCCCACTGACAGAGCACAGGAGGAAGAAGCTTGGTCCAACCTGCCCCCCTGGATGTGGCGGATACAGGTAGAGGCTGGTCCTTGTGCAAACAAATGGTCCAACCCATGCTGCTCAACCAGCAGTGCTCCTGGGTGAAGCACTCCGGGGCTTGTGGAATCAGAAACATGACAGAAATGTCAGTGGCCTTTCCCCGACCTCACTATCATCTCGTCCTCCTGCTTTTCCTGTCCCATTTATCCTCAGCAGCTCCTAGCTCAGGGAGTCTGACAGCCCAGCATCAGGTGAGAAGGGGCAGCACCTCCTTCCTAGCATCTCCTTTGGCAGGTGGGTCTGGAGCCGGAGTATATATATTTACACACGAACGCAAACTGATGCAAATCTCTGATCTTAGCTTCTCATGCCTGATTGGGGCAGAGTTCATTTTTCATAGTGAAAAGTGCCTTTCTGGTATGATTTATAACCCAAGAGGATCTGTTGGAGTTGGAAATTAGCCGTTTTAATTGTCAGGCAAACAAAAGCAGGATTCCAGTGGCTGTCGTCCCCAGTAATTTTTCATTTTCCGTCACTGGGATGAGATGATATAAATCACTCCTTGTGGCCCTAATAATCTTTCTATAAATATCAGGGAAATTCATTTTTTGCTTGGGGGAAAAAATTAGAGAGAAGATACTTTGCCTTTATGGCAGTGTTTAAAATATGATTCCAAATTAATTTCCTTTTGCCTTTCACTGCCAGATGCCTTATTTGTCAAAGCTAAAGATGTTTGAACAGTGGAGGTTTCTCCCCCTCCTCTTTAACATTCATTTTTCTAAGGACCTGCCAGAGTGATAGGAGACAGCTAAGGAAACCAGATCATGGTCAGAGCTGTTCACAACCCTTTAAAGGAGAAAGAAGGCTGTGCCACAGAGCTGGGAAGGATGGGATGAGGGTGGGCATGGTGGAGGGTGCACAGAAACCAGCCAACTGCTCTGCCTCTCATCCCCTTTCTCTCTGCCGTCACCTTGACTGCCCCTTTCTTTGGCTGGGTGTGTGGCGGCTGGGATCTCTGACCCCTTGTATTTATCCAGTTTGCAGCCCAGCCTTTCTGGGGCTCTGCCAGCTCCTAAAACACCTGGCTTCTAGTCCCACGGCATCTTCTGCTATGGCCACCCCAAGGATGAAACCCCTCCAGGTCTCCCTCCCATAGCAACATAGCCCTGCCACACATTTGCTTTCCCCTTCCAGGTTCATGGCTCCAAAAGACTTTGTCTCCCTCACCCCACATCATCCACAGGCAGCCCCAGACGTGCTGCTCTTTCCTTCTTGAAATGTCTTGGCTCACAACAAGACACGGTAGTCTCTCTGGCAAGCAGCAAACAGCAACTACTCTACCTAAATTGCAGAATAAGTATTAGCATAAGTGAAAAGGGTCTGTCCCAGCAATTTACCAGGTAAGAAGACAATCAACATAATTCATTGCATTTATATGCAGCTGCTATACAGGCCAAATAGAGACACATTTCTATAAGGTCAGTGCAATCAGTGAAATGAGAAAGGGAGCACTTTAAGCCTGGGTCTGCTTCTGCGGGAGGGAAGAAACCCATCTCCTCAAACAGCCATGTGACTGAGAGCCAGGACACATGCACCATGTCCTTTGGATGGATGGAGAGGTGGAGAGGGACCCTCAGGAGTCCCAGAAGCAGGTGAGGACAGTGGGTCTTCACCCACAACTCTCCCACCAGCCTGGGCCAGCTGCTCTTTGGGAAAGCCTGCCGGGTTCTGGAGGCACCGGGGTTTTGGGGCCACAGCCCTCACAGCAGGGTCAGCTGTTTGGGGCAGATCTGCATTGCTTCTTTGGTTTGTCTGTCACCAGCTATCAGTGAGCAAAGCTGGGCTAAAATCTGTTTAGCTGATGGTGAGTAATGCACTTGCAGTTGGTTCAGACCACAGGGAGCAGTGCCACAGCCATGGGTCACGGTGCTGCTGAGGGAGAGCTGACACCAGCCCAGCCAGCAGTCAGCAGCCAGCCACGGAGGTTGCCAGGGCTGCAGAATCTCCCAGGAAGTGTTTTCTTTGACCAAAAAAAAAAAAGAAAGAAAGAAAGAGAAAGTGTAAAACAGACGGGATAGGCCCCTTTCCCTGCTGTCAGAGTGGGTAGATGAGCTGTTGGCAGAAATGCAGTTCCCAAAGAGCCTGGCACATCTTTGTGGTGCGTGCATGGGTTTCTGGAGATAGGCTCACTGTTCAGACACCTTCGCCCGAAGTCGGGGACCAGGCATCTTAGCCTCAGGGTGTCCTGATTGCTCTGGCTCCTCGCCCTCTGTGGTGCTCAGGGGCTTCAGCTGACTGTTGTCTTTGGCTGGAAAACAGTGATGAGGGAGCAACGATTACCAATCACTGCTCCATCAGCCCGTTTGTACACCAGGACTCCAGAATCGAGTGAGAAGAGCAGCTACTGAATGGGGCTCTGAGGTGTGCGGCTGAATCAGACTCTGGTCATGGGGTAGACTTTACCCAGCTCTGCTTACGCTGGAAAGATGCAGGCTGTGTGCTCCAGACAAGGAGACAGGAGGGATGGTGCCACTGCTGGGCCTCTTTTGCCTCCAGCTCCCAAGCTGAAGGAGAGGTTGGAATGCAAGAGGGCCAGTCGGCCCCTCATGGACAAAGCCCTCTGCTGCTGGGATCTCTTGTGCCTCCTGTGGCACATGTCCAGTGGAAATGGGTCTGGAGAGTCTTGTTAACAATCTGGAAGCCACTTAATTTTTTCCAGTTGGTGGAATTCATGCTGATGAACCAATCAGCAAATTTAATGTACCTTAAACCTTTCTTGTGGGCAACTTTAATCGAGCGATTAAAGCACCACAGCATTGCTAATTAAGAGGAGAAAATACCCAGCTTGGTAATTATGTTCTTGTGAATACAGTTTTGCATCCATGGACTTTTACGAAGAAAGTTAGTAGGGAGGGATAGTTACCCTGCCCAACGGACAGGGCAGAGGGGGAGCAGAGCTGCACGGCAGGGGAGAAGGGGAACGCGGTCCAGATGCACTGCAGGATGCAGTGCCTGTGCCCTGGGCCCCTGTCCATGCTGGTTGGTGCAGTTCCGGCCACGCAGAGGCAGGGTGAGCCCTAGAAATACCAGGGGGCAAAATGACACAGGTGGAGTCATCAGCTGTGGAAGCCAGGCAGAGACATGGACTTCAGTCGTGCTGGGCTGGGCAATGTCCTGCATCCGCAGCAGCAAACCTTCCCAGCTGTGTGAACAGACGTGGTCCAGCTGCTGCTGTCAGAAGGGGAGGATGGGTGGAGGCAAGCGGGCTGCTCTTCCCTGGATGCCTACCCAAGAAGACCACAGCTTGTGCTCCCTTCCTTCAGCGCAGGAGGGCTGGAGAAGCACACGAGGAAGAGGAAAGATATACTAGGGATTAAGGGAGCCCACCATGCTCATTACCTTTTCTCCCCAAACTCCTTATCCCTTTCTAACTCAGAGATGCTCTGTGTGACAGAGCGTCAGGCTTCTCTTCCCTTTCTCCAACAGTGATTTTTCCTATCCATGTAAGAGCATCACACAGCAACCGCAAGCTCCCTATGT
Organism: Chauna torquata; assembly: GCA_013399475.1. Taxonomy (NCBI): domain Eukaryota; kingdom Metazoa; phylum Chordata; class Aves; order Anseriformes; family Anhimidae; genus Chauna; species Chauna torquata. Next base: position 423,429 of record VXAL01015073.1, read on the forward strand.
CGTGTCTTTATGTGAAACAGCCGATATAGGCTGCTCTGTTGGAAACAGGACACTGATCTTGCTGGGCTGACTCCAAGCAAAACTCTGTTTTCCTGGCTCTGAACTGCATGAGGCCCCCAAAAGTGTATGTGGGGTTCACACATGCCTCTGGCAGTCAGCAGAGATCAAACGTGGGACTTCAGAGTACCCAATACCCGGCTATTTTGCACTGGACTGCAGCTCCCTTATGTCTTCCCTGGAAGCATACGTGCCATATACCATGGTGACAGATAAATGTGTGTCAAAATACCCTGTCATTGTGGGTCCAGACAAACATATTGGAATACATTTTGTATTTCTTTGAAAGTCAGTGCAGATTTCAAGGAGACTTTCCCTGCAAGTCCCAGCACAGACATGCCAGCTCTGAGCTGCGGGCTCGGTGGCTGTGTTGCACCTCACTGATGCCTGCTCAGAGTCTCCCGTGCCTGCTGGTAGATCATCAGACTGTTGGACCCAGAGCTAGGCTGCGCAATGCCCTGGGTGCCTACCATAGAGGGCTTCTGCTGTGAGTGATCCAAAATTGACCCTTCAAGGGCAGGAGCAGTGGCAGTTTTGAAGTTGTGCTATGGGAGTTATGCAAACATGCTTTCAGTGATGCCAGGCAAAAAAAAAAAAAGTCAAAGAAACTTAGTGATTCTTAGGATTTGCATTGTTGGTTCGCAAACCAGTCAGCTGCTATCACCTTCTGTTTATCCTGTGCAAAGCCCCACATCCTAAAAAAAAAAAAAAATAAAGAAAGAAAGAAAGAAAAAAGAAAAAAAGTTTATTTACCAAACCACTTAAGCTAGGACTGTTCAGGATCCAAGTATCAGATTTCATATGTGAACAGACTGCAAAGATGTGTCAGAGCTACAAATTGCTTGCAAGGTTTGGGCTGGATGCTAGGAAACACTTCTTCCCCAAATGGAGTATACAGCACTGGGGCAGGTCAATGGAGAGGTGGCAGGATCTCCATTCTTGGGAACTTCCAAGATGAATCTAGACAGAGCCAGGGCCACCCTGATGTATTTTTGAGGATAATGCCAGCACTCTCAGGCAGCTGCCCCAGGTGCTACAGGCCCTTTCCACAAGTGCTGATGGATCCTTGCATTCACACTTGTCTTGCTCCAGGACTTCCAGCTTATAGTCCCAGACCTGGCTGCCGATGGCTTCGTTTGGATCCCAGGTCCACTGTGCTGTGTGTGCAAGGCTAGTTCAGCCCAATAAGCATGTTGGAGAAAGCAAGGTATGGGAGTAGGTCTCCAGCACCTTCACTCCCTCCTCTAAAACTGAAGCAATTTACTGGGAAAACAAACCAAAGCAACTACCGAACAAGAAAAACTACATATATATATACATATACATATATATATATATATTTTCTGATTAGGAAGAAATGAAAAGGATGGAGATGATTGCAGAACTGCCCTTAACCCACAAACAGAGTATAGGTTTTGTCCATGGCTGAGTATTTTATGGTTTGCCACTTTTCCTCTGTGTTTGCTGTGCTTAGCTGCTGACACAGATGAAGGGTGAGACTGATGGTAGGCTGGAGTTCAGGGTATTGATGGTGATGAAACAAATTTGATTTGTGCTTGGTTGGTCTCCGTAGTCCCTATAAAATGTGCCAAAGAGCAGCTGGACTGTGATAGATGGATCTGGCAGCATTCAAAGACCTTCACCAGTTTTGGAACATGTGTTTTTTGGCTTGAACTCTTCTTTTCTGCAGAACTTGTCCAGGCTCAGGTCATGAACAGGGGTTATTACTCTGGATTACCCGTACTTACATGGGAGATGCTGCAACGCGATGGGAGGCTGGGGACCTTAAAAGCACTACCAGCATATTTGTAGTCTTGATGTGATCACCCTGCATATGGAAGATGCTCCTGCTTCCCACAGAGCAGCACAACCGTGCCAAAAATTTGTTCTGCGCTTGACATGAGATCCAGATCCCACCCATGTCAACACTTCTTATGTGATGTCTTCTTCCCCCTCCTGAAAACAAGGTGCTACAGATACCACATCGCAGTGAAGGAGAAAGGGATCCAAAAGCTGATGGTGCTCAGCTGTGCGGGGGTGAGGGCTGTGCTGGCCCCTGTGATGCCACAGGCTGCTTTTCACTTGCATCTGCTGGAGTGCTGGGCCTTATTTTAAACCTCAGCCCCCTGTATACATCTGTAGCCATATATGTGTGCTGAGAGGGCTCACACACCCTCCAAAACTGCAAGGTGGTTCCTGCAGGGGCTGGGATTAAGTTCTTGATGGTTTGCATGTCCTTTCTTCATTTATGCACCTTTAGTCCCCAAAGCTTTGCAACAGTGTTGCGGGGTTACCTTCAGTACCTTCATCTGCATTCGGCTCCACTCCTCCTGAACAGATTTCTTTAGGTTTGTTTTTGGTCTGGTGAAAACTGCATTTTTTTTCAGAAACCTTAAATAGTCCTGTCTAAAACCCTCCAACAAGACTGAGTTTTGGAAAGAGCTTTTTTTTCTAATTCTAGCATTGGGCCTCCTGTTTCCATCTTACTACTGCAAGCTGTAGTGTTTCCCCAGATAAGCCGTATGAAAAAGCCTTCGGCTCCAAGATGTGCCAGGTTATCTCACCTACGTAAGGCTGCACAGTGTCTGCACTAGGCAGCAGAGCAGCTCTTGTAGCAAATTGGGATTTGGATGTTTCCCGCGCTGATTTATTTATTTATTTTTAACGTGGGGAAGAAGAGCAGGGCAGAGTCAGGTGTGCTTTCAAAAGCACTGATTTCAAGCCCTGAGGTGACCTTTCTACAGCAGTGCTGTGCAAACGCCCAGGCTGGGATGTGGCCAGTCTGTCCAGTTTCCTGGCTCTACAAGTGGAGTTACTCCACCTTCCCTGGAAAAGCATGGTCCTCTGGATGCAACCTGTCCCAGGGGGTTGTGAAATCCGGGTGCTTGGCAGGGGGTTGTGCAAGGTGCCTGTTGCTGCAGCCTGAAGCATCAGGTTTTGCCAGCTTTACAAAGCCTTCATGGGTGAAAATCCCCCCTGTGCCTCTCTCCACAACATTTGGGAGTGTGACATGAGGGTGTGAATTGTTGGAAGACAGGGCAAGCAGCGTGGAGGTAATGTGAGGTGGACTCTGGGGTGATATGAGACAAGTTTGGGTGTGTAAAGTGGATGCAAGGTGGTACAGGGGGTGTGAAGGGCTGTGAGCTGTGCAGAGGGGGTGCAGGGCGAGAATGCGGCTCTGAAGGGACATAAGGCAGCACACAGGGGCGGGAGTAAGGCAGTGACTGGGGGGGTGAGACCGCTGGGTGACAAGCAGGGGCGAGCAGCACACGAAGGACGTGCAGAGCATCATCAGGGCCATGGGGCAATGTGTGATCTGGGGACCCCGTTAGTCCTCTCCCCGGGCCACCGGCTGACTTGGAGACAGAGCCTGGGCTGGCCTGGCATCACAAGGAAAGGGGAGCACAGCCTTGCAAAAACACGCGCCTGGGGGCAAGGAGGCAGATGCCTGTTTTTAAGACATGGCTGTGAATAATATGCTTCTGTTTCAGTGTCTGTTTCATGTGGGAGCTGAGATTGCAAGCATCATGCTGAAACTGGATTGGAAGGAGCTGGGTTTTTCTGCATTAGCTTCTCCCGCAGCCTGGAGGGATCTGGGACTGGTGCCTGTCTCTGGCTGTCACGGTGGCAATGACATCCTTATTTCCATCTCTATCTGTTCCCAGCAACGCCAAAGGATCAGATGAAATTGGTGAAACCCAGGCGCAGTGCATGTCAGGTAGTAAGGCAGTTAACAAGACCTGCAGGCACAACCTGAAACGCACTGCAGCTCCTTACTGTGTGCCTGGACACAGCGGGGTCCTGCCAGCCCCCTGGGCTTGTGGCCTTTCCCAGGCTCCCGGAAGACTTCCGGCTGGATTTCCTACAGCCCAGAGTGCCATGGCAGTGCAGAGTCAGCTCCATCCCAGCTGCTTCATCTGGCATCTGGGGATGGTGTTTGGGTCTCTCTGTGAAAGGGCGATCAGTGCTCGGGGTAGTGCCTGGTCTGTGGCAGTCGCTGGGAACCCTGCCTAGTAGGGCCAGGGAAGGGGACAGTCAGTGACAATCGGTGCTGCAGAGCCTGCGCTGCCCCATGGCATCCTCTGAGCCCTGCCCAGAGCTCCTGGGCTGAGGACGTAGCTGAGAGGGAGCGGCATGGGGTCGGTGCTCTCATTTGCAGCACCTCTCAAGCAGCCCTTGGTGGTCCTGCCTGGTGCGTGCACAGCGCTCGTCCCGGACTGCTGCTCGGACTGAGATGAGTGGTTTGTTCCCAGCTAGTGTATCCTCGACAGGTCCATCTATCATCTCCCCAGCCCTGCCAGCTTATTAGCAGATGTTGTCCTGTCCCCAGAGGACAGAGAGGGAGGGAAACAAATGGACCGAACTACAGATGGCTGCCAGAGCCGTATCCGCACTTGCTGTTTCTGAGACAAGCCTGCTGCTCCAGAGCAGGGATGCATGCGAGAGAGGGGCCGGCGAGCTGGGAAAAACAGGGAAGATGTGTTGTGCAGCAGGCGATCAGAGGAAGCCCCATGGTATTAACCCCAGCAGGCTGGGATGATAAGCGGGGACCCACCTTTGGTACAGAGGACTGGAGTCGTGCTCTGCCAAGCCCAGGTTTAGCATTGCCCTTTGTAGGCTCTGTTTGTGACGCTGGGACTGGCCAGGTCTGGGAGCACGGGGGCTGCAGCTGCGAGCCTGCGGTGAGCGCGGGAGCTGCTTGTTGAGCCGTGCTGCAGGCGAAGGTCTGCACCTCCAAGTGTGCGTTGCAAGAGCACACTGTGAAAGCGAGCTCCAAGGACAGGCAGCCTTGGCTGGGTTTTGCAGGAGGATTGGCACTGGAGGCAGAAGGAATACGTGAGTAGCAGGACTTCTGGTGCTCCACAGAGAGGACACGACTGTTTGCCTGAGATCCTCAGGCACGGAGCAAGGGTATTAATTGCATAAAGTGAAAAAAGAGAAATCCTCACCTTCTGCAAGGCTTCTGGGAGGGCAGTTCTGGCAGGTGGCAGAACCTGGTTGCAGTGAAGGCAGCAGGACACGAGTTCTGCGCCTCCCTGGTGGTTCACTGCAGATTTCTGTGGGTTCAGAGTGCACTATATCCATGGCTGTGGAGCTCTGTATATTTTAGACCTGGTGTGTTTGGCTGACCTTTTCTTGCTGACCACTTCTCTGCTGGTTTGCTCTTCCCAGAGCTAACCCAGGAGGTCCTGGTCTTCCATGAGTCATCGGCCTAGCAGGAGAGAGCTCAAACCAGAGTAGGACATGCTTGCCATTGTGTATTGTAGGAATTTAATATCTTGTGCAGGTTCCTGAGGTGAGCTCATAGCTCAGTCCAAACTGAGCCCTAGCACATGGGCACCAAGCTGGTGTCCTGTCTCCCGTGCCTGTGAGAGGCCTCACATGTGTCTTGCTTCCATCTACAGCAAGCACTGACACACACGGAGGTCTGTGACCCCATCCGGAGCAGCACCTGCCCCAGCCCCAGTCTCCAGCATTCTTGCATGCTTGTGCTGTCCAGGTGCTGGGAGGTGGCTCCCAACAGCTCTGCCCTGGTGCACAAATTCACCTGTAATTTGTCATTTAGGATAATTTTCCTCTTGGGTGCATCTAAAATAATTGTAAATTATTGCCACAGGTAATTAATATTTCTTTACAGCATTAAATGCTAAGTGATTACAATCGCTTAGTGCAAATCTGCTGTGCTTCATGTTCCCATTCTTCCTATTGGCCTGTTCCTCCATACCTGATACACTCATTTCTCTGCTCCTAATTAAAATTTGGTGGAGGAGACCACCCCAGTGTCTCTTGAACCAAGAGTCCCTGGCCACCAGTTGCCACATGGCTAGAGATGACAGTGGTGTGAAGGGCAAAGGACATTCACACAGTGAGTGGAAGAAGGCAAATCCTGGAATGCACGTGGCCCAGCAGGGATTGTGGGGCTACCTCACTACTTGGTTCCTGCTTGTAGGCTGCGCTCATGCCTTTCCCATGCAGAGGAACTGGAAACTTTTATTTCTTAGAGCTTTTGTTTTTTCCCAGCTGACTACCCACTGAATTTGTCCCCAGCTGAGAGCAGGGTGTAACAGCACACATCTCTGTCTTACACCCCATCTTAGTGCCCAGAACCAAGAGGTTGCAGACTGGAGGGTGTAGTGGTGTAAAGAGTAAAAGAGTATGAAAGAGTCCCTGGCTCTGCCAGTGCATGGCATCACGAGGACCAGTGAGAACCAGAGCCTGGCAAGCAGCCCAGCCTGTCCTTGGTGCAGCTGGCTGGGGACAGCACACCTCCTCTCCCGGCCCTGCCTCCCTTGCTTTCTGTCCTCTTCTGATGCCCTTGAAAGCTATTGGGAGTGCTGGGGAGCAAAGCCTGCTGCTGTATTCCTCTATTTCCTCGTGAATCACAGAATCACAGAATGGGGTCCATCTGGTCCAACCCCCCTGCTCCAGCAGGGCTGCCCAGAGCAGGGTGCCCAGCTCCACATCCAGGCGGCTTCTGGAGACCCCCAAGGAGGAGACCCCAGCACCTCTCTGGGTGTCTGTGCCAGGGCTCCGGCACCCGCACAGCACAGAAGTGCTGCCTGGTGTGCTGGGGCAGCCTCCTGTGCTCCAGTCTGTGCCCAGTGCCTCTGGTCCTGGCACTGGGCACCGCTGAGCAGAGCCTGGCCCCATCCTCACTGCACCTCCCTTCGGGTGTTTGGGCACACTGATGAGGTCCCCTGAGCCTCCTCTTCTCCAGGCTGAGCAGCCCCAGCTCTCTCAGCCTCTCCTCACAGGAGAGATGCTCCAGGCCCTTCAGCATCTCCGTGGCCCTTCTTTGGCCTCTCTCCAGTAAGTCCATGTCTCTCTTGTACTGGGGAGCCCAGAACTGAACTCAGTCCTCCAGGCAGGGTCTCACCAATGCTGAGTAGAGGGGAAGGATCACCTCGACCTGCTGGCAACACTTTGCCTAATGGGGATATTTTGCCTAAGTCACATCTTCCTTCCCTTGTATCCCAGTCATGTCATTTCTGCTTCTTGTTCTGATGCCCTTTGAGGAGCAGAGGAGCAGGGACTTAGGAACAAACTCTGGAGCTTCTGGCCTTTGTTTTTTCCAGCCTGCTATACTAACTTGCTATACCAATGTCTCTGGCAGGTGCAGCATTTCTATATCTTGCTGAAATTGCTCCCTTGTCTTTGAAGTAACGTTTAGTGCACAAGTGCTGCAGAAGCTGGGGACAGAGCATGAAGAGGGACCAGGAAGCCACCAGGGACACGTGGCTGGAGTGTTGCCTTCAGCTACCTTTGTTGGAAGTAACTCAGTTATAAAGAGGCAATTGTATTACTATGCAGAGTATGATATATGAAATATGTTGGCAGCAATCATTCTAGTGAGATTCATGGCAAGAAAAGGAGGGCTATTAATAAGAAAACAAATCAGCACCTAGAAGCAGAGCAAATGGACAGCACAGAGGGACCCAGACCACCAGGGGTGCTGGATTGCAGACAAAATGCTTTTACTTGCTTGGAAGCAAAAAACAAGACTGTATACAAAGCTGGCCACTGGGGGTAAAGACAGGAAAATGAAGGTATTACTACCTCAGTAGGGGAAAACAGAAATGAGTCAGGGCCAGGCTTGAAACGCTGGAACTGGTCCTAGAAGTGCTTGATGAATATGGGGACTCAGACAGAGCGAGCCTGTTTGGAATTGAGATCTTCTAGACAGGACAGATCCTTCCACCCCCAGACAGATACCTGCCATGCCACTTGTCACTCTTGAGCTAATCAATTTTCCTAATGAGATAGGATTTGTTTGAGTGATGAATGATTTACCTGAGGGGCTGCTGGGAGACGTGGGGGTGGGATGGAGCAGACTGATGCCAGCCCAGGCATGCGATGAATGCGTGCTCCTGCTGCACTGCCCCCAGCACCAGGCAGTGGCAGAGCAGGCAAAGGTGGGCTGTGTCACCAGAAAAAACTCAAGCTGGCTCACCTGGCCTTGCTGTCACTCTGCAGAGAGCAGGCAGTGTGCATGCAAAGTCAGTTTGCTGCAACACAAAATGAGAGAAGGTGTTTTTCCTTGTTCTGAGCAAGGAAACACGTTGCTTTGTATAGCAGCAAACCAGGGGCATGCAGAGGGCCATGCACCATGTCGCAGGTATGGAGATCTTAATTCTTGAAACCGCCCACATGGATGCTCTTGGGCACCTATGCACACCCGGCATGTGTATGGAAAGCACTGTGAAGTAAGGAATGTAGTTTGCCCCATAAATAACAGTGCTTAGAAGGGGTATCAGTGTGATTTCCAGTGCTACCGGTTTGAGTTTCACAGCACTCCCTCCCCAGGGCCAGGCCCGGAGGGGTGGCTGCAGCTGGGAGAGCTCTGGGCAACAGGCACGGCTGCAAGCATCAAGCTTTGCAGGCAGCTCACGGAAGAGAGAGGCACCTGGGTCTGCCTGTGAAACACTGGGGAACGGGTACGGGGACAGCAGTAAATACTGCCAGGGGGAGAGACCAAAGCAGTTTTCACAGAGCCCGGTTTCCAGCTGGGCAGCTGGAGGGGGACTCACCCAGGTGTCAGGGAGAGGGGCTGGTTCCCAGCTTTCTGGGATGGAGCAGGGTTCAGCTTTGTGCTGGCGAGATTTGCCAAGCCGTGGGCTACTCCTCATCCAGGTGCGTCCCCCTGACCATTGCCCCTTCCCTCCTCTGCAGCCTGCCAGCTGGGATTTTACAAGTCAGCCCCTGGGGACCAGCTGTGTGCAAAGTGCCCCTTGCACAGCCACTCGGAGAGCCGGGCGGCCCGCGTGTGCCGCTGTGACAGCAGCTTCTACCGGGCAGTGCAGGACCCCCCCTCGGCCGCCTGCACGCGTAAGTACCCTGGCTACCCCGGCGCCCGCCCGCGCTGCAGCAGGACAGGGTGTGGCGAGGCAGCTGCTCCCGAAGGCACCTTGCCGTGTCTTCAGACACAACCGATGCTCCCTGGATGAGCCCAGCACCCACCCTTGGCTCTGCGCATGTTGCCCAAGGCACTGTAGAAGCTTTTCAACCCCAGGTCTTCCCGTGATGCGCGAGTTGAGACCCCATAGGCAGAGCTCCTTCACTGCTTTCTGGCTCATCCTCATCCTGCCATTCTCCAAGCATCGCTGGCCAGAACCTGCTCCCTTCCTGGGGCTGTGTCCCGCACCAGAGCAGGGCGAGACCTGAGCTCTGACAGCAAGCTCACCTGCTAACCCGGCAGCCAGCATGCCAGCCTCTTGCTGGCTGCTTTCATTTGCAGAAATGGCCAGGGTGGTCAGACCCCGGGGAGGCCACAGGGCAGCACGAACATTGCCGCACTTTCCCTTGCCGTGGGTGGATGGTGGCACTGGGGCTTGGCGTATAGTCTCAGCCCAGCTCTCTGCTTTAGGGGCCCAATGTTATTAAAAGGGGACAAAGGCATCTCAGGAGGATTTGTGTTCTCTGCAGTTGGTCCAGGAGGGCAGAGAGGTTTGGGGCCATTAGCTGAAGCCAGGGTGAAAGGCAGGTCAGCACCATCTGACTTGAGTTTCCCCAGGGTCCCAAAACATCCACCCAAGACTGTCAATCTCCCCAGGAAATGTGAGTTCACCCTTCTCTTCAGATGAGCAGTTCCTGCTCTCCACCCTCCAGCCCACTGACACCTTGGCTCTTCCCCACAAAGCTTCCCACATCCTTGTTGCTTCCTGTTTCCCCCAGAACGACCCTCAGCTCTCCCCTGCCTGGCACTTGGCATCCTGATCCAGAGCACCTTGCCTCCTGCTCTGGTCTTACTTGGCATTTCACCCTGAGACCTGCCTGGGTCTTTGCTGTCTTTTCTTTGTAGTACTTACCCCTGACGGCAACTCTGTCCTCCCGCTAGCACTGTTTGTGCATTCAGGTACCATGGAACATGCTGACCAAGATGAACCTCTCTGTTCATCCCATTTTCTCCAGGGCCCTGCCAGTCCCAACATGCTTCAGCAGCCTCTGCTCTGCCTGAACTTCTGCTTCCTTTGCAGGGCCCCCCTCTGCTCCTGTGAACCTGGTCTCCAGCGTGAATGGCACCTCGGTGACACTGGAGTGGAGCCCACCCCTGGACAAGGGGGGACGCAGTGACATCATGTACAACGTGGTCTGCAGGCGCTGCATGGGGGACGCTGGCCAGTGTGAGGCGTGTGGCAGCGGGACCCGCTTCGTTCCCCAGCAGATGAGCCTGGTGCAGGGAGCGCTGACGGTCACCAACCTCCTGGCCCACACCAACTACTCCTTCTGGGTGGAGGCCGTCAACGGAGTGTCGGACCTCAGCCTGGAGTCCAGGAGGGCTGTGGTTGCCAACATCACGACAAACCAGGCAGGTAGGAGGAGCAGACCCCCCCCCAACAAGGCTTTGTCTGTGTGGGTGATGCTGATGTTGCTCCGACATTGCCCCAGCCGGTACCTGTAGGAGCCAACTGGGAGCCGGAGTCAGCACGGGCCTGCCCTCAGGCAGGGCTTGGTGGTGAGCATGGGACCGCAGGAGACACGAGGAGTGACTCCATTCCCTCTGCTGCTGGAGGGGGGTTCAGGGAGTGAGGATAGGCTGGAGACAAGCTGCTGCCCAAGGCAACTCTTATTCTTCTCTGGTTCATGGTATCCTTTTTTACCTCCCTTTCCCTCCACTTCAGCCTGCAGCTGCTGGTGGAGGATTCCTTTCCGCAGGAGACAGGGGGCATGGAGAACACATGTTAATTGACAGGAACACAAAGTGGAGCATGAGTCTTTCAGGTTGTTTCTGCAGCCTTCTGTCCCTTCCCAAAGGGCCAAGCAGCAGTTCATGCTCTGCTCTCAGGTCACACCAGTGCCAGCCCCTGGCAGGTGACAGCAAAGTTTGCTGGGAAAAGTCTCTCTCACGCACGTTTCATCTTTGCAAATCCCTTGCTGTGAAATGCTCTTTCCCCAGGATATACTCTGAGCAATGTTCTAGCCCAGCTGGGCCAGGACCTTGCTTCAGGGTCCCCTGGGCATTGCCTCAGAGCAGAGCCCAGCTAAGCCCCTCTCGCACACTGCGGGAGAGGGGACAGGGCAGGGACAGACCCCTCTTGTTAATCCTCCCAGTTGGAAACCAGCCCTCAGTAACTTCCCATGGTGCTGAGCCCCTTCTGCTGTCATTGTGGTGGTGCCAGCAGGAGAAACCCGAGGAGCCTCACTGGGTTAGCTCATGGCTGGCAGGAGAACAAGGTCCTTTTGTGACTAATGCCTGCCCGTAGCAGTTCTTCGTCCCTCTGCCGAGCCTACGTGGAAACGGCTCACTCCGTGTGCTGACGAGCAGCGTCAGCCTGATGCCTTGCGGGAGGATGCTGTCGGGAAGTGTCTGGTGGCCGAATATTCTCATTTTGGCCTCTCTGCTGGAAAGGGGAAGCTGAGCAGGTGCAGCAAAGCCAGCGGGGCTGGGCATGTGGTAACGAGGGCAGTTCAGCTGCCATGCTTGCATGGTGCTCCAGCCGCCACGCACCACAGCACATCACTGTCCGCCAGGAGGGACCGAGGGGTCCCCACGCTGCAGGGGGGACACGTTGCCTCCCGACCGCGCTGCGCTGGGCCACTCGCCCACACTGGCCTGGTGACAGCCCATGCTGCACAGGCAGGTCTCATCCTCGGGTGGCCAAGCAGGGCAGCAGTGGGTGCAGCAGAAACGCCCTGGGGCTATGGCAGCAGTTAGCTCATCTCCTCCGTCCTGCCTGCCCCAGCTCCCCGGGTTCCTGTGTCCCAGCACTGATTTCTGCTCCTCAGAGAGCCAGCCTGAAGACAAACTGAGCTTGAACCGCTGCCGTTCAGGCCCCCTGTGCTGCTTTCAGACCCCAGGTGCCCCATGGCTCCTGCAACTCCGTGGCCTCTCTTGCTCTCTGTGCTGCTCTGGTCCACAGCAGAGGGCAGCTCCATCCCAGAGCAGCCACATCCCATTTTCCAGTTAGGGTGAAGAGGGGTGCTTGACCCCTTCCCCTGAGTCAGATGCAGCGGCTGTGGCTGGCCATCGCAGCATCCCACTGCATCCTCTGCCGTTCCCTCTGGGGGAAAAGACCCAGGAGCGCTGGCTCCTCCAGCCACGGCTGCTCCGGTTTGCACACGGCAGGTACAGGGACTGATTTGCAGGCTCCCAGCCTGACTCAGGTAGATGACAAGAGCATCTCAGGGCAGGAGGGCACCCCCAGGGCACCTTTCAGACTGGTGTTCGGTCCCTGATCACCCCTCTGGGCATTTAGCATCTCCTCTTTCCTTCTCCCCCTTCCCCCAGGAGGAGCAGGAGGGGTCAGGGTCCCACCATGGATCTCCACCACCCCCAGCCCAGCAGCCCCCTTTTGCTTTCTGGCTCCAAATCACAGCAAAGTGCCAGTGCTCCCTCCTGCCTCTGCTGGGATAGTGCCCTCCTCTTTCATCTCCTCAAAGCCTGCTCACTCCATAGGAAAGAGATCGAGGCTACAGAAGCAAACACAACCCCGTATGCAAACCCATTCTCCCATCCTTCACAGTGCTCATCTCCACATGATTTTAATTAAAGCAGAAATGTGTTTTAAACTATTTTCAGGGGCCTGTACAGGGCTCTGGCTCCAGCCTTCCCTGCTGCTGTGTCCTGCTGCCCCTACCCACTCAGGACTCATGCCAGCAGGCACCTAACACCCTGCCTCTGCATCCCCAGCCCCGTCCCAGGTGGTGGTGGTCCGCCACGAGAGCACGGGCCAAAACAGCGTCACCTTGCTGTGGCAAGAGCCGGACCAGCCCAACGGCATCATCCTGGAGTATGAGATCAAGTACTACGAGAAGGTAAAGCTGAGTTTATGGCTGCAAATTGGTCCCAGCATGGCAGATTTAGATAGGACCACGGCTGGGTTTAAATCTTACTGGTACGATTGCAGTTATAAGGCAGCTGTGCACAAAGGACTGTTTTGGAAGACTCTGTTCTCTTCCTATGGTTGCTGTGCTGATGCAGCAAGGTTTTCGGTGTTGCTTTTCCCCAGGACAAGGAAATGCAGAGCTATTCGACCCTGAAATCCAAGGGCACCAGTGCCACCATCTCTGGGCTGAAGCCCGCAACCCGCTACATTTTCCAGGTTCGGGCCCGCACCTCTGCTGGCTGCGGGAGGTTCAGTCAGACCGTGGAGGTGGAAACAGGGAAGCCAGGTGTGTGCAGCTGTGGGATGTGGGAAGGGTGGTCCAGGGAGCATGGAGGATGGCGGTGCCCTTGTCCATAGCAATTGTGCCTCTGCTACATGGGGAGAGAGGCTGGAGGTACAGCTACTGGGCTTTCAATCTGCAGGGCTTGCTTGAGGTAGCCCTCCTGAGACGTGCTTATACATTAGAAAGAGGAGGAAGAACATAACAGTTAGAGCAGAGAAGATCTGGTGAAGTCCTGAGGCTCCAGCTCTTCTCTGTGCTGGCTTGCTGCATCACCATGGCCTTCCCAGATCTGTGCTTGGTTTCCATGTTTGTAAATGGGCCCTGTATGCTGGCAGAGACCCAGAGCTGGGGTTGGAGAGGTGATGGTGTTTTGTCTTTGAAGGCAGTGACCCTGGTGGGGTAGGGGAGTTTCTGAGCTCTGCAGAGCTCTCTCCACTCCAGCTCACCTCCTTCCTACCCTGTTTCTTCCAGTCTCTCTCCGGTATGACACGATGACGATTGTCTGGATCTGCCTGACTCTCATCACTGGCCTCGTCGCATTGCTGGTGGTCCTAATCTGCAAGAAGAGGTAAGTGTTTTCTGGAGGTCAGTACAGCTTGTCACCAAGTGGGACAGGAGGGATGGGAGAGCTTGGGCAGAACCTTTCTCTTATCAGTTTTGGCCAGGGCAGCCATAGATCAGGGATTAACAAGCAACCAAGAGACTTCATTTAGAATCATCCTGTCTCTACCTTCCCCAAGGCAGAGCCAGCCTTCACACCTTCCCCTCCAGACGCAGGTACAGACTGGGAGACGAGTGGCTGGAGAGCAGCCCTGTGGAGAGGGATCTGGTGGTGCTGGTGACGGCAGGCTCAGCATGAGCCAGCAGTGTACCCTGGCAGCCAAGAGGGCAAAGTGCATTTTGGGGTGCATTAAACACAGCATAGCCAGCAGGTCAAAAGAGGCCATTCTCCCACTACATTTAGGGCTGGCAGGGCCTCACCTTGAATGTTGTGTGCAGTTCTGGGCTCCACAATATAAAAAGGATGTCAAGGTACTTGAATGAGTCCGGAGGAGGGCAGCAATGCCAATGAAAGAGCTGGAGAGCATGTCCTATGAGGATAGTCTGAGGACACTTGGTTTGTCTAGTTTGGAGAAAAGGAGGCTAAGAGGTGACCTCATGGCTCTCCACAGCTTCCTGAGGAGGGAAAACGAAGACAGAGGTGCTGGTCTCTTCTCCCAGGTCACCAGTGATAGGATGCATGGGAATGGCACAAAGCTGCGCCAGGAGAGGTTAGGAAAAATTTCTTTACTGTGAGGGTGGTTGCACACTGGAACAGGCTTCCGAGAGAGGTGGTTGATGCCCCCTGCCTGTCAGTGTTCAAGAGACATTTGGATAATGCCCTCAATAATACACTTTAACTTTTTGTTGGCCCTGAAGTGGTCAGGCTAATGGACTCAATGGTCTTTGTAGGTCCCTTCCAACTGAACTCTCCTACTTCTAGTTCTCACAACACCAGCGGGCCGAATAGCAATAGCCATAGCCATACCAGTAACAATAGCTATAGCATTACCACTACCAGTACTAAGGCTGACTGGATGGGCTAGGGGGTAGGTCAGGAGCAGACATATCTTCTTGATCAGAAAAATTGAAGGGTGACTATGTGCTGTTACATCTCAGAGAGCCAAGCTTGAGCAGCACACATGCCACTGCCCAGAGGAGACAAAAAGGCTGCAGCTCTTGGCCCTGCCGAGCCTTGGAGAGCAACCAGAGCATACCCTGCTCCAGGCCAAAGTGTCAGTCCAGCAAAATGCAGCGATGCAGCTGGTGGAGGGCAAAGTTTAGCTCCAGCTGCAGGCCTGGAATGTGTTGCCTTCTACTCTGCCTTTGGGCTGCTGGTGGGAGCAAGGGACAGGAGCACCCCTCTGACCCTTGTGTCTCCGTGGCAGGCACTGTGGGTACAGCAAGGCTTTCCAGGACTCTGATGAGGAGAAGATGCATTATCAGAACGGGCAAGGTAGGACCCTCCCTGATCCTGCTTCTGCCCCTGGGGTGCGAAGGACCTCATCCCTCTGAATGGGCAAGGACCTGGACCATTTTCCCTGGCACTCCAGTGGTTTCCAGGGGGAAGGGTTTTGATCACTGCCTGCTCCTGGGGTTGTGTCTAAGAGCTGAAATGGGGCTTAAATCCCAGGGGCATACTGGTAATGGGGCTGAAGGGCTACAAAGCGTGAGCTGGGACTGTGGCAGGTTCATCTAAGTCAGCAGCAGGCCAGAAGAGTGGAAAATTCACCACAGACCCACAGGAAGGGTTGTGAAGGAGTTGATGGGGGCGAGAATCAGATGGAGGAGTTCTGGGCGGCCAGGTCCTGGACTGCTCCGAGGACATTGCCATGCCAAGAAGTGCCTTGGGTTTCCTTGGGGATCTCCAGTGTCTCACCCCAAGAAGTCCTGCCCCTGCCTGTCCATCATCCAGCCCCTGGGCACCCACCTCAAGCAGGGCTATGTGGAAGAGCTTGCCTCCTCTCTCCCCTTTGAAACCTGACAGTGAAGTTCCCTGAGTCGAAGTTCTACGTGGACCCCCACACGTATGAGGACCCCTGCCAAGCTGTGCATGAGTTCACCCGTGAAATTGAGGCTTCCCGGATCAAGATTGAGAAGGTCATTGGGTTTGGTGAGTCCCTGGCCCAGGCTGCCTCTCTGCATCAAGTCTGCTTGGGCAATTCACTGTCTGAGTCAGGGAAATCTCCATGGCCCACTGGGGCCACAGCAGGCTGTGCAGCTCTGTTACAGTGCTCAATCAGGGCTTCATCTGCTCCTTATTTCTCTGAGATCAGAAACATGGGTAGGATGTTTTTTTTGCATGAAATAAACTCCTCTGCGTCAGCTTGGCGCAGGCGGGAGCTGTTCAGCCAGGGTGGCACTGATGGCTCAGGCTGACACCAGCAGATGGCTCAGCCTGTCCTGCGTGGGTGCTCAAACGCGGCCACCCTGCTTTCAAACCTCAGAGCAAGCATCTGGGGTGACAAGACGCTAGCAAAATTGTAGATTTTCAGAACAAAATGGGTTTTTGCTTAGGAACAGGGTCTTGCAGGGAAGCACAGAGCAGAACCAGAGCTGGAGCTTCACCAGCAGTACCCCAAGGGCTGATGGAGACTCACTCTGTGTGCTGAGGGACAGTGCAGAGCCAGCCAAGCAGAGCAGCAGTAGGAAGCGTGACAGGGAGGTATCCCTGCTGCTGTAAGACTCCAATGGCTGGAGCAGGCTGCAGGCGTACCGGCAGACTGGGCGATCTGTTGTGCTGGAGGGTCCGTGCAACGAGCTGAGGAGTGCCCCGTGCCCTCACCTTTCCTTGCCTTGCAGGGGAGTCTGGAGAGGTGTGCTATGGCCGCCTGAAACTGCCAGGGAAGAGGGAGATTCCTGTGGCCATCAAGGCTCTGAAGGCAGGCTACACGGAGAAGCAGAGACGGGACTTCCTGAGCGAAGCCAGCATCATGGCGCAGTTCGACCACCCCAATGTCATCCACCTGGAGGGGGTGGTGACCAAGAGTAGGAGCGGGGGGGTGGTCCCCCTTGGTGGGGCAGAGTGGGGACATATCTCCCTGTGGGCACCCTGGGAGATGGGGGTCAGGGTCCACTTTGGGTGCATGCCATCCTTCGACTGCCCCAGCTGCTTGCTTCTCAGATGTACATTTACCCTGGGGTCCCCTGCAGCCCACCCCCTCTGCTGACACCACCAGAGAGCCCAGGGCAGTAGGGAGAGGTCCCATTCCCAGGGTCTGCTGGGGGAATTGAGGAAAATGTGGCTACACTGGCACCTTGTGGGGGCACGAACCACCTCCCCCAGAGCAGTGCCGGGGGTCAGCAGGGAGCAGCCTGGCTATCTGCAGGGGCTGGGAGCCCTCTGCAACCCTGTCTCATTGCCAGCTCCTTCCCAGGAGCTATATCTAAATTGTGAGCAGCTTGTTCCTGGTCTGAAGTGAGGCTCCAGTGAGTCCCCAGCTGAAAGTTTCAGGCTTGGGCCATGCTTCTTGCCGGGAAGCTTTCTCTCATGATTGACATTCCCCATTAACATCTTCAGAGGGAGACAGGCTGTCCCCGGCAGCCCTGCTGCTTTCCTCCTTCCCCTTTGAACTCCATTAGAGAAATGAACCACTTGTTCCTGGCTGCAGCCCAAACCTCTGGCAGCATCACGGCGGTCCTAGGGAAGGGGCTTAAAGAGATGAATCGAGACCGCTCCTGTCATCTTCTGTTACAGGACAAGCTTTCCACGCGGCCATCCCCCACCTTGCTGCGCAGTGCTCCCCAGTGCCCCAGGACAGGGTTATTGGATTAGGAGAAGTCCTACCTATTAGCGTTTATTTTAAAGGCTGCTGTATTGAATAATAATTTGAGGTCTTCCTTCAAAAGGGCACATTGTAATGCAGAGTGTTATGTTAATGGCATGCAAATTTCAGTGGGATAAGAAAGCTGACCTAGCCACATCAATAGCACCTGGAGGGAGGGGTAAGTGCTGGGGTTTTGGCCACATCTCCACCGCCGTGCCCTTCCTGTGTGGTGTAGGGGTGAGACCACACTGTGGGGCTGCAGGAGATCCATGGGCCTGGATTAGTGTTGCTCCCAGTAAAAGCCTGGCACTGGGCTTCTCGGAGGAAGGTGACTTATCTCTTAACTTGACCTCCCTTGTCTTTTGCAGGCAAATTGGTCATGATTGTTACTGAATACATGGAGAACGGCTCACTAGACACCTTTCTCAGGGTAAACAGCTCTCTTGTATTTGTATTCTTTTCACATCGCTCTGGGCTGCGAGGCTGGAGACGAGGTTAGTTCACACTCCTCAGCCTCATGACCACTGTGGCCTCTGTGCAAGAGCAGCAGGCTCTGGGCTCTCATCTCTCCACCGGATGCTGGCTCCAGGGCACCATGACTGGCTCCCCACAGCAGCACCACGAAGGCAGGGTCCCCTGCCTGAGTGGCACGGTGGCGGTGCTGGGAGGGTGGGTGGTGGGCTTGGGTGGTGCCGAGGAAAGCTCTGGAGTTAGAGGGGGTACTAAGCTGAAGATGAAAGCAACTCAGGGGTTAGTTTAATGAGAGCAGTGTCAATGGGACTGCTGGGAAAAGCCATGAATGAGCTCTGGGTTGTTTCCTCTCCAGAAACACGATGGGCAGTTCACCATCATCCAGCTGGTGGGCATATTGCGTGGCATCGGAGCAGGCATGAGGTACCTGTCTGACCTGGGCTATGTGCACCGGGACCTGGCTGCCCGCAACATCCTGGTGAACAGCAACCTGGTCTGCAAAGTGTCTGACTTTGGCCTCTCACGCATCCTTGAGGATGACCCTGATGCTGCATACACCACCACGGTGCGTGGCTTCTGGTGTTACAACTCTTGCTGATCTTTACAGATGGTGATCGCCACAGGCCGGTGAAGGTGCGAGTTAGATACTCAAGATAAGCAGTGCAGGAATGGAGATAGTCACCTCACCACTATGTGGACATGAACCCAAAGTGCTTCTGACCCTTAACGTACCGTATGAGAACGCTCTCCTTCATAAAGAGACACCCCACGAATGAAGCACGCAGTGAACAAAGAGAAGCAGGGAAGGAAAGCAGGAAGGTTATCAAACCTCCCTAGCTGGCAACTCCCATGAACATGCATGGACCACTCCATAAGAATGCTCCCATGAACCTGTTGGAGTCCTTTCCTAGACTGTGTAGCTCCATCCACTCCTTCAGTTGTCCTAAAGCCACAGGTCAGCGGGTATGTGTTGCGATAGTCTTTAGTAGCACAGTCACACACTAACCTCTCCATGTGACGCTGCCTCATTCAAGGGTGTGGAAAGGGTGGGAATTAAAATTCTTGTGCTCTTTGACTTGCAAGTACTTGGCTTTGCAACCTAGATGACTTTGTTTTGATGTAGGACACGTTTGTTTGTGAACCTATTTTAAGATTCTCTGGCCAACCTGACAGCTCTAGAGCTTGATGTACTCCTCTACTAGAGGTCATAAGAGGGGAAATGAAATACATTGAGGGAATGTGTTCTTTTTGCTTTTCTCTGGCCATGAAATAAATCAGTGTGCTCCCAAGGCACACCTCTGGCTGGGCAAATGCGGCAGATAGATCTTCCTGATGCGGGTCAGATTGGAGAGGCAGCTGAAGAGTCTGAGCATCATGTTTCAGAAGGACCAGGACTAGAGAAGCAGAAAGAGCTTCAGGTTAGTTTGGGGTAGCTCATGGCACTGCGGAGCATGGCACAAAGTGGTTGCAGCTCTGCGGGGTGAGTGCACAGTGGCTCAGCATGAGGAACATTCATTTGGGAGAACCTTCTTTTCAGGATTCAGCCTGGTGGAAAGGTAAGAAGGGGCCCAAGATCAACTAGGGCTTCCTGATGTCAGAGCAGGCCATGTTCCTTGTCCACAGCCTACAGACACACGGATTGCCTGGCCTGCCACCCACCAAGGCAGTCTCCGAGCTTTCCCCCAGTGCTTTTAAACATTGCAAAGAAATTTCCAGAGACGGTGTGGCAGTGACCACACTGGGTCGGGAAGGTGACCTAAGTGACCAGAAAACATGTATTGACCTATGTGTTGACCCTGTCTAATCCTGCCCAGTTTCCAGAGACACTGTTTTATGCATCCAGTGTGAATGCAAGCAGAGAGGTCAGTAGAGGATGGAGTGGCTGCTAGACATGTCACAAGCAGAGGCTTTGAGGCATCTCAGCACAGCGAAACCCACCAGAGCTGGTAGCTCTGGAGGAAGACTTGGTGCATAGCCCAGAGAGAAATGAACCACAAGGGCATAGTATTAGGATCAGGAGCACAAGCTCTCTGGCAAGGTCTCATTCAGGATATCCTTAAAATAAGGAAGTTTTCTTCTTCTTAAACTTATGGGAGGATGATATCCTATCAAAAAGGATGCATCATTCATCTTCAGTCTCCATCAAGGAGTGTGAGAGAGCAGATTGGACTCAGTTGAGTGGAGGCAACTCTCTCTCTCTAGACAGAGATGCCTGAAAGGGGGTTCTCAGGCACATCATGCCTGTCTCGGCTGCTCTGGGAAACCCACCCTACATTCCCTGCATCATAACTTTTCAGATTGCCAGCAACCACATTTCCAGTTTAGACATATTCTTAACCCATTTACTGCTGGGTTTTGTTATTATAGTCAGCCTTTAACTCAACAAGTTCTCCTCTTCAGCACTTGCCTGCAAAATCAGTAATAGACAGGGAGCACATGCCACAACTCTCCTTGTAGTCTGCACTAAACAATGCATGATCTCTGCCTGTGCCCAGGGTCAGCTCCATGTTCTTATGCTCTGGTAGCCCCTGGCTCTACCTCATCACTTTGAATTCTCCTCTCTTGACACTGAGGGCCAGAATTATTCAGGGCGTTTCAAAGCAGACCTTGTAAAATAGCACAGATTTCTCCTTGCTCCACTGGAAATACCTTGAAGTCA
Organism: Chauna torquata; assembly: GCA_013399475.1. Classification (NCBI taxonomy): domain Eukaryota; kingdom Metazoa; phylum Chordata; class Aves; order Anseriformes; family Anhimidae; genus Chauna; species Chauna torquata. The sequence goes on from VXAL01015073.1 coordinate 444,030, forward strand.
TCCTTCAAGTACAGCTTTAGGGTTATCTTGTGCAGATTGCCTCCTCAGTGTTTTCCAGAAAATGCCATCCCAGTCTATCGCACATCTAATCCAGCTCTTCCGGATCCTGGTTCTGCTGGTGCAGCCTGAGGTCAGGAGAGGACCCATCTGACAGCAGCGCAGAGGCAAGGGAGCTGCCCATGCCTTCCAGGCAGAGGCACATTCCAGGGAAATGAAAGCTTTGTGCTGGTGCTCCAAACAGTGGTACAACCCAGCAGATTTGAGGTAAAAGGGGACGTGCATGGTGCACGGTGCGTGGTGTAGTGTGCAGGATGTGGTCAACCCTGGAGCATCGCAATGTGCAGTCCTCTGCCCGTGATGAGACCTGGGCATCACAGGTTGGCATGTCAGGAGCCGTTTGAGACAGAAATGCCGTGTAGCGTCTACCCGGGTCCTGATGCTGATCCCTGCCCCAAAGCAGCGATGCCCAGCACTGACCAGGAGCATGAATATTTTCCTCCCCTAGGAGCTATAGAAATGACACGCTTGTTGCTTGCTTTTTCAGGGGGGCAAGATCCCCATTCGCTGGACGGCTCCAGAGGCCATCGCATACCGCAAGTTCTCCTCAGCCAGTGATGTGTGGAGCTACGGCATCGTCATGTGGGAGGTGCTGGCCTACGGCGAGCGCCCGTACTGGAACATGACCAACCGGGACGTGAGTGGACGTGGGGCAGCACGGCAGCAAGCCTGCCTCTCCTCCTGCCCTGTCCCCAGCCAGCCTAGCAGGGGTGCCAGGGAAAAGGGATCCAAAGAGCAGCCCCTGCCTCTCCTCACATCCCTGCTGGGCTGTGCATGATGTGCCTGTCCCCTCAGCGGGGACATCGCTGTGTTGCCTGTTATTGTGCTGCCTTTTGCTTTGCTGCACAGTGGCTCCTGGCTGTGCCTGGCTGTGCACTGTGGGTCTCCCTGTTCCTGTCTGCTGCTCTGTACAAGCCTTCGTACTGGCTGGAGAGCCTCAGCATACGTTGTGCCACCTTACCCATCGCCTGCTAGGGGTCAGGGCTTCCTCAGGATCACTGCGGCCCCAGTGCGTTAACCTGTCAGTTGCCCCCACATCCACTGCCCACATGTGGCTCCTGAGAGCCCTGGTCTTGTACCACCCAGCAGTAGGCTTTGGGCTTGTCAGAGTTATTGGGAGCCACTCTTGTATCAAGACTGGCATAAAAACTGCAGCAAAATGTAGATTATGTGCCTGACTACAAACTGGGTGCAAAATTTCCAAAAGGAGGCAGTAAAATGAAGCTTTTGACTCTGCAGAACCATAGGACTCCTTATTTTACCCCTGGAGACTATAAATCTGCCTGCTTTCTCCCTGATCTTCAGTCCTGAGAATCCCCTCTCTCCGTAGTGTTTTTCTTCTGGTAAAAAGTGGCTTTGGAGATGGAACATGGGTGCAGTGACTTACAGAACCTCCTCTGCACTGTTCCTTTGAGCAGGGTTTCTTCCTGCCTTGCTGAGCAGTGGCAAGCCCTGGTTGTAGAACAATTGAATGTGAATGAAGCTCTCATGACTTGTCTGCTGGAGGCAAGCTGCAAAGTTTTAGGCCTGTTGGACCACTTAATAAATCTGCTCTCATAGCAGTGATTTCTTGTATGTGCATGGTATCCAGCCTGCTTTCAGCTCTCCGCGGTGACTGCACGCAGCTTGCTGGCAATAAACTTGTCATTTAGCTTGAATCTTGTGCACACCTCCCTGCTTCCCCTTATGATGGCCTTAACAGCTCATGCACCAGGAATCTTCCCTGTGCATAGCGGTCTAGGGTGCTCGGAGCTGGGTGGGAGAGCAGCTCCACTTCAGCGTGTGGCTTCCTTCCAGGTCATTAACTCAGTGGAGGAAGGCTACCGCCTGCCCGCCCCGATGGGCTGTCCCACAGCCCTGCACCAGCTCATGCTGGACTGCTGGCAGAAGGACCGCAGTGAGCGGCCCCGCTTCTCCCAGATTGTCAGCATCCTGGACAAGCTCATCCGCAACCCTGACAACCTGAAGTGCACAGCCACGGTGAACCGGTAAGGGCTCCCTGGGTGCTGCAACAAGGGGTAGACCCTGTTAAGCCACAGCTGATGGCAGGCAGAGCAGGTGGGTTGCAGTGAAAAAGGGATATTTCTGTCCAGCTCTAGCAGCAGCGGCTTCCCCTGTGACCATGGATGTGCACAGAACCCAAGGGCACAGGCTGGTTGTGGTGGGCAGCAGGAAACATCCTGCATTTCGCTACCTTGCACTCACCACAGCATCCAAACACAGGGCTCTCTGTGTCTTCCCCTCATCTGCAAGGTCACAAGGGCTCTGAGGTCGACCTCACAACCCGGTCACCTAGGACCGTCATCTCCACCTGAGCTCCCAGGCTAACCATTTCTGTCCTGCCCCCAGGTTCACCCAAACGCCCTTTGACAGGGGTCTCCTTGACTTCTCCGGCTGTCTGACAGTGGAGGACTGGCTGGACTCCATGCGGCTGGGGCACTACCGGGACAACTTTGCCATGGCAGGATACTCCTCCCTGGGCATGGTGATGCGAATGAACATCGAGTGAGTACCAAAGAGCAAACAGCACTGGTGGTGTTGCCTCGTACTGTCCCACTAGCTTCAAGCAGTGGCTGTCCTGCCTTGGCTTGATTGACCTAGCTGGTCCCTGAAGAGGGTTATGCCAGAGACACATCCCTCAGGAAATGGGGTTTGGTCTGTACCAGGTTAATGTTGAGTCCTGGAACGATGTCCGAGGCAGCAGAGGTGCAGGAGTCGTCCTGAGACGGTGTGTGAATACCAAGTCACCTCTGGTGCTCCATGGCAGCTCTCTGATGCAGCTCCACTGTTGTCATAGGATCGTAGATAATTTGGGCTGTAGGGCACTTCAGGAGATCTTCTAGTCCTAGATCTTAAAGCAGGGTCAGATACGAGGTTGCTGTCTTTCTGCACTTCTCACCTTTGTCTCCCCTACAAAACGTATGTCTGGACCAGAGTGGCTGGGCCGTACTGGGCAGCTTCTCCAGTCAGAGGGTGCTGGGATCTCTGGGAAACAACTGGAGCTCAGACCCCAGTGCTCTGGACTGGCTGCCTGCTCCTTGCACCTGGGCAGGAAGGCACCAGGGCCTCAATGTAAGTCATAGCTTCAGCCTAGATGCTCTGGAAATCCTCCTTCAAGTGAATACAGTCCTTCCCCTGTCTCTTTCTCCCCACCCTCACTCCCAGCAGGGGGAAATCAAAAAGTGGTGAGCTACAGGAGTGCTTCAAGCATCACCATGCAGCAGGTTGCTGCCCAGAGGTGCAGTCTACATGGAAGCTTAGTGCAAGAGAGGCAGAAATTGCTCCCTAGTGACAAAGACTGAGCTGAGAAGGGCTGTGGAAGGCTTGTCCCACCATCCATCCTCCTCCTGTTGTAAGGAGCTTGCTCTGGCACCTCTCTAGGGGTTCTTTGAGGTAGCTGATGCCGCAAGTGGTATCAGAAGGGATGGCAACTATATCCACTCCTATCCTGGGCTTACGTTCCCCATCCTTTGACGTTAGCTTTTGTACCAGGGCTAGAAACAATCTCTGAGGAGAGTTGCTCCCTGTCAAAAGGCGTAAGGCTGCCAAGCAGTAGCTGCTGTGACTCAGAGAGGATGTGACAGTGCAAGCATTGGTTGAGCTGGGACAGGTAAAGCAGGAGCCAGTGAAAAGGAAGATGGAGAGATGCAGGCAGAGGGCTGCCATGTGCATTGATTGGGGGCTGTACCTGGGGCCTTTGCTGTGGCATTGAGCTGATACAGATCCTTGTTTCTCACACACGTCAGGGAAGCTTTTGAGTGCGGAAGGCTCATCATCCACCTGTCTTCCTGACTGGGTTATCTGAGGGCATCTCACTAAAACTGAATCCAATTTCAGAGCATCGATCTTGTCATCTACTAGCCTGTCAAGAGTGATGCCCCTTGCTCCTGCTCCTCCCAGTTGTCACAGTGGCCCTGTCAGGAGGCTGTGCCAGAGGGAATGACAACCTCTCCTTCCCTGGGGAGGATGTCCATGGGTCTTTGGGTAGCAGTGGCCTTGTGCTGATGGGCAAATGGAGAAGAGCCAGGTGGGGAGTCCTGGGCTAGTCCATGGGGTGTGTATGCAGGGAGGAGCTGTGTCTCTATGGGGACAGCCCATGGTTTGTCTGATGGTGTCCTTATTCTCCAGGGATGTTCGGAGTCTGGGCATCACCATGATGGGCCACCAGAAGAAGATCTTGAGCAGTATCCAGGCCATGCGGTCCCAGCTGCTGAACACAAATGGCCCCAGGAGGCATCTCTGATCACCATCTTTCAGACCCACATCGGACATTCCTTAACACTTACCCTGGCCCAGGGGCAGCAGAGTGGCAAGCAGGAAAAGGGGCACCAGACCAGGATCTGGAACTCCTCCAGCTTCTCTTTGATTTGAGCTTCAGTGGAAATATGGCTTTCCAGATACCTCGACAATCCTGCTGCCTCCTTTCCCCATCTGAAGCAGGGAGCAGCCTTCCAAGCAGGCTAGAGACAGGTCACTCCTCTCTCCATCCTCTACTGTGTCCCTGTGGGACTGGGGGTCCCCACACAACTGTGCCAGACAGGTGGCAACCCCTTCACACAGCGGGATGGCCCCAGCCTCACCTGCAGAGGGAGGGGTAGCACACACAACAGCAATACCTGGACCAGGAGGACTGGGCTTGTCATGGGCCACAGCTGCTTTGGGTCTGATAAGTGGGGAGTTTGTTGGAACCAAGGAGGGCCCCACGGGCTGCCACATGGCAGGGACAACCCACTCCCTGTACCTCACAGTTCCAGCGTACTCCAGCCTGGACCTCCTGAACTGCACCACTCTGCAAGTGGCTTCATGGTCCACCTCCACGAAGCCCGGGAGGGCAGGGGACAGAGTACAAGCTGGCAGTGTTAGGAACTGCTGGCAGGCTCTGCTTGCAGAGGATGCTTTCCCCACACAGGGAAAGAGGTGGCCAGGATCTGCTGTCTGGAACCTCAGGAAGCCCCAGGTCCTGCAGGAGACTCTCCACCTCTTGAGCACACCAGCACGGCTCCTCTCCAGATTCAGCACAAGCATCCCAGGGCTGCCCGGGCACATTTTCTAGGGCCACAAGCTCAGGTTTCTCCCCTGGCAGAACTGCCATCTCCTGTCCTCTGGCATCCCCCAAAGCTGTACCAAGCAGAGTGAGAGAGTTTGCTCCCATCTCACATGACTGGGGGCCAGAGAGACTTATGCCAAACTTTGTTCTTATATTGCCCTAGAGAAACTGAAAAGCTGTCCCATGCTCCCTGCCTATGCCTGGGGCTGCCCTGCCACCTGCAGAGTGGGGTCCTGAGCAATATTTCCAGTTGCAGTTGCACAGTGCTGTGGCTGGAGAAGGAGGCTCTGCTCAGCCGTGTCAAGCGAGGCTGGCAGGATCTCCAGCACCACCCAGATGGTAAGCCAGGTGACAGGGAGGATGGCCTTTCCTCCTCAGCTCTCCTCTGTCCTCCACAGGAGCACCTCTTTTGGCAAGCTTGCCTGGGGTGGAGCAACAGCTTCCAAAGACATGCGGAGCTGGTCTGAGAGGCTGAGGTGGATGCAGTGATGTGGATGTGCCAGGGAGAGTGAGCAGCCTGTGAGCTGGGAAGGCTTCTCCTGAATGTAAATATAATTTTCTATGGGTTTGGGACCTGTTTTACTGAAATCCAATGTTACGTACACAAAATTTTCTCAAAGCACAGAAGCCTCAGATGTGGGGCTGAACTTACTGCAAAAAACTGCTGGGAGCACAGCTCGGGGCGGGGGGCGGGGTGGGGGGGAGGGTTGCTGCTGGAGAAGGAGAAGTCTTGGAGGTGGGGGCCTTGCTACCTGCTGGGAACCCATCACAGCCTCCTGTCCTTAGCACTTGCACAGTAAATCCAGCTTCACTCCAATACAAGTACTAGCAGGATCTGGCCCAGGGTCTGTTTCTCTCAGCACTGTTTGGGCACAATGGGGGTGGAGGGAGGGTTAAAGCCATTTCCCAGCTGCAATAATCCTGGCTAAACTGGCCTTTCTGGGGCTGGCTTAGCTTTCTATCCTGGGCACTTACGTCCTGATGGATCCTCTGACTGTGGTGGGCACTTTACTTCTTCCTATGGAAGCTCTTTGTAATGGGGGACAGATGCAATGTGTTGTTTAATTTGTATTGCACCCTACGTCCTGCACTTAGACCTGTCACACATCCGCCCTGCAGTCAGTGTAATGACAGAGTTCAGTCCAAGCCATGCGGCACAGGGCAGTGGGTGCTGGCCATGTCCTCTCTTCCCAACGACTGGGACTCCCTAGTGGGTGAGTCTGTCCTGGACAAACTGTCCTTGCACCCAGGGGACAGCAGCAGTCAGGCCAGTGCCAGGCAGACCTGTGTCGTTGGGGTGACGGAGGCTGGGCACTCCTGGCACCCAGCGCCATGGAGTTTGCTGGGCAGCTCTGGTGATGGGGGCTGCAGGATGGCCCCTTTCCAGGTGGTTCATGGGTCAGATCCTGCAGCACAGGGCTGTCGAACTGTTCCTCAGACCGCCTCCAGCCTGAGGCTGCGTGGGCTCCGGCCGGGGGGATGGTAGGGCAGGGTTTGCTTTTTACGTTCAGAGTGTGCACCTCCTCCTGACAATAAAACTCCTTCTTCCCATGGGCCATCTCCTCACCTGTTATTGTTCCTGTGCTGCACAAAGCTGCTTCACCACTTACGGAGAGCATGGGGGCCTCCAAGGATGCTTCAAATGCACAGAAGGGCCAGCACTTGGATGCCCAGCTAGCCACCTCCTTCCCCACTCCAGAAATCCTCCCGCGTGTGGAGGATACATCCCCTGGGAGCAGGAATGTCTTTGGGATGGACCCGCGTGTGCAGAGAATAGCCAAAAGGCTGTCTGCTTGTAGGCTCCCTGAGTGGGTTTCACTGCACTGTGGGCTGGGAGAAGCCTCCCCAGAAACACCAAGACTTTGCTGCGTGGGGCAGGAGGTCACATAAGCATGGCGGATCGTGTGTGCAGGTGTTCCTCTGAACTGCAGGAGCCGCTTTCTCCTGGGCTTGCCATGAGCTGTGATCAAAGCCCACCAGAGATGAAGGACAGTGGGGACGCAGGTGACTGGTGGTATTGCCTGGAACAGCACCAACAGCAGACTTACAGTGGGAAGCTGAGCATCATCCTGTGGTCCTGAGCCCAACAAGAGAACCCAGTCCTCAAGGATCTCTTGCAGGTTTTCCCAGAGCCAGGCTTACCCTCTCATGGAAAATTAGGAATTGTTTAAAAAAAAAAGCAAAAAGTGGCAAAACCTCAACCCTTCTCTCCTGAAGTCTGACCTGAAGTATCTTGTAGGTGGGCTTGCAAAACCCATCTTGTAGGCATTTGGCTGGAAAGTTATAAGCTCACCAGCAAAGGATTTGCCAGCATATGAGTCACAGGGACCAAGTGACACGAGCATTTGCAAGAAAGAATCATATTTTTCTTGCCATATAAATCCAAAAGCATAAAGTCCACAGCATAAGGTAGGATTGGTTCTATCTGTGTCACTGCCGGCACACATGCCCCCGGCCTCTGCAGCCCTTCAGGGATGGAGGTGACGATCCCCAGGCAGTGTATCCCTTCTCCGCTGCCCATGCCATGGGGTTAGGCCACCGTGGTTCTCCTGCGATGCCTTGTGCCAGCTCCCCATTGCCATTCCGCTATCCTGTTGCCTGCAGCCCCTGCCAGCCCCATTCAACACCTCCTTCCCTCCTGCCTCCCAGGCCCCCTCTCTGGCCTCTCATCATCCTCCTCAGTGCCGCCTGTCCTGACATGTTGGCTCCAGGCTGGACAAGCTGCTGCTGGGAGGCATCCCCAGCACTGAGGGCTGAGCACACAAGCCCTGCCATCTGCACTCCCATTTTGGTATTTGCCTGTCCCATCAGGACATTAGGATTTTCTATCACACATATCATGACTGCAGGATGCCTGTTGCTCCTCCAGTGCTCATGTCCCTTACCTATTCTGCTTTGGACCCTGTCCTTTCCCCACTACCTCCTAAACATGCTCATAGGCATCATATTCCACCTTTCTGGTTTGCTGGAGCCTTTATCTGTCAGAGACTCAAGGAAATATGGTTGGAAGGGACCTCTGAAGGTCACCTCACCCAGCTCCTCCACATGCATGCCAGTGCATACATCTCTGCGGGTTCTTCTCAAACTCTCTCCCCACCATGCAGAGACAGGGACAGCAACAGTACCACACCTTGCTCATGGTTCACTGCTGGCACCGGGTACGTGAGACAGCCTGGGAATGCTGGAAGATGTCATCGTTCACTGAGAACCCACATTTCACTGATTTATTTCACTTACGAATAAAGCCAGCATTCACGTCGTGCAAAACCTGTAACATTTCTTAAATCTCTCAGTCCCAAAGCAAACACCTGACCCATGGAAAGCTGGGCGATGCTGGCGTCAGGCTCCTTCAGGCAGGTAAGGGAAGCACTCAGCTAAGCGGGCATGCATCGCTCTGTGCGTGTGGGGGCCCATATTCGAGCTGCTCCATGGCTGCTGTAGCATCACCTTCTGAGAGCTTGTGAGGCGCTTGCCCTGGCATCCCCCACTCACAGATACGTGAGATACGGTGTAAAGCAGCTATCACCACACTCATAATCACTCTTTGGAACCACTCTGATGGCAGGGGTAAGAACGGGGTCAGCCTGTTAGTACCTCAGCACCTCTGTTTCAGACCAATTTTAGAAAAAAACAAACAAACAAACAAGATTTTGCTGCCAACCTGGCTGGCTGGCTGATGTTAAATCACTAAAAATTAAATCATTAAAATATATGTTCATCACACGATCTTCACAAACTTCACTCACATCAACAAGAAGAAATGCCCTCATCAAAGTCAAGATAGCATCATCACAACACTGACAAAGGTGGACAGTTTACACACACTCCACCCCTCATCCCTTTTCACCACATTACAACAATGCAAATTCCTCACAATTCCCAGGCAGATGAGGCAGGGTCGTGTCGTTGTTTACAAGGCATTTGTTCCCCTTCTGGAAGAAACTGTCATGAAAGTGCGCTCCTGGCAGGGGCTGGTCACCTGGGGCCCCTTTCCGCGACAAAGAGCTATATTTGAGACAAATTGACAAAGAGCTCCAAGGCTGCACCAGGCTAGGGACAGGCTGGCACGCAGGGTTCTCACGGCTGAGAGAGGAACGGGCTTGGGAGCGGACCCCTTGTGGAGGCATCCTGGGGAACCTGCCCAGGGGAAGGAGTTAATCCGGAGGCAAACCCTTCCGTTCAAGGAGAGGAGAGAGAAACTCTGGCTTACGCTTGACAGCAAATAAACCCCTCGTGTACCACAACAGCCATCAGGACTTTCACACCTTCTTAAATGTCCCCAGAGGTACTTTTGTTCCAGCTTGCACCATGGAGAACTGGTCTTTCCCTGGGAAAGCAGTTTCCTTTTCCAGTCACACCTAATATTACTCCAAGCTACCAGTAAGCCACCTCTGAAGCATTTAACTTATAGCTGTCCATGCCAAGTTTGGCTGTGTCATTAACAAGCGAGGCTCTGCGGGCTTTGTGTGCCTAGAAGTGGCAGTCTGGCCTTGCAGAGCACCTGCAGGGCCCTGCATGAAGCCACCCATCTTAGCTCTGTGCCCACGCCCAGTATGTGCCAGCTTTATGCAAGTTTGCAGGGGTCAGATGCACTCTGAGGATGGTGTTAACAGATGGTGAACCCTACTTCGTATTTACTGATATGATTCCTGTCTGATCACATACCAGCTTCGTCTGCCAAGGAAGGCTGTATTCCCAAACCACCTTCTCTCTTTGCTTTTAGCACAGCCATTTAGCATCGTGTCTAAGCAAATTACTCAGGATAACCTAAAGTAAGATAGAAATACCCACCACAGCTGTCATTTTAACCCTTGAAAGGCTGATGAGTTGAGTTCTGCATTGATTTTGAAATATCCCTTTGGTCACATCTGGATCGGAAACCACCATCGAGGAGTGCGATAGCAGCACTGCGTGCCAGGACAGCCCCAGAAGTGCCTGTTCTGCAGTAAGGGCAGGCTCGCCCCAGCCTTGAGCTGGTGGAGGATGAGTCAGGGCTGCAGCAGCCCCAACATCTGCCACAGGGGCTGTGATGCAGCTTAGGCTTCAGAGCGCAGGCACAGGTCTCTCAGATTAAGAGGTCTTCCTCAAAGCAATTGCCTGTTACACTGAGAAAGAGAAGGAGGAAATGGATGGCACTTTAGCACCTGCGTGGTGCAGGTACCTTCCTCTCTCCATTGGGAGTAAAAAGGAACCCAGGATGGTGCTTCTGATGATGAGCCTGACTTGCACACCTCCAGTTATATGACATGCATCCCACCCCTCTATCCAGGGCAGCCTGGCTGGTCCATGTGTTGCAACAGAAAGGATCTCACTCAGAGGGGAACCCACCACTCAGCTCTTCAGGGACCTGAGACTGACCCCAGCACCCCGTGCGTGGCCTGGGATGCATGTTTTTTCTGTACAGAATATGAACAGGATCCTCAGCTCCCTGCGCCCTTGGCAGTTTCAGGGTCTCTCATGCAACAAGCCGGGCACAGTTACACGTGCTTTTCTGAGCATGTCAATATCAACCATGTCCAGGCAAACAAGAGTCTTTCAAGTTTTCAAATTTCCTGGATGAAATCTCCTGGCAGTTGTGTTTTGGGAAATCCCACTGCAGAGCTGGTGTGTCTCTGGCTTGTGCTGTCCTTCTGGAAGGGAGTTGCAGTCCACTTGCAAGTACCAGGAAGATTTCTGCATACAAAGCCTCCTTTACATGAGGTGTTGCTTATTCCTGGAAGTAAAAAATAAAATAAAATAAAAAAATCAAGACTATTTTTAGTGAATTAAAAAAAGACTGAGGAGTTACACACCACACAGGAAATCTGTGAAAAGGGAAAAGCATTGAAATCTGTTGATTTAGATGCCTGACCACGGCACATTAGAGATTTTCATCTTATTGATGCTGAAAGAAAGTGAATTATTCTCCAGCATTCACTGATGTCTCCCTGAACCAAGAGACTTTCACTCCTATAGATTTTTTGTTACTCATCATTAGTTTCATTTACTCCCTGCTTTCCCACCTTCCCCCAAAAAGTTGCCCAGAAAAGTGTACCTCAAGGAAGCAGACAGTGGGATGGAGGGTGTGGGTGGGGTGGCATTCAGCAGATAACAGGAAGCAACCCGTGTCTTTCCCAGACGCAGAGAAGGGTGTGAATTCACTGCCTGCAGCAATGGGGAGAGGCGAGGGTGAGCGGCGGTGCTCGTGCGCGGAGCGGAGCTGCGGCAGTGGGATGGAGGAGGCAGTTCGGGTGGACGTGCTTTGGTGCATTGACAGGGCGTGAGCTCGGGGACCAGCGTGCTGTGACACAGGCAGGACACGCTCCAAAGAGACCGAGCGCGCTTACGCCTCTGGGTGCAGGCCTGGAAGCAGCGGCAGTGAGCACGCACACCCTGAGCCTGCAAGCCAGCTCCGTGCCCAGGCGCAGCCGTCAGGGAAGGAGCAGGAGGGCTGCGCGCTCGCGATGGGGAAGCAGGAGCAGCAGGTATGCATCTCCCTGCCTGGCCCCATCCCACACAGAGCAGGAAGAGATGAAGCCCCTGTTAGTGCTGGGCTCCTCTAAAGCTGTTATCAAAAGATGAGGTTCCTCATTGCAATTCCTTTATTTCTCTCACATTCAGAGCTGCCAGTGAAGGGTCAGCAGCACTTATAAAATTTTCAATTCTCGCAGGTTTTGAATTTACATGTTTTTTTCTGTGTCTGAGATGGAAGAAGATTATGAATAAAAGATTAAAATTGGAGGTCTCCCAATCATTTTAGAGCAATGCAATGAACGTTTATTATGGGAACGAGCATGAGCCAAACACTGCTGCATGCATACCAAAACTTAGCAGCAAACTTCAAACAGGGCCTAAACAAAAGGCTGTGCTCTTTGATGCGATTCTGCTGGGGTGCAGGGAGGAGCAAACCTGGGGAGCTGGCAAGCTCTGGGCTCTGTGGGGTCTTGGGGAGCAGAGCAACACCTTCCTGGAGGAGTCTGGAGCTCTGTGTTTGACTCCAGATGCTCCAGAGCAGAGACAAATGCTGCCAGCTCCACCCTCACGTCCTGGTGAGGAGCACTTCTATTGTTGAGCCCTGCTGCAAGGCAGGTGGAGTCCCCATCCCTGGAGGTGTTTAAGAGAAGAGTGGATGTGGCACTAAGGGACATGGTTTAGTGATGGGACTCGGCAGGTCAGGTTGAAGGTTGGACTTAATGATCTTGAAGGTCTTTTCCAATCTAAATGATTCTATGGTGCTAAGATTCTATGACTAGCATCATGCAAGAGATATGGCTCTTTGAGAGAGAATGGAGGGATGCGGGGTGGGAAAAAGAAGGGAAATCAGGACAGATTTTGGTGAGCTAGGATGTGAGATACTTGAAAAGAGCTGAGGCAGAGATAAGAAGCAGAGCTGGGATGAGGCGAGAGAGCAGGGGAGCCAAGGTAGGCCTGAGAGGAAAGGGAGTTGAAATAAGAGGTCTGGTGGAGCTGTGCCTGGCTTGAAAAGAGCTTCCACAACTAAAGGCGATGGCTTCTTGAGAAAAAGCTTTGGGAGAAAAAATTAAAAGCTTGAACAAAAGCTTTGCACCTTCGGCTTCTGTGCTCAGAGATGAACCCAGGACTGAACTTGCTGGTGCATGATCCCTTCTCTGGCCATGGGCACAGTTCTGTGTATGTTGTCACCATGTTTCCTGACCAGTTAAAAAGGTCACCCCTTGCTCCTAGCGACACCTGACCTTCCTCCCTGCATCCTCACTCTTTCAGGCACTTTGCTTTCCAGTTCACTTCTATATCAGCACTATGATAGTTAAAGGAATAGGCACAGCCTTGGCTTGTGGTTGCCAGTGCAGCCTCTCTCAAGCTTTGTCAAGGCACAAGCATCCAGCTCAAAGTGAAGCGTAGGTCTCCTTATTACTGTTCCCTGCCTCGGTTCCCCTTGTCCTCTTGGAGTCCTGGTCCCATGCCTCAGCCAGGAGCTCAGATCTCACCCTTCAGCCTGTGGGTCCCCTACTTCACCGTGTCCGAGCAGGTGCCACCAGACATCTGTGATTACAGTCGCCTGGGGATTACCTGTTCAGAGAGCCTTCAAATCTTAATTTTCACACTTTAGTTTGTGCAATGTACAATTTTAGGGAGGTTTGAAAAGTAAACATGAATATAGATACGGTAGTAGGTTTGGCAAAATGTGTGAGAACAAGAGGCTGGCAGGACTGCCAGCTGCGAACAGCAAGGACATACTACATCCCTGGAGGGTTCTGAAGGGAGAAACGTGGTGCTATGGGACAACCTGATTTGTGACAGGTGCCAGCCAATCAATCTGTGATAGGTGGCAGCCCCACTGCCAGTGTGGTGCTGGATGGGACAACCCAGAGGTCCCTTCTGCCAGCCCTGCTTGATCCCGTGAAATGTCTAGGCAGTGAAACATCTCGAGGCAGCAAATCTCATCAATAAAAGCTCTGTATAAAGTGCTGAAGGTTTACGACCCAGCTTTCTGAGACATTTCCAGGCCTTTCATTTCTCTTACTAGGTCATGGGATTTTTCAAGACCAGCGAGGGCTTTGCAGTGCAGTTGTAGGCAGCACCCCCACTGTGTTTGCGCCTGGCCCACCCTGTGCCTCCTTCTTCCTCCTGGAGCAGTGGTGGATTTCAGCCAGACGTGACAGAGGACAGCAAGCACGGAGCAGCGCCTGCTTCTACAGGCTTTGTGGAAATAAATGACAGCTGGAGAAAGAGCGTGCAATGTAGCAGTGCCCCCACAGACAAGACGGTGGCAGCCTCAGCTTGCATCTACATATGTCCAGAAGAAGGCATGAAAGAGGGATCTGTGACAGCTCCCTGTAGGCAAAGCATTTCTCCAAGCTCGCAGCGAGCCCTGAGACACCTTCTGAATGAATGTGCCCCTGAGACCACTCGTAGTAGGACTGGACCTCCCTGGTCCATTCTGCCCAGCCCCAAGCTGCTCCTGCAGCCTGGTGAGGGCAATGAGCAGGGTGGTGAAGACTCCTTGGTGGTAAGGGGGTCTCGTGGTGCTTTCTTGCAGGCTGGTCCTGTCTGGGAGTTTGCTCTCCATCAGCCTTGGGCAGTAGCTGAAGCAGACAGCGGGTGATGCTGGGTTTCACCTCCCTGCCTATGTGCTGGGGCAGCGCCGAGGAGGACAGCTGCACTGGGATCATGCGCTGTCTGAAAGAGGATGGCGGCATAGGGAGCAGAGCTCCTTCACGGGAAGAGCAGAGCCACAGCCTCTTTGAAATTCCCTGCACACACATCCCGGGGAGACGGGAGGGCACCGATCTAGGGAGCCTGCATTTTGTTTTCTCTCTGCAGAGTGCCTGTCAGAGACGCCCAGCTCCAGGAGGACAGGTTGGACGGATGGACGTGGTGGGCTGAGCGATGCTCACGGCGGGCTGGGAGAGCTCCCTGTGCTTTGACAAGTCCTCCGGCGCCGGTGCTGACAGCCGCAGCCTCTGACTCTGCCCTTGCAAAGCAGCGCCTTCGTTTTGATCCTCTCCAAGGACTGCTCCCATCACTGACAAAATCTCTTTCTCAGCTTTTATGCTCTCCCATGCTCTCACTTTAGCAGGAAAGCTCCTGGCACTGCTCCTCTGGCAAGGAGACTTGGTCCTGCCCTTGGGACAGAGTCCTCCTCACATCCACCTGCTGCCCACCCTACTCTCCTTGAGCATCCCAGGCTGCCGGTCCTGCTCTCTCTCAGGGCTTTGTTGCAGCCTGGTAAGAATTTTATTCTCTCAGAATACATTTATGGGACAACGGCTCTATGTCAGAGGACAGCCAGGCAGCTGGGGATGATAAGCAAGCTGTCAGTTATGAAATGATAAAGCTTGAGGATGAGCCATGCCTGGTCTATCCCCATTTCTCCACCAGCCTGGCCCCTGGGAAGATGAGTGGGTCTGTGTCAGCTGCATCTCTCCAATGTCCTGCATCCTCTCATTCTCACATGATTTGCCAAACCTACTACCATACGTGTATTCATGTTTACTTTTCAAACCTCCCTAAAATCCAAGCGCATTGCACAAACCAAAGTGTGAAAATTAACATTTCATGAAAGTCGCAACAGTACAGGCTGCTTGAGGTACACAGGGCTAGCACCTGGGACTGGTTTTCAAGGGCCAGGATTACAGCTGGGGTGGTATTTCCCAGATTTTTTAAAATGTTTAATATCCACGGGAGGCATTTATGATGAGTGTCCAGAGCTCTCACTTCTGCCAGGTGGCTGGTCTCTCACTGAGACCATATTTTTGTGCGAGTGCTGGGAGCTGAAGCGTAGGATGACAGCAGATCCAGGCAGACATGCCATGAGTCTACAGATTAGATGGAAAGAGGAGGTAGGAAAGGCTCCATCTGTAGATTCTGCGCTGGAAATTGCTACCATCTTGGCTTGTTTGCCCCAAACCCTTCTTTTCCCTGTTGTGGGTTCAGCATCTTCCCATGCGGTGCAAGCCTGCAGAGTGGGGAGGCAAGGACAGAACCAGCCCCACATCATTCCCAGGTGGCTGGGGCTGCCCTCAGTTAGCCCCTTGCTGCAGCAGGTTACACGTGGGGAGGCTGATCCCTGGCCACAGACCCCTCCTTGTGCACAGGTCCCACCCCATGCCCTGCCGCCCTCACACTGCTGCTCAGGCTGTGTGGTGCAGGAGGTCAGGAGCCCGTCAGGTTCCATCAGTGGTTCACCCTTTTGGTCATTAGCCCAGAATATTTCAGCATCCTCTGTGGCCCTGGGAGGAGGGCAAGAGGTGCCACAGCCTCGTGGCAATCCCTGATCGTCCCCAGCCTCGGTGACTGCTGCTTCTAGTTCCTCTTTACTCTTTCTCCTTCAGGACTTTGCTCTGCTTCAGCATGATTTGGCTACCCCTACCTGAGGGAAACTGCCAGGTGCTAAGCCTGGATTAGCTGTGTTCCTGCCCCCACTGCTTCCTGGGGTAGGACAGGTCCGACCTGGGGAGGAAGTGTCTTCACTGCCAGTGACCCTCCTGGCACCACAGGGCTTGGGGAGCTGCCTGGGAATGCCTCCGGACCTCTTTTTTTGATGCTGAACGGTCTCATCAGCTTTAGGTGGAAAGTTTTGAGAGTCCAGGAGATGGCTTCTGACTGAGAGCAGGACACAATGCAGGCAGTCCCAGGGAGCCAGCAGTGTCTGCTGCCTGCAGGGGTGTGCAGGTGCCCCAGACGCTTTGCTGGCATCTGCCTGTGACCTGTTCCTGGATCCTGCACCACCAGTCTCGCCATGGCCTGGATCTGCTCCTGCTCTGGCCATGGCTGGCAGCCCATGCCTCCAGGAGTGCAGCCTGTGGGGCTGGAACAGCTGCCTGTGGCCAAGCAGTGCTTCATGGAGGGCAGGACCCGTCTGCTGCCATTGAACCCTGAGCAACTCTGAACTGCTGATATTTTACATGCTCCTGACAAAGCCGACTGGCTCAGGGAAGGGTTGGAAGCAAGGCAGGGAGAGAAGGGTGATGGTATGGCTGGAGTGCCCCGCAGACACCCACAGGTTGCTCTGATCCAGCACCAGCGATATCTCCACCAAAACCAGTTGCTTCTCCATGCCGGGTCTCTGGGCCTTGTGAAAGACTATCGACACAGGGAAGGCAAAGGCAGAAGGCTCTCCCCAGTGAGAGGCTCACCAGCTGCTTCCCACTGGTGTACCGGTCTGGGCATGCCGGAGAAGGGCACCAGTTAAGCACTAAGTCTCTGGAGCTAAAATGGGAGTTTCCTGTCTTGGTGCCAAAGGGAGTGGGGATGGCTGCCTGCCCATTAGTCTGATTCCCAGCAGTCCTGTCTTTTCATGCTGTTTTTATTTCTTCCAGCTTATCAGCCTCAATCCTGGGCTCCATCAGCCCTCCCTTTCCTGCACACCTGCCTCCTCCATCCCTGCTGGGAGCTCTACAACAAGCTGTCCCGGTTAGAGCAGAGGCCCTGGTTCAGGTCCTCCAGGAGGCCGAGATGCCTGGCTGCAGCCTGCCTCTCTGGCACCAGAGCCCGTTGATGGGCTCTGCTCTGCACACCCCTGTCCCACAGCAGTAGGGTCTTTGGCATCTCTTGCAGACAATGACAAAGCCCTTACAGAGGTGCTTTTGGGGGCAACCGAAGGCTAGTCACTGTCTGCCATGGGTGTTGAAATGTCTTCTTATCTTGCCGGCCATGATCATCTGGGGCTTCCCTGGGCTCCCACCCACCACCAGCAACAGCAAGGAGCAACCACCCCACAGCCAGGGGCCAAGAAAGCCTCCAGCAGCCAGGGAAGACACTGAGCAGAGTCCCATGTAACCCACTGCTTTGCTGACCTTCAGAAGCCAGAACCTGAGAGCAGATGAGCGCTGACTTGAGCCTACCTGGGACAATGCGGACTCGCTGGCCAGGCCCAGCCAAGCTCCCACATCCCTGTCCCAACCCATCCTCAGCTCAGCCCTGGGTTTCCCCCTCCCCTGGCCGTCCTCCATGGTCCTGAGCTCCCACCCTTGCTGGGCAGGACTTCTCCACCTTTTACACTGTGCTTTATTTTGCTGAAGTGGAGCAAGGCATGAAATATGAATGAGCCGCCGTGGCCTGTCGCGTGCTGCTGGGCTGTACCCTGATTCGATTAGCACTGATGTTTCTTTCATGAGCAAGAAGCTTTCTCCTCTACGGAGCTCTTTGCTGCAAATGCGGAGCTCAGTCACGGAAGCAGACGGCTGATTAACCACCCGCTGCCTGCTGCTGTCCCTGCCTGCTGCTCCTGCCTGCCTGCTGGCCGTCCACTCCCTCCCTCCTGTCCCTGTCCCTGCCCGCTGCCATCCCCTGCCACCTCCTGCAACTCTGGAGCAAGCCCCTCTCCCTGCAGCCTGCTCTCGCCGCTGGTGCCAGCATCTGGCTTTCTTCGTCTTCCTCAGCTGATGTTTGCCACGGGTGCTTCCTATGCCAAAGGCAGCTGTTTCGTGACATGGTGGTGTGATGGGGCTGGGTATGGCTGGGCACGGAGCAGCAATGCTAGGGGAAGGGGTGGTCAGCCGCTGCCTGGTGCAGAGGTTATGGGACAGGGCACACAGCCCGGTACCTCCTGCACGAAGGACGCAGCATCTGCTTCTGCTCTGGGGGCACAAGGTCAGCTCCGGAATGTTGAACAGGCTGATGAATGTTCTCTCTTCAGCACGATCTTGATGATTTTCCTAATGACCAGGCCTGCAAAATAAGCCTGGCTCCTGAGAATTCAGCTGGGTTATTTCAGGCAGTTAATTGTACCTAGCAAGGACATTCCTACTGTTCAAATTTTTCAGTTATCTGGGACAACGTGAGTGCTAACGGGCTTCCCCTGAGCTGCTCTGTGGGACAGGGAGAAGGGGACACAGCTGAGACCATAGCGTATCTGTCTCTCTCTGTCCCTGTGTTTCTGTAAGGTAACCTTGCAGCTGAAGTGTACCATCAGCTATAAAAGTTTGTGCATCACAGCTTACCTCAGCTTTCTTTGTGCAAGAACCATTACTCCCTGGCTCCATCCACACAGACGAGCAAGTGGCTAGTGCTTGGCAGGAACTTGGTAGTCTCTTCCCCACAGGAGCAGTTGCAGGAGGCATCAAAGGCAGCAGAATTTTGCAAAATTAAATTCTTGAGTATCTGGAAAAGGCCTGGGTGTTCTTGTGACTGAAAACTTTCCTTCTTCTTTTTGCATCCCTGAATTGTATCCATGTCATTAATTACGTGTATGCTTAACATTTCCCAGGCTGCACTGGTGGGGGCTAACCAATTTCCTTCTGTGCAGATTTTCAGCACTCAGTTGTCCAAGGGCAACCTGACCTTACTTTGAAGTCAGCTGCGCTTGGAGCTGGGGGCTGCCCTGCGGACCTCCGGAGCCCTTCCAAACTCTGTCTTTGGCTGAGCCTGGTTTCACGACAGCCTTGGCAACTCGGACCCTCTGGGCTGTGCATTTACACTCTTTCCCTGCTGGAATAATCCTCTATGCTGTTGCTTTGTCTGTCCTTTCTTACATGTTTGTTTCAATCACAGCCATGCACAACCTGCTCTGTTCCACCAAAGACTCATTGACCTACTGTAGGTGCAATGCAGCGGACTGCATTGGTAATTGCAGGTGCAATTAACTCCAGAGCTAATTTTTCTGTCTGCCCACATGTGGTGTGACTTCTTAAGTACAGTTTGAGAAATGGTGGTGGCATGGCTCATGTGGGT
Organism: Chauna torquata; assembly: GCA_013399475.1. NCBI lineage: Eukaryota > Metazoa > Chordata > Aves > Anseriformes > Anhimidae > Chauna > Chauna torquata. The sequence goes on from VXAL01015073.1 coordinate 463,267, forward strand.
GGATTGCACAGCCAGCTCCCCGTGCCACCCCTGCTCTGCCCCTTCACCCAGTGCACAGCAATTTCCGTGCTTTCCTGGCCAGGCTGCCAGGGGAGGCAACGTGGTGGAGCAGGAGCAACCTCCAACACACAACAGCTGTAAGTAAGAGATGGAACAGCGATGGGCCAAGAGCTGAGGCAGTATAAAGCAGCCTAAACACAATGACTTTGGTGACTCAGCCGCTGAAGGACTGACCCACTTCTTACCCCTGAGTGCCACTGTTTCCCCTGACCAGTGGTGGCCGTTCTCAGGAGCACGTCCCCAGCTCAGGAGAGCCTGTGTTGCCCCAGTCCTTCCCCAGCAGCAGCATTTGCTGCCTCCCTGCCAGGCTGCGCGCCGGGGATGCCACTTCCAGGCGCTTTCTGCCGCCCTGCCTTCACCTCCAGAGTGGAGCGGAGAGGGGGCCGGCAGAGAGCAGCGATCCCACGGCCCCGGGGAGCGCTTGACACGCAAATCCTCTCACACAGACAGCGCTTTACACGCTATTGCTGGCACAACACAGCAAGCAGCCAGGGGGTTCTCTGACACACACGCTCCTCCCCGCAGCTCCCCGGGCTCATCCTTCCCCCCGCCGTCACACCAAAGCCACCGGGTGCTACTCTGGCAGCACAAGTAGTCATTGCCCTGCCTCTGCTCCCTTTGCTCTGTCATCCTCCCCGCTCTGTTCCTCACGTGCCTGGCTGCCCCAGGCCACTGCTTCAGCCCCTCTGAGGATGGAGATGGCTCTTCCCATGCAGCATCCACTGGGCTGGAGTCACTGGTGGGAGATGCAGGGCCAGCTCAATACCCAAGCCGTATAAAGCAAATAACTGCCCTGCCCCACCAACCCAGTACGGTTAGTTGATTTTGTCAATTTGAATTTATTGTTCTTGGCTTTCGTGGCCAAGCTTTATGGTCCAGTCTTCTCCTAGCTCCAGCTGCCAGTGGTCGGCACTCCTGTGGGCTGTGTTCAGTGGTGCAAACTCAGGCCCTTCCTGTGCTGGTTACAGTGCTCCTGCCCTGGGAGGTCCTCAGCAGTGACGGTGGCCTCTGTCCAGGACCCAAGGACTCAGGGTGACTCAGGGCTGGTTTTGCCCTGGGCACCTCGAGGAGGTCAAATCAAACATAGTCACAAGCATGTGAAAGGAGCTTCTCACTGAGGCTTGTAATGTCCCAGTTCTCTTATCCATCCTCTCCTTAGCCCTGCTGTGTCTCGCTCCTTGGTGAGCTCGAGGCTGCTTGTGCAGGATTTTCCCTCTGGTTCACTAGATATCCCTTTGCTCGTGTGTGGTGGGGCTGAGCGACTGGAAGCACCCCAGGGGGTTCTTCCTGCCTGAGGGGTGAGCAGACCCTGTGCCTACCAAGGAATGATAACACCTCTAGGTTTTCCTAAAGCCTCTACCATTTCTCCAGTTCATTCAATCCAGTTCGGGGCCATTTAAACGTGCAGAAGGTTCAACATGTTTTTCCTCTATGTGTTTGCTGTGCAGTTCATCTGCCATTGCGTTAGTCATGCACCATGCTCAGTCAGGTCTCCTCAACAAGCCTAATCTGGGGTTAAACCCACAGGAAAGGGGGACCAAGGCTCTCCAGTGTGGAGTGTGTGACTCTGCCAGCAGAGCCTCATTAGATGCCAGGCACAAACGCTGGAAGGGAAGGAGATCAGACGCACTGCTGGTGTGAGTAGTTACTGAGACAAGGCCAACCGTGGCCACCCAGGCACGGGACTGAGATAAAGTGGGAGCCGTATGGAGGAAGGACCACAATGTGTGTCATCCCTCCTGCGTGCTAGGGGCTACATGAAGACCTATGGAGGAAGGTGCTTGCACAGAGGTTCAGACAACTCAGAGATGCATGGAGAGGAGGATGGTGAAGGATGTATGGGCCTCTGCTGGTGACGTGGCTACTCAGATTATGCTACCAGCTAATGCGAGTCCTGAGACTCTGAAATGAGGGCTCCACTCAGGAGCGAGGACACCCCTAGGCCCAGCTCCCCTTCTGCTAGCCCATGAGATATCTGGTCCCAAAGTCTCCCTGCAGGAAGCTGGAGACAGTGGTGATTTGACCTTACAGCAGTGGGTTGTGTTTCACTGTCATGGTTTCTGACCTCTGGCCAGGTACAGGCAGAGCGGTGGGGACAGCCCCGGGACCCAGAAAGGGCAATGTGACATGGAGATGGCCCAGACGGTTCCATCCAGGTGGGAAATCCAGGCTCTGAGGAAGAGGGAATGTCCTCACCAAAGGGGAAGCTCCGTCCTCTGCTGCTGTGGTTTGTGTAGCAAAGGTTAAATATTTGATCTGTGCATGCGGATGACTGGGGGGCCTCTGATGGCCCACGCTGGGGTTGCCACGCAGAGCAGAGCTGCGCTGCAGAGGCAGAGGACGGTGGCATGAGCTTCTTCTTGACTTTGGGCTTTGGACTCCATCTGCTGTAATAAAAGTGGAATTTCCCCAGCTTGCATTGAGCTGACTGCACGGCACTGCTGGCGCTTAGCAGTGAGCGGGATGAAACTAGGGCACACAGGGAAAAACTAGGACATGGCTGCAGCCCTTGGGAAGCCTGGGTGTTTCCTGGGAAAGCTGAGACCTTCGCTCAGCTTGGTTAGCAAGGATGCCAGGAGTGCTCTAGCTCAGCAGAAAGAGGATGTAGGCTACTCCAGCTGGTCCTTCCAGCATCACTCATGTGAGTCGGGGCTTTTTAGTGTATTCCTGTGATACATGGAAGTTTTCTGTGCATTTGTGCTGCCTGGATGCCCAGCACTGTGGGTCAGGGGAGGTGCTACCCCCATTTCCTCACCGGGTGTGCCCCAGCAGGACCTGCCTGGCATCCTGCTGCTGTGGGGCAGGATCGGGCTGTCTCTCACACCAGGGGCACGTGAAGTGCTGACACTGACGTGCGGAGAGGCAGGTGTGTGCTTGGGCACCTGTGAGGGAGAGGAAGGCACCTGCATGGATGTGGTGTGGGGGCTGCAGGTCTGTGTGGTCGCACACACAGAGGAGCGCTTACAGGAGAGGTCCATGGTGCTTTAGCAGCAAAAAACTGCTTTCGCAAAGCAAAAAGTGTCTCCGAATGGGAGGCTCCTGCTGGTACCTCTGCCTGTACCCAGAGCTGTGCCTGTCCCCGCCCGCGCACCCTGCACTGCAGCAGCCTGCGGCTTGACGCGTGGGCTGCAGAGGGGGAAGGCAGCGCGCTGGGGGCTGCGCTGGCCTCGCGCTGTGCTGGCCCTGCCGGCCTCCCCGCTCCCAGCCACGGGGCTGGCGCTGACAGCACTCGGCTCCGCTGGCGGGGACGTGTGGGCAGCTCCTGCCCGTCTGTGTGTGAGGAACGAGAAAATACAGACTGGCGATTTTCTCTGGGGGGCTGGGCACAAATCAATCTCACTGAGCGCTCTGAAGCCTAAAGGACACCTTGAAAACTTCTTTGCTTTTGTCAGGAAAGAAGCTGATTTCTCTCTTCCTGGGGTTCCTTGGGGACTTCCCCACAGATTTCCAACATCAGATAGAGCATCTTTCCTACGCCCACCTCGCTTGCTTCTGTCTCTTCCCCTGGCACTCACCAGCACGTTGTGCCCAGGGGCTGCCACAGAGCCCTGGACAGGGCACTCTGGGGCTGGGACAGGGTGCAGGGGGCACCATGGATCCATTTTCATGGATGCGCATTTTCCCCTGGAAGCAGTCTCTAGTCTCTTTCACCCTTGCTCAAGAGACCTCTGTTCTCTGGGTGGGGAGCATGGACCCACTTGCAACCTACAGCCAGGGGAGAGAGCTTCATCCCAACCCCATGGGTCCTGGCACAGGGGCAGGGTTGAGCCTCTGGTGCTCTCTCCTCTCTGGATCTGCAGCACAGGATCAGGCATTTGCTCCTAGATGGCTGAAAGTCGTGGGACCTCCCCGCAAGGCCAGCTCAGCCCTCACCTGTCCCAGACGGGAGCCAGGGAAGCTGCAGGGTGGAGGGCTAGGTCAGAGCATCAGCGGCTTCCTTGCAGCTGGTGCCAGACCCCTCACAGAGGGCAGATTCAGGAGGTTTCCATGAAAAAATAGCTTTCTATCCTCCCTTCCCATCACGGCTGCTACCTCTGTCCCTGCCGGCTCGTCCAGCTCCCAGGCCTGGCTGTGCCTCAGCCTCTTTGCTTGGTGCAGCAGAGGGGACGGAAACCCCTGTGAAGAGAATGGAGCAGAGTTTCAGGAAAGCTGGGGGGCAAGGGCCAGAAGAAACTTCACAGATCCCTCCATCCCCTTGTCCTCCCCCCAGCTGCTTATGGGGGGGCCCAAGCTAGGATGAAAAGGTAACAGAAAAAACCTTCATGAAGGCAATAAGCAGCACTCCAGATCCAGGAAAGCCTCCACCATCCCGTGCCCCAACCCCGCCACGAACTAGGGTCACCCCAGCCCTTACCTTGCTCCAGGCAGGAGAGCTCACCACACACGTGGAAATGGCCCCTTGTCCCATAAGCTCCAGTCAGGACTCCTCACTTTGATACTGTAATTTAGCAACATGGAAACAGTTGTGTTCTGAAATTAAGCATACAAGTAGCTCTACTTAAGCCAGAGGAATTATTTCCACATCATTTCAAATTTTCTGCTCTATTAATTTCCTTCTAGCCTGTCATTTTCTTCATTTGTCCCAGGGCTCCTGGGGTTCAGCAGAGCCAGCGCTAGGCATGATGTGCAGTCCCTTCTCCTCTGACCGAGTCCAAGTTGCTGTTTGGGCACCTGGCTTTTGAGGTCCCTGAAGGTTCAGCCAGGTCCTGGGCTTGCAGACCAGAGCTGTCCAAGGGTGATGGGTGCTCCTCACACTCAGCATCATCTCCAGCTCCTGAAAATGAGGTGCATGAGACTCCGTGCTGGGCAAAGGGACATGAAGCTGCCTTGGTGCCTGGGTACATCAGGCCTCCCCCAGCAGTGTGTCCCCTCCCAGCAGGCTCCCACCTTAGCCCTGGGCTGGAAGGGCTGGGACAGTCTGAGACTAGGCTACCTGGCCTTTCTGCAAGCTCCTTCAGGCTTGGGCAGTTCTTATTGCTCTGTGTCCATACTGCCCTTCTAGGGCACTGAGCCCCCGGGGGGTAGAGCAGAGTGACGGTAGGGACACAGGGCCCCACTATGTGTCTACCTGCCTCTTCTGAAAGTTCCTGCCGGCTGGACGCTGCCCTGAGCGACCTGCTCTGACTTTGCAGTTCCTCTATGTGGAGCAAGGGGTTGGACTAAAAGCCTCCAGACATCCCTGTTCCTGCTTGGTGACAGTCAGCCAGCTCTAAACTGCATGTTGGGAATTCCCAGTGAAACAACTACTCACAACAGCTATTATTTAACCTTCTCCAGACTGGCAGCTCCAGCATTACAGGTCTGCCTGGCTGAGCTGTCACTGGAGGGGAGGGAAAGCAGAGCCAGCATAGCACACGCCTGATGCTCAAGTTGTCTCCAGGCTGTAGCACTCATCCTGCCTGCCCGTGCGGTTTCTAGTGACTCCTGCAAACCTCTTATTTCTGGACTAATGACCCGCTTGGCTGGACAACTCGGGCTCTGATACTGTGCACCGGGTGAGCATGGGAGTGGGATGCTCTCTAGCACGGGAGGATGGATTAAACCCCCTTCACCCCAGTCTTCATACATTTACTTCCCCGTGGTGGTCTCTCATTAGCATCCCACTGCTGTCCTCCAGCTGCTTTCCCTGTTTACACCATTTCCAAGACGATGGTAGGACTTTATGAATCATTTATCTTAAGCAGCAATTATTGTACAAACAACTTATTAATACTGTGGCTATCAGCTTGCTCTAAACATCAGAGGTAAAGCGTGAGGCATAAACATTGCAGAAGATGGATTGTGAGAAGGATTGTTTCAATTATGTGGGTCCCCCTGTCCTCTCCCCCCTCACACAAGCAATTTCAGGGACACCTACAGGGTACCTGGCCTCAGCAGCTCTCCAGCATTAGGCTCAAAGGCGGAAGGCAGGAACAGGGCAGCAATGAATGGGCAAGGCAGCCCAGGGCATGCAGCTGAGCATGCTGCCATGTCATACGTGCTGGAGTTTTGCAGGGCAGGCCACGAGAGGAGTCTGCCAATGGGTGCCCCAGAGGAGTGGTGCTGGGCAGCCTCTGCCCAAACAACTTCAGCAGTTGCCTTCTGCAGTGCTAACGGAGCCTGGGAGGTTGTGAGGCACCTTCAGCTGGCCAGGCTGAGTGGCTGTGGCAGCTTGATGGTCTCCTTCAGCACCATCTCAGGGAGCAGGACTCATGCCTGCACTGGTGCCCACAGTGGGCTACTAGACTTCAGAAGTTATCCCATGGGATCTGAGGAGAGTGATGCTCCAGCATGGCATATTCCAGGGAAACTTGCAAGTAACCTGAAGGAGTAGCACCAAGCTGTCCGTAAGAAGATGCCTTTCTGCACAGGATAAACAACGTGACCCTCTGCATCTGGTCAGTGGGGAAAACTTCAAAGCTAAAAACAAAGTGAGCTTAGTCACAGCTGCAAATCCTGCTAGGATAAATTGTGTTTTCACAACCTCAATTACATCAGTTAATTTGTAATATAATATACGAGCTTTCCTGGTGACAACTGGCACTGCAGCATCAATCTGCCCTGTCCAGCACCCGCCAGCCACGATCTGATCTGAGTCCTGGAGAGCTCAGGAATGCCCCAAAGTGTCCCTGGGAGCAGCGAGCACCCTGTGGGGGCACCCTGGCCTGTGTTCTGCTGGGGCCAAGGACAGGGACCAGTGCCTGGGACAAGCAGTCCACCCTTAAGGGAGACCTTTGGTGCATGAGAACATTGCAGGGGCAGGGTTCAGACAAGGGAGAGAAGCATGTGATCGAACCCCAAAACGCTGCCAACAACCTCCCCTTCATCTGCTCTGACTGCCCTAGCCTGGCCCCATCCCAGCACATGCTCCATGTGCAGAGGGACGTCAGCGCCTGCTGAGGTGGGGGTTGCAGTCACGGGAGTGGCACGGCAGGTTTTTTAGAGACTTCTTCAAAGCTGGAGTTTTTTAGGCTGGGGTCACAGCGAGGCCGTTCCCTGTCGCTTCTCCGTGAGCTCTTCCCCCAAACACACAAAGCTGTTTTCAAATGAATTAAAATGAATCACCTCTACTCCACTGACAAACTTTTCTCCTCCTCGTTCTCCTTTGAAGATGCTCAAAACATGTTAGACTTATCAAGAGTAATTTTAGAGAAAAACAGAAAAAAAATATGCAAACTACAGACTCAGGCCCCTGAAGACTAAAGCACTGTCTAAGAGCTCTTCTAAGGCGTGCAGATGCAATGAGGCTGCCTTATCTTGGAGTCAGCGCTGGAGTAGAGAGCCACGTAACGAGGGACTATTTCCCATCTGCTGCATAAATCTAAAGTTACTTCAGGCAGAAAGAAGAATCAGAAGATACTTCAAAGGCATTTTAGCTCTGTATCTGTGTCAAACTGCAGCTCTAAGCACTCCGTGTTGCCCTCCTATTAAAGATGAACTTTTGTACTCTGTTAGACATCTTAAAAAGCATAAAACATAAGTTCATTTGCTTTTCAAGTACTCCCACCCCCACACCCTGCTCAGTTCCTTTGCAAGATACAAGACTGTTAGGGTATTTGTGAACAAACAACCTTGGTTTTGCTGCAGAGGTTTCATCTCCCTGCTGACACAGGCTGGCTGATCTGAGTGCGGCTGAAGTTCTCCAGGCTGCCTGGCACCCAGAGGAAACGTCTTCGCGGCGTTGGTGGCACGGTGGGAGCAGCTGTCCCAGGACCAGGCACCTGCTTCCCACCGACATGTCCCCAGCTTCTGCAGGGCTGAAAATCTTTGTGCCAGGGGAGATGTGGCTATGCCTGCCAGAAGCCTGGGGGAGTTTTGTTCGGAAGGAGAGCTGATGGGGCTGACTGTCAATATAACCCTTTACCTTGCAGAGTTTGTGGCTTTATCAGCATTTTCTACAAACTGAGATGAATTGTGGAGGGTTATCAGCTGTGAAAATGAGATCATTTCATTATAAGCTGGCACTAAGCCCCATGGCCTGGGCTCCTCCTGGGGTCGAACCCCGTGCTGAAGCATCCCCATGCGGGTCGGTGGCCGCAGTGCAGCATCCCACGCACAAATGGCACGAGCACCGTGGGACATGCTGGCTGGGAGGCGGGGAAGGGAGAGTAAAGCAGGAGGCCCCTGGCTGGAACCAATTTATGGCTTTGAACAAAACAAAGGGCTTTGCTGTTTCCAAAATCTACTTTATTCTGTGCATTCGGCAGCAGATTAGCTGTCTAGAGTTTGGTCTGTACTTTACATGGTACTTCTTGACAGGTCTGCAGCTCTGCTTCTTTAGTGAGCCACCCGTAAGTTGCAAACTGCAGGGCAGCAGGGAGGGAGGGTGGCCCCAGAGAGATGCACATACCTAGCTGGGAAGGATGAGAGTCAAGGCCATGCAAAGCCTTCAGAAGCCCCAGGGTCTGAAGAGAATATTTGTCAGGGGCAGTGGGAAGGAAGAGTATGAGAAGAGAAGGAGAAAGTATTAGGAAGAAAGAGAAGACATAGGGATGGTTCTTTACAGAGAGCTCAGAGTCAGGGAGCACAGTGGGAGTAATTAAGGGGTTGTGATTCAGCTGTGAGACAAAAGGAGAGGAGCATCCATAGGGGAAGCGGAAACAGAGAACAAGGAGGAACTAAATGTCTGGCAACAGACAGGCAGGAGGGGATTAGAGCAAATGCAGAGAGAAGAGCTGGAGGACCAATTAAGGAGGACACAGGTATGGTATAGCAGGCTTGCATGTGGCTGCGACCGAATTTCTGCACTGCTTTCCTTGAAGAAGGTGGAGTCTCTGCAGAGGTGAGGGCTGTACAAATGTCAGTATGTGGCAAAGCCAGTGGGGGTGTGATGGGGTGTTGGATGATGCACACCAGGTGTCACAGGCAGCCACAACAGCACCCCTATCACCTGTGTCATATTTGGGGGAGAGATGGTGGGCAGTGATGGGGTACAGCTGACAAAAGCGATGAATATGAGGAGAAAAGATACAAGCTTTCAAATTAGGAAAGATAATAACGCTGGCGACTATGTCTTAAATGTGTGATTTCTATTTCCCAGCTGGAGCCGCTGCCCACGTAGCTGCACGGACCCAGCAGTAGGTGCAGGCTGTGAGCAGGTTTGTGTAGACCGTGCTAAAGGCATTTGAGCTGCCTAAGTTTGGGAGCACCCCCTGTGCTACGCTCACGCCTTTACCCAGACCTTAGGGGCACAGCAGTGATGGGACTTCTCTTCTCCTGCTGCATCCTCCTCGCCTGGGGCACCTGTGCCTCAGTGGGGTGGGCCCTGACCCCAGGGGAGATCAGGATTTTGGAGGGACCTACTTCCAGCCTGTGAGAAGTCGTCCTGTGTCAGCAGTGACTCAGCTTGGATTGGACCACTCCCATGTGGAGACCCACAAACATATTTTCCCACCCAGGTTCATGCTAATGAACCCCCAAAGGTACCCAGAGGGGAGTGGAGGCTGGCTGTGCTGATTAAGCAAAGCTCCATCAAATCAAACACAGAGGAAATCAGACCTTCTCCTAGCTTGCAAGTAAATTACTACCCCCTCTCTAGTTTTTGCTGTGTTGCAGGCAGCAGACAAGCCATACAGGGAAGAGATTTTCAAGCAAACTCACCAGACGGGTTTGGCCTGGACTGAAACCTGCTCAGGGCATGTGTTTGTCCCGGTCCCTTTCCCATCGGTAGTGGAGGATCTGAGTGGCCATAGCCACTTGCCCAACCTGTCTTGCACAAGCAGGGGTGCAGAGCAAGCCCGGGGCCAGCACGGAGCCTGCCGGGCTCTGCGCAGTGCACACTGCAGATAGCCCGCAGCTGCACGGCAGTCAAGGAGCTCCAGAGCCAGCCCATCGTCTTAACTATCCTCAGCTATTTTCTTAATAAATCTGCCTTTCTCTTTGCTGCTGGGCATTGCTTCATGGTACTTTCAGAGAGCTCCGTGTGTCTTCAAAATGGTTTCTGTGTGGTCATTGCTAATTCAGGACCCATTACTGTGTACAGCTCGGGTTTCTTTTTCTTTGTCAGATCTGAACTTTTTGAATAGATTTGCTCTGCTGCCTCAGCTTTCACCATCTCTTCTGGCTGTTATGAACATGCTAAAAAGTCTAGGCCTCACTGTAAAATCTCTAGGCTTCTGGTGATGAGGTCTTCCACCATAAAAACTGAACATCTATTATTGGTCTTTTTTTTCCCTCTCCTTTACACTGGTTATCAGTCCACAAGAGGATCTCCCCTTCCGTGCCATGATATCTTAGCACATTTGATGAGGGACCTTAAGCACAGCCTTTTGAGATCCAAGTACATGATGATGACTGTATCATCCTTCTCCATGTCCTTTTTGAGTTGTTCAAAGATTCAAAGATTTCTCCAAGATCTGAGAGACCTGACTCCTCTTTACATAATGTCTCAGGACACTTTCTTAATAAATTATGTTTATCCAGGTGTCTATTAAGTCTGTTCATCACTGTAGTTTGCACCAATTCCTTGATGTGGCATTCAGACCTGCTGGCCATGTGCTCTCCAGATGGCCACGAAGCTGTTTTTGTGGAGTGCTGTCACATCTGTCACCTTCCACACTGATTTAAGCAATACATTGGAGATTGCAGCTGATCTGATTTCTTCTAGAAGTCTTGTGTGAGTCCCACATGGTCCTGGCCATTTGTAACAGTGCAGGTGCTCGCTTTGCTCTAAGGCTACTCCTCTGACACCTTTCTTTGAGAGAGTTTCTCAGATTTATACCCTCAAAAAAACCCTTGTGGTGTGGAACCCTCCTTGATGGGAGGTGTGCAGAATGCCACCACAAAGTTGAGTTTTATCTTTCTGTACATCTGTCTGTTCCTCCTGTCCTCCTTTTATGCAGTCATCTCTCATCCCCACCAGCCCCCTGACAATATGGGCTCTTAAAATGCAGGAAAAATGGTATTCCTAGTTTTTAAGCTGCTAGCAAGTTGCTCTTCAAAAATATTTGATCTGATTCATTATGTTTTGACACTTAATATGCCAGGGTCTGGGCATTTCTCTGTTTTCCTTCTTTGGACAGTAGCTTCCTTTTGTTACTAAGAGATTGGTTCATGTTGCAGTTTAACCATACTAGCCTTTTAGGATCTAACAATTCTGTTGCACAGTGCTTAAATGAGTAGTTCTCCAGCTCAATATGCAGCTGATAGCAATGCAGAGGTTTCACAAATTTTTTAACACTATTTACATTTTTATTTTTATTTTTNTATTTTATTTCTGCAAAATAGTCTAGAACTGCCATAAAAGTATAGTTTATCATATTGGAGGATAGCAGAGACAGTTATGGACTAACAAGCGTGACCAAGACCCCAGAATGGATTTACCTCATTTGAGAGGCTTTTCCATTAATTTGTTTCACTCCAGGCAAATTATATGTGCCTCTCAAATTGGACTTAGTGAAGATCTTAGTCACAAACAATTGGTCTCAAACCTCAGAGATCAAGGGTAGTTGATATCTCTTTTTTCCTGTAATCTAATTTGATTCCCAATAGTCTGTGGCTAATGCGGGCATACAATGCACCAGACGAAGCATTTGCAGCAGAGGCAGGGACGTACAAGGCAGTGTTAAGATCTTACTTTCATTATTATCTACAGCTCAGCTAAGCATAGTCAGAAAAGAATGACAGTTACGACAAGTGCTGGAAGGATTTGGGGAGTGGAAGCATTACTCTGCACAGAGAGCTTGGCCTGACACAAGCAGGGCTAAGAAAAGAGATCACGATCTTTTAAATATACTTTGGGTGATAAATAATGAGAAGAGAAAGGAATTATCTGATTTCAGTAATGATGCTTTTATCATATAAAATCTGCATAAACTGCCTGTGACCACGTTGACATGGAAAATTAAGAGATTCATAAACACACAAAGAGGAACAGTTTCCCAAGCAGGGGAAAGGGGACAAAAAGGCTCGAGATTAATACCATAACGAAGGGTCAAGGCAGAAATGAGCCTGGTGTTAGAAATGCAAGTACTCATGCAGCCAGAATAACAGCATCCTCCAGAGAGGCTGAAAAGGATGGTCCATCACTGTCTGCTCACAGCTCTTTGTCAAGGTGGTTGTCCTTGCCTCAGTCCTGCTGACCACCTGCAGAGCCAGAAAGGATTTTTTCTCCTTAATACGTTTTCCCATAACTCCGTCTTTTGGTTCTCTTCTCTGCAGAAGCACTGAAACAGCTGGAATAACATACAGGGTAAGACCAGCCAGGCCTTACTCGTCCACCACCATAACTGAGGTCAGGAAGGAAGCTTCCCCAGGCAGAGAGGCAGAGAGGCTGGCTATTTTCTCTCTGTACTGTCGGTTTTGTCCTCTTTCTCCTAGGATTAGCTGGAATTTTCTCCATAGATATTGCCTGCTCTCAGTTCTCTTCCTTGATACCTGCATAGAATTGCATTAATAGCCTGTCTTTGCCTTCATAATTTATAAGTCTTGGGAATGTGTAGTTAATGTGCTTTGGAGCAAACATCCATTGTTGCTGTCGCTGTGGGGAGCTGGGTTTGACTTACGTTGTCCAGTCCCTCTTGGATCCCCTCGTCTGGGCACATTGCTCTCTTCTGCCAGGTTAGTTTTTGATGGAGGAATCTCTGAGGGCAAAGGGAGACTTTAGTGTACCTGTGTGAAACAGTCAGGAATGAGTACGTAGAGAAGCAGTTTGTGATTTGAATGCCTTGTGCATCAGTAGCAAAGAAATGAGGAAGGTTTGAGCTTCTCCTCACAGACATTATGACCAACCTCTAGCCTGTGCCATGCAGATGGATGAGCTGTATTTGCTGTGGTCTCTACTGGAGAAAGAGGGAGTTTGCAGAGGATCTTTTGGTCTGTCTATATTTTGCAGGCTTTGTAGAAGCTATGGGGTTTTGCTAGCCTCCAGGGTCCTTAGCGAGCTCTGTGCAGAGAACAGTTCATGGCCATTGGAAACCACTGACCTTTGAGTTGCTCATCCTCTTGAAATTCCTGTCCTCCATGACAAACAAGACGGCACAAGTCACACAGCCAGAGTTGGCACCGGGTAGAGCTCCAGACAGTGTCCTTAAGGATAGCTTCTGAGGTCCAAGACGTTGAATGTGTTCAGGGTGTAAAGAAGAGGGAAATTGCCATAGAATAAGCTTGAAAAGTCCAGGACTTCACTGGGCACACACTGAAACTCCAGTCAACTCCTTCCTGCATCCCACGTCTACATTAGACACCAAAATAAGCACACGCCACTTGAAAGGATCACCTCGATATTGCTGGGGGAGCCTTGCAAAGGAAGAGATGTGGTTACTGTGTCCCAAAGACTCACTTTGTCTAAACGAGTTTGCACCAAGCACAGGACAAGGCCACAGATTGTGCCCATGGAGACTGCTGAAAGACAGGGAAATGTTCAGGGAACTCCTGAACATTTTTCTTGCCCATGGACTACGAGCAAGGCTGAGAAGGGTAGTCAGAGCTGGAAAGCCTCTCTGCTGTTAGCTCCTGAGAGCCTCCACCTGTCTTCAGCACACTCCATGCTGCATGGCCTGAACAACCTTGTTGCCAGGTCCCTGAAGTGAACTGATCTCTGGATCCTCTTTAAAGTTTGGAGTATTTCTCCCACTCCTCCTAATCCTGCTGCATGCAGAAAGCGCTTCTCCTGTATGCAGCAGCCCCACAAAATTCATGCTGCACTGTCCCATCAGCTCTCCCAGCCAAAACTGTTCCTACTTAGACATGCCCTGCCATGAGAGATGTCAGCAGCAAGTCAAATCTACAACCTGCACTCTGCTCACCCAGTGGCTGTACTTCTCCTATGCCCTGTGTCCTGTGTCTGTCGAGGCTATCACAGGAGGCAGCCTTGGAGACAACCTGGCACTGAGAGTGCATGCTTAGTAAGGATTTGTATTAATTTATATCAGTGTTCAGAGAAATTACTACCTACCCTGTGAAGATGTGAACACAACAAAAATCTTACAGAAGAGCCAAGCCACAGACACCATCCGTTGGTGCATGACCACGAACAGATGGTGGGTCTTCATGACTATCCCTGCAGCTCAGCCTGTAGGTCATGCTACCCTACTGCCATGTATTTCTTGAAGACTGGACTATTTCTCTCTGTCATGCACTAGCAGATGTCATCATGTTTATGGTGATCCAGGTGAATCTGAGTATCTTTCTCTGTGCTTCAATCTGTCGCTGGTTCAGGATGTATGGGCAAACTCTGCAGGAAGGGTGATGTATGGTTCCTTACCCCAATATCCCACCTATATCCTCATGATACTGTTTGTGTCCCAGTAAAAAATCACAGAACCTGAGGAATGGACATGCAGCCACCACCCTGGGAGAAGTGGTCCATCATGCACAATCCTGGACCACCCTGGGGAGGCAAAGCACCTGGAAGGGGTGCAGTGGTACAGTGTAGGCTGTCCCCTTGCATTCTGTCCTCCAAGATGCACTGCTCAGCCCACTGCAAAACCCCCGTAGGATGCCAGAAGCCATGGAGAGGCCCCAGACTTTTGTGAGGACCAGCCAGTCTTGTCTGATTACCAGCAGATGGAAGATGCACACAGAGATAATTAATTAATTGCAACTTTCCCAGTCTCCAGACTTTGGTTTCTATTGATCTCAGTTTTATCTGGAGTAATAGAGACAATTAGGAGTGAACACAGCAGCAGAAGTTAATTACCAATGGAATGGAAACTGTGTCTTTCAATTTATTATACTTTTATCACAAAGCAGCACTGCTGCAGAAGCACTGGGAGAGACTATGTGCCTCCCCTTGTCCTCTGCACCGTGCAAGGCACTCCCTGCACTTGACAATCAATAATAAATGATAAACTCATCCCCCTTCTGAGCAGGGCCAGGTCTCCCGCGCCAAGCCCCAGGGAACCAAGCCCTCAGAGAAAAGCATCTGGGCTGCTTGGACGGGCAGTGCTCCCTCCTGACGGGAGCCTGGAAGCCGCCTGCGCTGCGATGCAGTGAGCTGCTGCCAGCCCTGCTGCACCCCGCTGTGCTGACGGCTCCTGTAGGCAGAAGCTGCTCTGCAGGGGCCGGGAACAACTCATTGCTATTCCTGTCCTGAGCCTTCAGTGGAAGGCAGCCCTGCTGGCCCACAGCATCGGCACGCTGCGGTGTGCTGAAGATGCAGAAAACAGTGGCCATGAAGAGAGGAAGCAGCACAGGCTCATAGAGGAGGAATTGGCCCAGCTCAGAGAGCTTTGCGAGTCACAGCTGGGTTTAAATTAGCTTGCAGATAAGGATTTCAGGCAATCTCAGGGACACATTCCCCCACTGTCCTTGCCGAGATATGCATTGCCTCTGATCAAATAAGGCAGGGCTGCGGGAGGCAACCAGGAGGGCTGGTACCTCTGCCCCTGGGGCCATGGCTCTGCTGTCCCTGGGGAGCCCCTTCCCTTGACAAGAGGCCTGGGTGCCATACAAGGACACCAACGGCCCTCTCTTCCTTCTCTCCACCAACCCAGCTCCATCCGACACCCGCCTCTGCACCTTCCTCTGCACGGCCTGGCCATACAGCTTAGAAAATGCACAAGAGACCAGTCCACTTCCCTTCAAGAGACTCTGCACCATCATGGCTGCCCTGAAGAGTTGCCCCAGAACAAGCTTTCTGTGTGCCACAGCCACCAGCATCTGGGAGCGTGAGCAGGGCACAGCTCCCAGTTGCCCCAGTGAGCTTGCCCTGGCTGTGACGGATTCAGCCCCACCAGTGAGGAAAGAGGCATCTTGGTTTCTATTCAGCTACTTGAGTGCTGAGTAGAGGGAATGATGAATTTCCTAGATGTGCCAGGTATGCTCTTGCTGATGCAGACCACTCTAAGGACAGTGTCTGGCACCGAAGGGTGCAGTGCTGGCTCACGTTGGCCTGACCTGAGACCCAGATAGCCATGGCCAAACTGGAGGTGTCTGTGTCACTAGAAAACTTTCTTGGGTCTTTATGAACACATTGAATGCTCACATCCCAGAATGGACCCAGTTTTAGAGTCACAAACTCTATTTGTGATGCAAGATGCCTGCTTATTAACATTTATTTAAGACAGTTCTGTTTCTTTAGGAGTTTTTTTGAAGTATCACACAAAAGATTTTTTTTTTTTTTTTTTNCCCTCAATCCACAGTACCACTAACTATTTCACTGAGGGTACAAATTTTAGATTCTTAATATGAGTCAACATTGTACTGGATGGCAAGGGGAAAGGCACTCTGGAATGGCTAACTTGCTGATGGTTGTATGCACATGCTTTTAGAAACTAAGCAGTTGGGGGCCTAACCAGTATTTGACTAGGATACAGATTTTAAATCCCTGCTATGGTAGGCACAAGCCAATTAGTCATGCTTAAATACATGGGAGATTGCTGGAGCCCCGAGCCTGAATGAGCTGTAAGACTCAATTCTGCCCCGCTAGTGAACCGATTTGCAGGAAAGTGGGGGAAGAGAAATTTTCTCAAGGTGAAATAGACGTTCTTGGAGGATAGGAGGTTTGAATACAATTAGATACATGGCAGATTAACCCCCACAGCCTTGATTAGCCCTATAATGGGATTCACAGGCAAATGTGAAAAACACAAAGAAAACAATCTACAGTTATAGGGATTTGGAGTATGCAATTTTCTATAGCAGCTCTTAACAAGTCCTGGTGATGCTGCAACCAGCTTGTAGTGAAGAGGGACACAACTTTGCTGTCAAGGCAGAGGCAGAGCAGAAGCTAAGCGCTGAGCACCCTGGTAAAGCCAGTGCCTGGCTGCTGCAGAGGCCTGGTACTTGCGGCCAGGCTTGGCCAAACTAGCAGAACCAAACTACTGATAGTCCCTCTCAGGTCTAGTGCAGGGTCTTGGCTGGATGCTCTGGGCATGCTAGTTCAGCCTTGACGCCAGGGCCCTTGCAGCACTACCTGCTACTTTTCCTAACACTTCTCAGCCCTTCCCGGGGAGTCTGCTCAGCAATTGTGTCCCTCCTGACTCCACAAGGGCTGGGTCGGCTTTCATTTACGTGTCACTCGGCACATCCTCCTGCTCGCCTGTGAATCCTAAATTCAATCTGATTTCAGTCTGATTACTTTCCCCTCCACTTGAGAGAATTAATTAATCTCCAACTCTGCTCCGGGCTTTTTTTCCAGTCGATGAAAGAAGGAAGGAAAGGGCGGTGTATGTGTCATTAATCATCATTACATTAGTGACTCCAGAATTAGCTTGCCATGAAAGCAAACACTTGTGCAGCAGAGGAGCTCTGCCACATCACTGTACAGTGAGATCTGGACGTCTGCAGAATTTGTCCAGAGAGGAACTGAGGTCAGGGAAAGGAGTGACCTTCATGTGGATGCCACACAAGGGAAGGTAGAACCTCTTTGATATCAGAGGGATTCTACCGCAGTGAAGCCTCTTTATATGAATTGGTACTTACTACTCCAGGTGCCTCAAGTCAACTCTCAGACCAAGCCAGAGCTTCATGGTCACTGATCAGCATCACTCACATCTCCCTTTGAGGTGGTCAACCTGATGCCCAGTGCTGACTCCATGCTCAAATGGCCATACACAGTTTTCCTTCCACTCTGCGCAGCACATGGCCTCCATGTGCACAGGGAAGACAAGGGATTAAGAAGACATTTCCCTGCAGCAAGCCTTGTCTTCCAGGCAGAGTTTATCTGCCTTCAACTTCCATTTTCTTGAAGAAAATAGTACAAGGAGGTCTTCAAGGTTCACAGTGGTCTCTCCAAGTATAAGAGCCTGTGCACGCATCCCACTGGGAGCGCTGAGTGCATTTGGAGAGCAAGGGCAAAGGTACCATCTCAGACAGGCTGTGCTAACCAGTATTCTTGATGACAGCCCTATCTAGCTTCATTCACTGTCTAAAACAGTGATAGGAGTGATGCACATGCTGCACCAGGGCATCCTACCCAAGCCTTCCTCCTCTTCTCCTTCCTGACACAGCAAACCTTTGCCAGTGCAGCAAGCTGAGGAGAAAATAGGTGGCTGAGTCAGTCTGAGCCCAGTGCCTGTGTCCTGCCACGGGGACTAAGTGATGCCATCCCCTGCCCTCACTCCTGCCTCTTTGGCCTCCCCTCATGCACCCTGTCCACACCGCACGTTGAGCTGGAGCAGGAGGCTGAGCTGTTAGGGCAACAGCACGTGGAGCAGCAACGGTGAGGCCAGCAGAAGGAGAGCTCATCAGCCTAGGGCAGTGAGTGACTAGCATGTAGTGGTTTAGGTTAGCAAATACATCTAAAGATAAATATATCCGTATTTTCATTGCATGCTTTGTTTTCCTGTTTTTAGTTCCTGGTCTTTGGGCCTCTTCCTGTCTGCCTTTTGCTACAAACTTTGATAAATGAGCATCTGCTTTGCTTTACACAGAAATGCTCCGGTCGTGCTGGGAGACGAAGTGAGCCTGGGGTGAAGATGATACTGGGACTGTGCTGGGGCAGTGGGTCTCAGGTCACATCTCTGTGGTGTCTAAATGACACCTCAGGCAATGCGAAGCATCTCTCCAGGACTGGAGGGTTTGTCTTTGCAGTCCCGTGACGAAGTCAGTTGTGGTTGACCTTCACCATCACGTCCATACACAGCACCCAGACACAGGCACCATCTTGCTCTCCCACACCCTCTCCTCAATGCTGGGAGAGCCAGTGGCCACTTCATATCTTTGCAAGGACTTGGACAGACAGGCAGGGAGGTCGTGTCCCTCTGCTGCTCCCCTCCACGCCTCAGCCTTGTTCACATAAGCACTCTGTTTGCCCCCATAGCCACAGCACTGCTCTGATAGTGCCGCTGCCTGCTGCAACCTCCAGTTCTCTTGCAAGGGCACTGCTTTCCAGGATACAGCCCCCATCTGATAAATGTGACCTACTCGCCTCGGCCTTTGATGTGTGACCTTGCAACTAGCCTTGTTAAAATGTATGTCTCGGAAATGAGCCCATCTTAACCAGGATGCAGCATTACACCGTCATTATTGGTTGCACGTCTTGCTTTCTCTCTGTCTCCCTGTAAATAATGTATCTTAATAACCAAGCATGCAGAGCAGGCTTCCTTTAACAGACATTGCCCAGAGTAGCTGTGCTGAGGAAGCACATTCGCTCACGCTATGCCTCAAAGCACTTCATTAGTACCTCAGAAAAGACCAGAAAAACAATGCAAATATTCTGATCAGCCAGTGCTTTCAGAAGGATTTACTGTCCCCGCCTGGCTGTGCTGGGTCTGGAGCATCTTCCTGCGCCCAGCTCTGCTGCAGCCTGTCTGGGATTCTCACTGCCCAGCTCCCCCAGCCTGTGGCACCTCCTGGATGTGGCTCACTGATTCTCCCACACCCTGGGCCCCTGAGGCTGCAGGTTTAAACCCCCAGGGACTGCAGGATACTTCCCACCCACTCCTTCTTCTTCTATCCTCTTCCCAAGCTGTTCCCTCTCCTCCTGTCTGGGGTGTCCTGTCCCTCCCCTGTGATGGCTCTGGTCAGATCACACACAAAGTGCAGCCTGTCCTGGGTTGTTCAGCGAGCTGACCTGGCTTCACATGGAATCTGACAGCCAGGGAGGTGCCCAGCCCTGGCAGGCTGGTGGGGATGTCACCTGGACCACATCTCAGGATGGTTTTGGCTGCAACATCTGCAGCTCAGAATACCACAGCATTAGCCCTGACACAAGACAGGCATTTTGGTGCTGTCAGGCACCACCAGTGTGGGAACTCTCCTTCCAGAAACTGCTCCCTTTCTATTAGCAATGCTGATTTTGCTGCTGCAAATGGAAGACCAGTGCTGTTGGGAGCAATATCCTGGCCAAAAAGAGCAAATCATGCACTGGCACAGAACAGGATGGGTACTGCACAGCTGGCCTGGATGTATGGCATGAAACTCTGCTGTTACTTTCCATAATCCTGCCCCAGCAGCAGGCAAGAAGTGCTCCCAGAGCTGCCAAGCCCTGCAGCCAGTCCTGCCATTACATTTTCTCTCCAAGACTTGCAAGCAGCCGTAAAGACTTGCTCTCCTCAGCCTGCCCTGTTGGCAGAGAAGCCAGAAGCACAAGCTGCGAGTTGGCTGCAAAAACACCTGTGCCAAACTTGCCCACTGTCACAGACACTTTTTCCCCTGGTGTAACATTCTTTTTTTTGAACAATGCCCTAATTTGTGTTATAAGCCTTGCTGAAATGGTCCCAGAGAAAAGTGTGAGGTGGACATACATGTGGGAGTGTGTGACGGTCTTTGCTGAACCTGTATTTATAGCATTAGTACACACGTGTGTCTGTGTGCCACAGCTCCTGCCACACTTCAGGTTTCTATCACACGTGTGCCCACATGCAGCACATGTGAGACCCTTCCTGCTGCGTGCTGTGCCCTACATGTAGGCTGTACGAGTAACAGCCTGTGCACAAGTGTTGGTGACAGCACCTGTATTCGCAGTGGATAAACCATCCACGCGTGTGGGCGGTGTGTTCGACTCCCTCTGCTGCGCCCTGTGTACCTGTGCCTGCTGCACCCCGCTGCACCCTGCAGCTGCACTCTGCGTGCGTGCAACGCGCACGTGCCCTGCAGGCAGCAGAGCTTCCCTCTGCAGTCCATTCTTGTGCTCCTGGCTGTCAGGACCAGTCCTTCCGCCAGGGAAGTTAAGCTTAGAAGTCTATTAAAAGCTTGAAAAACAACACGCCCACCACACTGCCTTCCCCCTTCCCCTGCTTTTCATGTTGCCACTGTCATTTAACCCCTCAGTCAAGGCAGAAGGGGTTTGGGGTCAGCGCTGGACCAGGACCCATCTGCCCTTCCCGACAAACTACAGGGCTGAGCATGCTGTTCTGCAAGGCAGTGGCAGAGCTGAGGGTAACAGGGATCACTGCACCTGGGGACCACAGCCTTCACAGGGTTGGGGACAGTGGCAAAGTACACTGCTGTGTTAAGTAACTCCCTCCTCGCCAAAAAGAAAGCTATGCCTCTGGTGCAATTCCTGAACTGAGAGCTGAGGGGGGCTCAAAGGCTGGAAGAGGTGATGTGACACATTCACCTCCCAGTGAAGTTCCACGTCTGAGACATCCCTGGCCACAGGATCTCAGTAAATCCACCTCTGTGCCTCAGGGCACCCTGCCCACTGTCCAGAAACAGAGAATTTGCCCAGAGAAGCTGTGGATGCTCCATCCCTGGCAGTGCTCAAGGCCAGGCTGGATGGGGCTTTGGGCACCCTGATCTAGTGGGAGGTGTCCCTGCCCATGGCAGGGGGGTTGGAGATAGATGGTCTTTAAGGTCCCTCCCAACCCAAAGCATTCTATGATTCTATGAAACTTTGTGGGATGAGAAGGTGAATAACAGGCAAAGCCATCTGCACCACCAGGGACAGGTCCCTGAGCCCAGCCAAGCCAGTGCTACTCCTGCATTGACGGGGTCTGGAGCCACACTTGCAAAGCCAGTGCGCTCCTTTGTACAAGCTTCTTCCCCTGGAAAGCCCCTTGTTTGCACCAAGTGGTTAACACCAGCTGAATTTGCCGTGATTCAAGGTGTTATTACAATGAATGTGAGCAAGAATTAATAAGGGCACTTCGAAGCCACTCTCTGTGCTTGCCTGAATCCCTCCTGCTGCATGACCAGCTCTGTGTTGCTGAGGAACTGCATGCATGCTGCTTCATTTTGCAATAATAATAACCTTCCGCTAAGAGAGAGAAACAGCATGTGGAGGGTTTGCTGGCAAAACACAACTCTAGATGAACTGCTAAAAATGGTTCATGAAAGGCTATTTCCAGCTACTCCACCCAGCTGGAGCTGGCTCTCCTCCCTGTTTTGGAGGGGAGCTGTTCCCATAGCAGAGGATGTATCCGCGTCCATCGCAGGAGGGTTACTGCATGGCGAAAGGTGGCAGGGAGGAATGCAGGCAGAAGCTGGTGCGAAGGTGTGGAAAAGCCAGAAATGGGCTGCAGCCAGGTGCCCTGGTGTGCACACAGCAGCTCCATGCTGCGGGCGGCGTGTCAGGCACCCTCGCGCAGGCTCTGGGCTGCCTGCTAGTGCTGTTAAAGCCGTCAAGCCCTGAGATCTGTGAGGAAAGGGCTAACCGCTCTGCCCTGCTCTGCATTACCTGCTCTGCAAGGAAAGAGAGAGCTGTTCTCCTGGAAACTCAGCACTGATTGCTTTGTCTCTGCTAGGGCTGCAAACACCAACCTGAGTGCTTTCGTGGCGCGTACTAGGAGCAGCACCAAAAGTCCCGTTCCAAGATAACTTCAACTCCTGAGCAGAGCAACATCTCAGGGGACACAAGCAGAAGACCTAAGGCTACACCTGTCCTAATGCCATGCCAGGAGCCCTACTGTGTATGGCAATCAGGGAAGATGATTTGTGGAGTCAGTAGTTGAGGTCGACCGCCTCAGAACCGGCGCAGCCGGATCCGCAGCGCCCGACCACGAGTTACAGGGGTGATCTCAGGCTCTAGCTTCGCTAGGAGTGACCTGGGACTGCAGCGAGACCGGGCAGCACCCGCCAGCTCTCGCGAGAGAAGCTGACAGGGAGTGGGCGTTGCCAGGGCAACGGCGACTGCACCCAGCCCCTCTGTCTAGAAAAGGCCTCCGGAGGGACACCGGCTCGCCACTGCCCACCGCGAGCAGTGAGAGGAACCAGCTAGGGAGAACCGCC
>VXAL01015074.1:0-10535 GCA_013399475.1 Chauna torquata
CCAGCCTCCAGGGAAATCAAACAATATAACGGGTGCTGGGACATTCATTTCATGTTAACTGCAGCCAATGCCACCTTCAGTCTTCCCATTTCCCACAAGCCCTCCTTGTTGATGAGAACGAGTTCCAGCATAGCACCTCTCCAGCACAGCATCCCTCCTCGTTGGCTCCTCTGTCACATGGAGAAGGAAGCTATCATCTATCCTTCTTTGGCAGATGAACTCAGCCTATTAACAGAGCTTCAGAAGGAGGTTGGCAGGATGAGGAGTGTCAGGGAGTCAGAGAATGAGATCGACTACTGAAATCCCACTGTACCATCCCTGAGACAGAAGTGTCAGCCAGCCACAACACAAGAAATGAAGTATCCCCTACCTTTTCACCACCAGGTAGAAGGAGGGATCCTCAGACACAGGATGGAATGGAAGAAAGTTTCTGCTCATGGTGGCAGGTGAATCCATTCCCTGCCTACCTTACTTTCCCGGGTATCCTTATACAATAGGTACGAGGCTCTGGATCTTGACGGACATGTAAACAATGATGTGGATGAAGGTCTATCCAGGTTAGAGGAGTCACCTAGGGCAAGTCAGCCTAACCCCAATATCATGACCAACTCCATCACAAAAAAAAAAAAAAAAAAACAAAAAATTAGTCTTGTAATTTTCTTTTTTTTTTTCATTTTACATCAGAAATTTTGAATTGCAGAAAAAAAAGTAAAAGTGATTTTCTCATTTTAAATNTTACTAGAAAACTCACTAACTTGGTACGGCCCTCTGATTATTACCCATCATTGTTTTTTTCATGTCAGCAGCAATGAAGTGACAAAGAAAAATCCAAGGGCAATCAAAAATGACTTCAGGGCCTTGGGGCAATTGATTAAAGGATGAGGTGTACAGGTAGTGTTCTCCTCTATCCTTCTAGTTTCAGGGAACAATAATGAAAGGAATAGGCAGACCCAGCTGATCAATACATGGCTCTGCGTCTAGTGTCACCTGCAGAACTTTGGGTTTCTCAATCATGGAATGGTCTACACAACACCAGGCCTGCTGGCGCCTGATGAGATGAACTTTTCTTAGAGAGTAGAAAGGATTTTTGCACAGGAGTTAGCAGGGCTGATTAGTAGGGCTTTAAATTAGATTTGAAGGGGGAAAGGGATAAAACCAGACTTGCCAGTGATAAGATATGGGATAGCATACCAAAATTTGAGGGACTGCATGCTAGTGAGATCCCTCAGTCTGCTCCACAAGGAGCAATGAATTTCAAATAAAGCACTTTTGAAATATTTCTACGCCAATGCACACAGTACGAGGAACAAGCAAGAGGAGCTAGAAGCCTTGGCTCAGTCCCAGAGCTGTGACTTCATTGGTATAAATGACGCTTGGTGGGAAGAGTCCTGTGACTGGTGTGTTATGATGGGTGGTTAAAGGATCTTCAGGAGGGATTGGTAAGGCAGAAGAGGTCAGGGTGGTGTTGTATGTAATGGAGGGGCTGGACTGTTCAGAGCTTGCAGCTGGTGATGACAAGGTTGAGAGACTCTGGGTAAGGATTAAGGACAAGCAAATAAAACAGATGTCGTTTTGGGAGTCTACTACAGGCCACCCAGCCAGGTTGATGACACCAACGAATTATTCTGTAAGGAACTAAGAGATACCTCTGTATCAGCTGCTCTTTTCCTTATGGAGGACTTCAACTTGCCAGATGTCAACTGGGAGTACCACACAGCTGGTACAAACAGGTCCAGGAGATTCCTAAAACATCTTGATGATAACTTCTTGGTGCAGCTACTAAGGGCCCTGACTAGGAAAGGTGCTCTGCTAGATTTGTTGCTTGCAAACAGAGAGTCTCCTGGGTGAAGTGGTGACTGGTGACCACCTTGGCCATACTGATCATGAAGTAGTTGAGTTAAAAATGTTTGGCGATAAGAAGAAAACTGCCACCAAAACTTCAACCCTAGGTATGGTAAGAGCAGACTTCAGGCTGCTCAGGGAACTACTTAGTAAGGTTCTTTGGGAAAATGTTTTGAAGGTTTTGGTCACTTTTTAAGTACCACCTCTTAAGAGCACAGGAACAGGCAATTCCAAAATGTAAGAAGTCAAGCAGGTGGGGCATAAGGTCAGCTTGGCTGAGCAGGGATCTTCATCTAAAGCACAGGCAGAAAAAGAAATTGTATGGCTAGTGCAAGCTAGGCCAGGCAACATGGGAGGAATGCAGAGATGCTGTTCGCCATTGTAGGGAGAAAATTCATGTGACCAAAGCTGTTAGAGTTGAAGCTGGCCAGTATTGTGGGGGACAACACAAAAGGCTTTTTAAAATATGTTTACCGTAAAAGGAGGACCAGAGATAACATTGGTCTGCTACTTGATGAGGATGGCCACCTCATAAATAGGGACATAGAAAAAGCAGTGACATTTATTACCTTCTTCACCTCTGTTTTTAACATTGATGATGGGCTCTCAGACCCCTGGAGCCCGGAGTTGGAGGACAGTGATTGCTATAATTATAACTGGAGAGATGGGCAATCACCAACTGTATGAAGTTTAAAGAGAATAAGTGCCAGGTCCTGCACCTGGGAAGGGGCAACCCTGGCTATACATACAGACTGGGGGACAAGACGCTGGAGAGCAGCCCGGCAGAAAGGGATCTGGGGGTTTTGGTAGATAGCAAGTTGAATATGAGCCAGCAGTGCGCCCTGGCAGCCAGGAGGGCCAGCCGTATCCTGGGGTGCATCAAGCACGGCATTGCTAGTCAATCGAGGGAAGTGATTGTCCAGCTCTACTCTGCGCTGGTGTGGCCTCACCTCGAGTACTGTGTGCAGGTTTGGGCACCACAGTACAAAAAGGACATGAAACTATTGGAAAGTGTCCAGAGAAGGCCTACGAAGATGGTGAAGGGCCTAGAGGGGAAGACATACGAGGAGCTGCTGAGGTCACTTGGTTTGTTCAGCCTGGAAAAGAGGAGGCTGAGGGGAGACCTCATCGCGGTCTACAGCTTCCTCACGAAGGGGAGTGGAGGGGCAGACGTCGATCCCTTCTCTCTGGTGACCAGCGATAGGACCCAATGGAATGGAGTCAAGCTGTGACAGAGGAGGTTCAGGTTGGATATCAGGAAAAGGTTCTTCACCGAGAGGGTGGTCGCACATTGGAACAGGCTCCCCAGGGACGTAATCACGGCACTGAGCCTGTCGGAGTGTAAGAAGCGTTTGGACTATGTTCTCAGATATACGGTCTGAATTTTTGGGTAGACCTGTGTGGAGCCAGGAGTCGGGCTCCGTGATCCTTGTGGGTCCCTTCCAACTCGGAATATTCTATGATTCTATGAGATTTCTAAGACATATTTTTAACCTGCAAGCATTAGTAAAATAAGAAGTATCTCTTCAACAACTTTCTTTCCAAAATAAAGTACAGAATAACCTCTAATCATCTTTTTCACAAAAGTGTGCATGCAAGACAGTTGTAGATAGCCTTAATGTAGGCAGTTCTTGTTAACATTCTTATCCTTGTTATTGTTGCACTCAATACTTTATGAATAACTAAAATCAACTAAAATTGCCTTTCATTTCACACATGAAATACATTCACAAATTATTTGCAATCTGCTTTACAAAGTTTTTGTGAGATTAAAAAGTGGGTACTTTGCCCCAAAACTTCCCCTGAAATCTTTCATCTTCCTAATAGGCTAATTTTTAAGCTTTTCAGTTCTTTCCTTGTGTAGTGCTATCTGCAAAATTATAGCAAAATTCTATTCTTCCCAAATCCTTAGTCTATTAATGTTATTTTAGACTGCATTGACTGGAATTACTGGCAACTGATCATGGCACATGATCTTAATACATGGTGTAATGCACCTCTAATGCTTGCTCATATTTAGCTCCATACAAAAAATTCACATTTAAAACTAAAACAGTTTGAAATACTCCATGGAGCCCATGTCCTTCGGAGAAGTCATATCAAAAACTACACCCAGAGCCCTGGCCAGAGCCTGATCAGGCCCTCTTTCAGTATAACAGGAGGAAAAATATGTAATAATAAAGAAATATTTTGGGTGGTGGTTAGTGAGAAGATGAATTTTGTAGATTGTCCACCAAGGAGAAGTGATGCTGAGAAAGTCCTCAGAGTTCAGCGTCTGACCCAACCTGACAAAGCTTGAGAGGGCAGACAGTGCTCAGACCCCCAGAAGCCACAGCAGCTGGAGGGCATTCTGCTACAGGGGCCATTTGACTTTTCAGTATTACCAAAGTGCAATTTAAACATCAATGTTTGAGAACATATGTGTTAAATGTTCTAAACACAGTTGCTAGATCTGACTCAGCTAATACAGCATTTTGGGTGATAAATATTTGCTGAGACTTTCAACAACTTGACTGTCCAACTGCTGTTGTTGAAGGAAAGCCAGTTACATGAATTGACACATTAATTTTGTCCTTACAGTGCTGATGAGTAGGTCATCTAACTGAGCAGACTAATTCATTGATCTGACAGCCAGTTAAAAAATCCATTTGATTTCAGGTAGTATTAGCAGTTCTGTAAGTATGCTACATCTTTGAAGCAGCCAATCTAACAGCAAAATGAACTGCCTGATAACACCTTTTATGTACAGCATTTATGTTCTTGCAGTGTTATTCTAACACTTTTTTACCTGCACAATGTTTATTAATCAGTATATTCATTTCATTCCTTTTAAATTATAAAGAAATCCCAAAGAAATAGAGGTGATCTAGGAGACAAAGCAAGTTATAAAGCAGTTCTGTTGTCAGCAAAATCAGTGAAATTCTCACATTTGTTCTACCCCTTTTTTAACAATAAAAATAAAGAGCAAACAACAGAAACAAAACCAATTAAACAAAAAACAACAAAAATTAAAAAAAGAAAAAAGAAAAGAGAGAATGTAAATATTTCCCACAAGCTCAGTTCCTGAACTAGAAAATAATCTACACGAAAATATAGACAGATGTCAGCTATTAGTTGCTTCTGAAAATCAATGCACAAATCCAATTCAAGCAATGTGGCAAGTGAGCCGCAGCACAGTACTGTGTCAGGATCATGGGTAGCTCTGGAGTTCATTCAGAGATCCAAAGAGAAGACCAGGATATGACAGAAATTTCTAACTAAACTGTACTTACAGTTGTTCTGACAACAATTCAGTGTAGAAGAATTTATGGGGGAAAAGTGGTAACAAGGATACAGCTCAAGGAAATAAGGTTCTGTAAACACTTCTGTTCATTTAAATATACCTCTATGTGTATTAGTTTCTCATTTGCCTCCACTTCTTTCTTTTATTCATCATATCACAAGTATGAGTTATTTTACAGGCCCTTCTTCTACTAGGCTCCAGTAAAGCAACTAGAACAGTATCTTTTTAAGCCCTCTAGGTTTTATTCTCAGAGTTTTCTCTTTTGTCTGTATATAAGCAAAGATTTAGGAAAAAAAAACACAAAACACAAAACAAAACAGAACAACAACAACAGAAACTGTACCTTTCAATCTGTTCCCAAATATAGATTAATTTATGAATATTTTGAGAAGAGTAGCACAGATGCCAACATTGAAAATTGAGGTATTCTGATACCTATATGATTTACTTTATTTGAACACCTGGCAAAGTACTTGGTGACAGATAATTCTGCAAATTTCACAATAAGAGGCACAAGAATGAAATTATTATTACTATCTCACATGCACTTCTTATGATATGCATATATAAACAAACACATGCACACACATACACTATCTTCTCTTGTATTATGTTTTAAGTAATAATATGTAACATAAACTTGAGCCCGGTTAGGAGGCAGGAAGATGAAGATGGCCAGCTTGTGGAATTATGAGATTTGTGAACTTAATGTAAAGAAAAGCATGATCTTGGTTTAAAGTTGTCAGTGGCCAAAATCACCAAGCCAATGAATTTCAAAAGACATATGGACTTTCTTTCCCTCTAGGATACTCAGGAACTCTCATGTCAGAAAACCGCTTTAATTTAACTAACAAACACTGCAGACAGGCTTTCCCTCTCTCAGTGGTATTATTTTCTTTATATAATTTATTACCAAGGCATTTTTTTTCTGATTTCTGGGCATTCTCAAACAGTGTGGAGTTCCATATGATACACTGTGCATTTTAATATCATAAGAACATACATCTGTTAAAAAAAATATATGCGTTATGGTCAAAGCTGTGAAAACTAACCAAAGTTCAAATTAGAAAATTTGGAATTAAGACTAGGTAATTTCATAGCAATAGTTCATCAAATAAATAAATAAAATAATAATAAAAAACAATAGTAACCCACTTGTGCATTAGTTCAGATCAAGTCAAATTTTATAGCTCAGAAGAGGGAAGTGGGAGCAGGGGCACAACAGTGAGAGAGAGTCAACTGAAAAAGTTGCTGCCCTTTATTCAGTGACCTGGTAGCCACCTAAGTCTTTTCCTAGCAGTCATGAGACACAGGATTTTGCAGAGTTCAATCCTAGGGCGGGGGAGAAGAAAAAAAAAAAGGCAGCTAAATCTCAATGCCATATGAATGTAATATCCAAAAATATCCCTCAGCCTTCCCTATTGGACCTATTCTATTTAAGTAATACAGTCACCTAGAAATCAAAGTGATATGCAAACAAGTATTTCACTTGTAGATCTGTATCCTATTCTACAGTTGGCCCACAAAGAATAAGCATTGTTCCTAGCATAAACTGAGAATAAACAAAACACGGAATTACGTAGAAAGGATGCATTTAATATACATTGTTGCCTATGATTTTTTAAATAACCAAAGCAGTTCTGGGAAAGCACAATATTTGATTTGAGCTAGAAACAGAAATATTTCAGTACAAAATAAACAGAAGTGTTAAGTGGGAACCACTATTATGAACTACTTCTAGTAGTTAAGAAAATATAGCAGGGGGGGAAGGAAAGTCAAAGGTCATAACCTGAGGTAGAAGTATTTCCTGAGATGGGAGCCACAAGCCCCTTTACTGGCACACAGTCTTGCATTTATAGGTAAAAAACTTACTACAAATAGTTTTCCAGAACTATATTTGAGGAGTCATACTTTCAGCTACAAACCTGCATCATTCAAAAATGAATATTCCTCTCTGTCTGGATGGTTATCCTATAAAAGAAGGTATTGCCAGTTTTCCTCTTAGAAAAATAAATCTGCCTAACATTCCTCTCATTAACTTTGGGGATAGGCAGTGCTCCTGTTGGCTACAGATCTGTGTTTCTGAAATGGTGTTTTCTATCTGATCTAAACTTAAAGATTTTAAAACTAATCTAATCAGTAACTAGTAAAATATAGCTTTTCTTTAGCAATCTCTTAGTTTGGCTTTGCATCTTTTAGCAAAACAATGTCATTTGGAGATGCAGAGAATAATATTAATACCAGATTTCACATATATTTTATGATACAAACATTTACATTCATGTTTATGGTACAACACTTGTGCAAAGTTTTGTCTAGGTGATGCTTTCCTTCGTAAGCTATGAAGAGCAATTGATCTCTTTCCATCTAAGCAGTAGTCTAAATATTTTCTTCTCCTCATAAATCCTACACTTCTTAATGCTTATCCCTTAGTGTTAGAGGAGGGAATAAGCTAGGATTAGTAAAAAGATTTTGTCAAAGTTGTTCAGTTTAATTCAATCTCACTGTGAGTTAAGTCCTTAAATGCAACAAAAACTAACTTGACTTAGATCAGGAAGTCCATGCCAGAGCCAGAGTAGTTTTTCCTTACCTGAGACTTCCACCTTTCTATGCCTCTTGAAGATGACAAGTTCTATTATCTTGTTTTAAAGGGAAAGTGATTCAGGTAGCATATTAACAATAGGTAAAACTTTTTTTTCCCTTCTTTTGCAGGTGATCTGTTACAATACTGATAAAAGGAACTAATGAAATTTGCCAACTTATATTTTCACTCTTTAATAAATACATCCACAGAATAATTACTCTTCTCAAAAACTCTTTTCTCACTAGCCTCAGCAGCTTTTTGCTAAGAAAAGCCTACTACAAGATCTGTAGAAGAAAAAAAAAAAAAATTGGCCCATTCTGTAAGAAACACTGCAGAGAGACT
Organism: Chauna torquata; assembly: GCA_013399475.1. Classification (NCBI taxonomy): domain Eukaryota; kingdom Metazoa; phylum Chordata; class Aves; order Anseriformes; family Anhimidae; genus Chauna; species Chauna torquata. Next base: position 8,052 of record VXAL01015074.1, read on the forward strand.
GCTTAGGGACACCTGATGTTCTTAAATCCCTCAGCACTATGAAAAACACCTCCAATTCTATTGACACCAGTCAGCCCTGATCTGAATAATAAGAGGGATAGAAAGACTAAAACTGCTGAATGCAATCTTGCTGGCCTCTGTTCCTACCATTACCTACCATAGCAGAAGTTCAGATGAGTTCATCATAGAGTTTCTGAATTCTCACTATGCAACAAATACCTTTCAGAAAAAAACCTTTAATCTTCTCCTATACTCCTTTCACCCCTTCCTCTCCAAGGACTGTGTTCCATGCATACAAGAAAGATCAAATAGTGAGGTCCTCATTTATTTATTTCTGTAAATTTCCCCATTTATTCTTTGGTTAAGTTTCCTTTTCATAAATTACAAGAAAATAAATCTTCCCAGTTACTTAACAAGTTCAAAAGAGAAAGCAAGTTGGTAGCAAAGCCACTTTTCATCCTTTATTAACAATAATTTCCTCAAAAAAAAAAAAAAAAAAAAAAAAGCTCACTACAGAAAAAGAGGTCACAAAAGCATTATTTACCTGAAGAATTACAGAACTGAAAAGTATTTTGATTATCCTTTCCTTCTTCTCTTCACTCAGTCCACCAGACAGAGAAGCTCCTTTTTTTGTCTCCTCAATGAATGGAAAGCACGGGTTTCTAGGGCATCTACTCCCTTGTTACCCTGCCAGCAAACCATTAGTTTTCTATCATCTCAACTGAGCCACCTCTCACACTAAGTTAGGGAGGGCACCTTTTTTCAATCCCAAGAATTCCCAGAAAATATTACAGTGATGCGTTTTGGATATATTTTTGACTTTCATGCTCCTTAACAGTCATAATCTAACAGATATGGATATGGATGTGTTGCCTATCGACCACTCAAAAATCAAGCCATAAGTGTGAGAGCATTGTCCAAACACTTCTTAACTCCAGCAGGCTTGCTGCTGTGACCACTTCCCTGGGGAGCCTGTTCCAGTGCCCAATCACTCTCTCAGTGAAGAACCTTTTCCTAATACCCAGCCTGAACCTCCCCTGTCACAGTTCCATGCCATTCCCTTGGGTCCTGTCGCTGTCACTAGAGAGAAGAGATCAGCTCCTCCCCCTCCGTTGCCCCAGTTTTTGAAAATTGGCACAAAATTTGCCATCTTCCAGTCAACTGGGACCTCTCCAGATTCCCAAGACTGTTGAAAAATAATTGAGGGAGGTCCCGCAATGACGTCAGCCAGATCTCTGATCACCCTGAGATGAATCCCATCCGACCCCATGGACGTGTATGGATCCAGGTGGAGCAGCAAGTCCCGCACGCATTCAGGGTTGGCTGGGAGCTTATCACTCCCACTGTCACGTCCCTCCAGCTCAGGGCACCCGGGGTCCCGAAGTCCATCATCGATGTTGAAGACAGAGGCAAAGAAGGCATTAAACATCTCTGCTTTGCCTATGTCTTAGTTTGTGAGGTGACCATCCCCATTAAGTAGCAGACCTATGTTTTCTCTGGTCCTCTTTTTACTATTCACATATTTAAAAAAGCTCTTTTTATTGTCTCCCACAGACCTGGCCAGCTTCAACGCTAATTGGACTTTGGCTGCACAAAGGCGAACAGTGTCCCTGTAGGCCTTCCATGTCACTTGACCCTGCTTCCAGCAGCCATACACTTTCTTTTTGTGCCTAAGCTCCAGAAGAAGATCGCTGGTCAGACAAGCCAACCTTCTGCCCTGCCTGCTTGACTTCCGATGTTTTGGAATTACCTGATTCTGTGCTTTTAGGAGGCAGTGCTTAAAGACTGACCAGCACTGATGGAAGCCAATGCCTTCCAAAGCAGTTTCCCAGGGGATCTTTCTANAGCCAATGCCTTCCAAAGCAGTTTCCCAGGGGATCTTTCTAACTAGTTCCCTGAGCAGTCTGAAGTCTGCTCTCCCCATATCCAGGGTTGAAGTTTTAGTGGCAGTTTTCCTCCTGTCAGCAAAAATTTTAAACTCTACCGCTTCATGATCGCTATGACCAAGATGGCAGCCAATTGCCACGTCACCCACAAGACTCTCTCTGTTCTCAAGCAACAGATCTAGGAGGGCACCTTTCCTAGTTGGCTCCCTTAGTACCTGCCCCAAGAAGTTATCATCGAGGTGCTTTAAGACCCTCCTGGACCTGCCTCTGTCGGCTGCGTGATATTCCCAGTTAACATCTGGCAAGTTGAAGTCCCACATAAGGACAAAGGCAGTTGATCCTGAGGTATCTCTTAGTTCCTCAAAGAATAATTCATCGGTGTAGTCATCCTGGCTGGGTGTCTGTAATAGACCCCCACAACGACATCCCCTCTATTTGTTTGTCCCTTAATCCTTACCCAGAGGCTTTCAACTTTGCCATCGCCAACTGCAAGCTCCACACAGTCCAGACTCTCCTTTACATACAGTGCCACTCCCCCGCCTCACCTGCCCTTCCTGCTCCTCCTGAAGAGCCTGTGTTGTGGTTTAACATGGCAGGC
>VXAL01015075.1:11116-45467 GCA_013399475.1 Chauna torquata
TTGTCTTTTTTTTTTTTTTTTTGTAAGCTGTTCACATGAGATTTACTTCAGAAATTCATCTTGTTGTGTACAGTCCCCCTGTCCCAAGGTAGACAGCGATATACAACAGATAAGGCCCATATATCTTTCTAAGTCTAACTTGAGAGAGAGCTGCATTTAGGCAGATATTTAGTGATTCAGATGATCATTAAAAACACTTCTATTGGGTTTAGACATCAAACTTTTGGTAATTGGGTGAGGGCTGCAGGTGTGGCTTCTGTGAGAAGAGGCCAAGATCTGTCCACATGTTGGGCATAGCCAGTTCCAGCCAGCTCCAAAATGGACCCACTGCTGGAAGAAGCTGAGCCAATGAATGATTCTGCTGGTGGTGCCTCTGTGATAACCTATTTAAGAAAGGGCAAAAAATGCTGTGCACTAGCTGTGAGAGGGAGGAGTGAGCAAAACGTGAGAGAAAAAACTCCGCAGACAACAGTCAGTGAAGAAGGAAGAGGATGTGCTCCAGGTGCCAGTGTAGTGATGTCCCTGCAGCCCATGGAGAGGGCCATGGTGAAGCAGATTGTATCTCTGCAGCCAATGGAAGATCGTATCGGAACAGATATCCACATTGCATCCCATAGAAGACCCCACACTGTAGCAGGTGGATTTTTTACTGAAAAAAAGAAAGAGTAGAAAAACACTCTCCTTCTTAGTAGTAATCTAAAGTAATAATTTGTTCTTCCTAACTCTGCTTTATTATGATAGTTATGGCAATAATATAATACAATACTATTTAGTTTGTTAACATCCTGACCTGAAAAAGTGCAATTCTCAAACTTTGTTACATTTGTTATTGTGATAAATTTTAACTGCCATCAACTTCATCTATATATTGATTCATTGTAATCTACTTTTTTGTAGTCATTTTGACTTTGACTTATAAAAAGATCTCAGACTTCAACTGTATCTTCAAAGTTTGCCTGTTAAAAAAGGCCAACAATGAAATAAGTCTGTGTATATTTTTAATCAATAACCTTTTTCTTTATGGAGCTGAAATACAATAAAATAATTTTATCTAGGGAACATCGTTAGGGAATTGCAATAGCAACATCTGAAAATGCAAACTAATTCTGTGGTTGAATATAAATTTAAAAACAGAGGTGGACCAGAACAAAAACTCTTGCCACCAAACTAATTCTATAATATTCAGAGGAACTGCTACAGTTGTCTGGCAGTATTTACAGAGAAGGCAATGAGAAGAAGTACCTTCTATGCCAAGAATCCCCTTAGGAAAGAAACAGATGAATGTGATGGGAAAGGGTGCCAACCTTAGTGTGTCAAGTCTGTTGTTTTTAAAAACTGTCTCCACTTAGACTGAACTTAAAAGGCTGAACTTAAAAGAAAATGTTGGTGTTTCCTAATCTTAAACAAATTATATTACTTGTATTATTTGTCATTTTTTCAAAGTGTTTACCAGCTGAATTTCTGCATATTGTATACTCTGTAAGCTATTGTCTTAAATCAGCTGTTGTGAGGTACTTCGTGAGGATTCTTTTTCATTGGAGGTAGTATAAAGCCACTGTGATTGGTGTCATTTTCTGCTTCCAGAGGCAAGTTGAACAATATTTATCTGTCCTGTAGTACGAATCTTCAGATGCATACAGTATACACAGAATCACAGAATCACGGAATCACAGACTGGTTGAGATTGAAAGGGACCTCTGGAGGTCATCTTGTCCAACCCCTCTGCTCAAGCAGGGACTGGATGGTACAATACCCATGCTTTTGCCATGAATCTTCACACCCTAGGGAACACTAGGAAAACAGGTCCTGTACATAATCCAAGTAATGGGACTATGAGTATATCCAGCTGCCATGCACAAACGTAAACAGGGACCAAAGCTTGCATAAATAAAAGTGTAAAATTTATTAAAAAAAAATAAAAATCCATGCACATTTCTTACCTCAGAGTTCAGAAAAATTGAAAGAGTATCATATAAAATCATACCCAGCCAGTATATTATTTTCCTCTCTGGCACTTGTATTCTCTTAGTAGTGTCTTATATTCTGTGAAAATTATTTAACATTGTGTGCCTATTTCTGTTAGAAATTATCTTGTGACATTGTAATGAAATGATATGTTTCAAAATCCAAGTTGTTACATTATGACTATAGTTTGCATATTCATCCATGTTTTCTTCCATGCTATGAGATCACCGATATAGTTTTACTTTACAGGATCTTTCTGTGTTTGTTCAGATGGTTTTAAAAATTTTACAAAGTGTACAGTGAACAGGCAGCTGCTGTCCTTTTATAGTTTCATGTCACAGTATACTCTAGTGACTATTTTAATTTGTCCACAATAAATATACCATGTTGACATCTTAATCATATTTTGGAAACAACATTTGAGAAATTGAGAGAAAATGACTCTGAACAACTTGGGATCCAAATGTTTTTAGAATTAACTATTAACAGCTTTTCCTATGATCAGGAGTTTTTTAATAATATAAGGATCGTTTTGCTCTTTTTATATGAGAATTATATGATATTTATGATGCAGTGCTAAAATTTGTGTCATTTATGTTAATAAACATGTGGAAATACAGCTCATCTGCTTGAACTGCAACCAGTTTGTTGAGATCCTAGAAGCAGAGTAATGGAGAGTCACAGAGCACTCTACTGATTTAGGGCCTTGTCATGATTATTTAATTTCTGTGGATTTACATTCTCAAGTAGAAAATTTCATACTAGCAGATAAACCTCATAATTCATCTGTGAGTCTAATAGCCTCAGTACCCTGTGCACTTGTGTGTGATGTAGATGGTATCCATACTGTCAGTATTTTCAACATTTCTGTGAACTGGTTTTCTCTCTTTCACGTGGGTGTCTGCTTTTTACACATATTTTCTTTACCATAAACAAGATCAATAAAATTGAAAGTGATATTTTCTGCTTGGGATTTTGATATAAGCTTTTTTATTATCTCTTGGTATTCTGCCTAAACTGACACTGCTATTATCATGCCATTGGCTATTACATGAGCACCCTCAATATCCATATGTTTCATTGCTATGGTTTTGAAATTCATCACTAGTTTCAAGTCTTCACTTATTTCAGAAGGCAGGTGGGACAACATGAATCTGCCTTAGGGTGTACTGAATTGTACAGTTCAGATGATTCCTCATGTAATCTGACTTTCTGATATCTGTTTTTCAAATCTAGAATAGTAAAATGTTTTTAAAAGCTTGTCAGCCCTGAACATCTAGTGGGAAAGACAAAGTAAATAGTCTTAATACAGTCCCGCTAAAATCTGTAGGATCCCATAAAATCCCAGTCCCCACTGTCCCTTGTTTCAGCTGCAGCCTGCTAACCCACAGAAATCGGCAATGAACACTTCCTTTCCTAGCTATAGAAATTCACCCTTGAATCCATCTGCCACTGCAAAAAGACACATCAGAGCTATATGGAGGACTCATACGTATCAGAGGTAGCTGACGTATTCACAGTGATATGCAATGCTTCCCCTGAAACTCTTTAATCCTCCTAGCTATCAACTGTTACAGTTGATTTTTATTTTTATTTATTTTTATTTTTGTTTTATTTTACTTTACTTTTTCATCTGCCACTGATTTTTTTTTTTTTTTCTGTGGTTATGGAAGTGTTATTCATATTTTGGTCTCAGATTTCTCTTTCGGTATGTTCTTGAGACAGAAAGAAGTCTTATCAGTGATACAGCTGCTTCCTGTAACACTGTGACAGGGAAAACACTACAGTGGTGTTAATAGTAAACCACAGCCCTCTTAATCTCTGCGAGAAACCTGACTTGGAGCCTTTTAAAATACCAACTAATGAAAAAGTAATTTTGACCTATGATGCACTCAGTCTCTCCAAGTCTCTGTGGCATATTGTGAAATGTGTTGTGCCCTACAAGCAGTGGGCTTGGCTCTAGACAATTCAGAATTAAACATTACAAGGAATAGACTTGTTGACTAAGGATGTCTACTGTAGTTGTTTCTTCCTGTATGAGGATACATCCCGTAAATGTAACGGTCATTTCTTATAGTAATGAACTGTGTTTTGATTTTTTTTCTCTTGTGTTGGAATATTGTACTAGAAGACAAGATTGTACTCATTTATGTTCATCCAGAGATCTGTGGGCTTTTTTTTCTGGATACCTTAGTCATTATATTATTTTGTCTAAGGGTACATACAATTTTTTTTCTTGTTGCTCATGAGGGGTGTGAAACCACTTATTATACTTTTGCAAAGCCTTAGCAATCTACCCCTTAGTTCTTTCTCAGTGGCTCTGAATATTACACTACTTTTGCACGAGTCAATTTCAGCATTTCAAAAGTTCTTTCAATCTTATTTGGTATCATTTTTCTGGACCACTGCTATATACTTCTCAATTTGCTTTTTCTCTGAACGTGGAGAAGACTGAAACAGTAGTTCAAGTACAAATATCTTTTGTAGGATTATTTTGACAGATTGTCAAAGAAATCATCCAAAGTGGAAAGCAGCCTGAGCTGATTCCCCTAATAAAGTGTTAGAAACTTTCCAAGTTTCCTCTTAGGCTGTTTCCAGCAGGGAGAGCTGTGTTCAGTCATCTCTTTTAATGAAATCCTTTTGTGGATTTAAATGTTATTACACTTGTCCACAGGATGAGGGCAGATAATTATTTGACAACCCCTCCACAATTAGATCTGGAAAATAAATAAATAAATAAATAAAATTTCTTCACATATTTACTGTGCTTCTAATAGAAGATATGCTCCCTAATAAACACTGGCCACTTCCAACACAATGTTGAGCTTTTTTTTTTTTTTTTTTTGCTGCACCTTGTGTGTCACTTGGAAGTGACAAGAAGGAGGACCCAGGAAACTACAGGCCAGTTAGCCTCACCTCCATCCCTGGAAAGATGATAGAGCAGCTCATCCTGGAGAACACCTCTAAGCATGTGGAGGAAAAGAAAGTGATCAGGAGTAGTCAGCATGGATTCACCAAGGGGAAGTTGTGTTTAACCAACCTGATAGCCTTCTACGATGAGATGACTGGCTGGATGGATGAGGGGAGAGCAGTGGATGTTGTCTACCTTGACTTCAGCAAGGCCTCAGAGGGTCGTGGTTAATGGTGCTGAGTCTAGTTGGAGCCTTGTGGCTAGTGGTGTCCCCTAGGGGACTGTACTGGGTCCAGTGCTATTTCACTTATTCATCAATGACCTGGATGAAGGGACAGAGTGCACCCTCAGCTAGTTTGCGGACGATACAAAGCTTGGCAGAGTGGCCGACACACCAGAAGGCTGTGCTACCATAAAGAGGGACCTAGACAGGCTGGATAGTTGGACGGAGAGGAACCTCATGAGGTTCAACAAAGGCAAGTGCCTGGGGAGGAATAGTGCCAGGCACCAGTATCGTCTGGGGGCTGACCGGCTGTAAAGCAGCTCTGCGGAGAAGGACCTGTCAGTCCTGGTGGACAACAAATTAACCATGAGCCAGCAATGTGCCCTTGTGGCCAAGAAGGCCAATAGGATCCTGGCCTGCATTAGGAGGAGTGTGGACAGCAGGTTGAGAAGTGATCCTCCTCCTCTACTCAGCCCTGGTGAGGCCATACCTGGAATATTGCTTGTAGTTCTGGGCTCCCCAGCACAAGAGGGACGTGGAACTTCTAGAGAGGGTCCAGTGTAGAGCTGCAAAGATGATTAAGGGATTGGAGCATCTACCTTATGAGAAAAGACTAGGCAAGCTGGGCCTGTTTAACCTAGAGAAGAGAAGATTGAGAGGGGATCTTATCAACTTGTACAAATACCTGAGGGGATGATGTAAAAAGGATGGGGCCAAACTCTTCTCAGTGGTGGCCAGCGATAGGACAAGGGGTGATGGGTACAAATCGAAACACAGGAAGTTTCGTCTCCATATGAGGAAGAAATCCTTTACTGTTAGGGTGACAGAGCACTGGAACAGGCTGCCCAGAGAGGCCGTGGAGTCTCCTTCTTTGGAGACATTCAAAACCTGCCCGGATGCAATCCTGTGCAATGTGCTCTAGGTGACCCTGCTTAAGCAGAGGGGTTGGACTAGATGATCTCTGGAGGTCCCTTCCAACCTTAACCACTCTGTGATTCTGTGAAATTGTGTCAATAATGGCATTAACACATTATTAGGTACAGGTGTGATTTTGAAGCAATAAAGACAGAAGTATGAACCAATATTTGAAATCTATATGAAAAGACCTGAGTACATGTGTTTTTAAAATATAATACTGACAGAATCTTTATAGTTCATTAGGAAATGAGGAGGAGGTGAGGCAACACCTACAAAAAATAAACAGAAGTAGGTTTGGCTAACTTGTACACAACATAAAAGACCTGGATATTGCAATTTCAAGCCTACTGACATTCATTTTTAATAAACTTGCAATGTTTGCTAAGAAAATAGACATTAACATCTTCTAGAAGAACAAGATGACCTGGGCAATCAAGGCTGAGATTCAGATAACTTTTAGACAAATTAATGACCAATGAAATTAATTTACAAAAAAAATAAAAAATAAGAAAAAATGGAATCTATGTCTGTCAATGTGATCTTATACAAAAGAAGTCTTCAAACAAGACTTTTTTATTATTTAGTTGTATGTCAGGAATGAAGACTTGGCTGGCAAAGGTAACTGTCCATATGTAAATTTACTCAGACTGCTGCAAAGTCTTCAGCCTAGTACACCGTAACTGTCTTAAAAATAATTTGTACTGTAGCATCTAAATACAAGTATGCACATATTTAATGGAATACTTAAGTACATGTTAAATGGGCTAAGAACATACTAATCTGGGGCTCCTAAGAAGACCAGAGCCAACAGGAATATTGCTGAATGAATATTTTTCTTGGTAGATTTCACCAATATAGCATTTAACGTTTTCACCAATGAGATGAAGTAAAAATGAAAATGTGACTTGTAAAGTTTGTGGATTGTTTCATAGTAAATAGAGATGATGTCAGAGGAATCTCGATTCCTTTTAGTCTTTATCCAGCAGGCAAATTGATTAATATCTACATCTGTAGAACAAGAAGGGAGAACACATTTTCAGAATGGGAAGCACAAGCAAAGATGAAAATTACTACTGTAGGTGAGATACAGGTTTAGAGCAGAGAGGAACAGATAGGGCAAACACAGCAGATGGGAGCTCTTTAAAACTCCACTGACTGTTCTTATTTTCTGCCCTCTGACAAATAAAGTTTGCCTTCCCGTGCCTGTTGTCACTTGGTTCCCTACTCCCATACTCCTGTGTACTATGGTATCCCATCAGTCACTTAGAACTGCTCCAAAATACTCCTTCTCTTTTTATTCCTTTCTTGGATTTTGCCCTGAACCATCTTAGTCATTTCCCACCCCATTCCCTTCTTCTGGCACTCATCTGTCGAGTCACCTGAGTCTCTGCCTCTGTGTCACTGCTGGTTCCCAGCCTCCTCCTATGCTTCTATCTCTGTAGATTTGAATGCTGCCAATGACAGAGAAATGTACTAGCAGTATGAGTGGTGAAGCCTTGCACTGCCTTCCAAGCAGTCATTAACTGAGGACTCAATCAGTTAAAATTACCTCACACTTGCAGTTGGCAGTGCTACCAATCACCAATCACCTAGTACAGGCCAGCTGGGAGCAATCTCAAGGTGATGTGATCAGGTGTGTGAGGACATGGTTTGCAGAGCTACAGAGCAGAAGTATTCTCAGAAGTATTAACTACCTCTGTCATTCCAATAGCATGACGATTCTAAAAGTAAATTATAGTAAATTCATTGGCAACATTTGTTAAATGCTGTATGGCTTAACATTTGATCCACAACATCAGACTGATAGGTTTTGTGGTGGAGATCTTGAAGATATCTTCTTATGGTGTCTGCAACAGTGAATGAAGAAATGAAAAATTCAAATTCCCCAGTAGAAGACTTGAATAAAATTATTCTACTTCCATTAAAAATAGAGAGCAATACAAGAAACCTATTCCCTCCATAGGCCAAAATGCATCTGCAAGCGTTTAAGATGGAGGACTTGTATCTTCCTAATGACTGTAGGAGCATAAAATGTTTCCATGAGATACCTATATTTTGAATATCTCAAAAGCTCAATAGGGGAAAAAATGAAGCTACAGGGAGAAAACATTTTAGAAAGGAGAGAGTGCTGCAAAGTAGTTTCTGTAGCAGCCACAGCACAATGTAGTATTAAGGAATTTCAGAGCACATAGGCCTTCATTCTACAGTAAAAGATAGCTGCAGTTTATGGAGGTATAATACATGGATTTTTGTAGGCTAGATAAACAGAGCATCATTTATGTTAAGCCAAAGTTCCAGGCACTGATGTTATCTTACATGGAAAAATATTTCACATATAGTAACATACATTTCAATCTATTATATAAACAGACTTCAAACAGCACTAGTTAACATCATTAAACTCCACTCAAGTACTAGTCATTGCAGTTTCCATGGAAACTAGCATTGCAAAAGAAAATGGAGAAACGGGATTGAAAAACCTGCAGAAAACAAATATAATCAGGAAAAAAAAAAAAACTCATTAAAATCAGCAAGTTATAGTTTACCAACATTAGAGTCTCAACCCAGCAAGCAGTCTGTGTATAGAAATCCTGTCAAAGTTGATGGCAGTTGTGACAGAAATACCCGCATCAATTACTTTGTTGTGTGTGGGGTTAGATTATTCAGGATACTCTAGTCAATTCAAAAGTTGTTTTTTAACACAGTGTTTTGTTCATATGTTTTCCTTGTGAAGGAAGGGGATATATTACATCCTAGGGCACAGAAAATACATTTGAATTTTACACTGTCAATATCTCTCAAATTTCTACTTTCTTTCCGAATGAATTGACTTCATATGAAAATACCATTCTGATTTGCTTTCTCATTTAATCCTCTGTATACTCCATCCCTATAATACACTTCATTTAAAACACTTCTTTGTTGCTTCACTTCATTTATTTGACATAATAGAAATAAAACTTCAATTTAGTACATGTTACAAAGATGAAATAGCTCCCAGCTTTACAATAAAACCAGAGGTATTTATTATGTAGTAGTAGCTCTTTGTACCACTGGAACATTCACTAAAAATGTCTTTGGTTTATGTATTAGAATCTGATATAATCAGCTCTATATTACTTACAAACTGAAAATACTTCCAAAGGATCTTACCAGAGCCTCAACCAGTTATGATCTGAAATGTACACTAGAATAATACAGAACTGTTGGGAGGGCAAATTCTATTTTCAGATGCTTTCGCTGCTCATGTTTAAATTCTGTACAACTCACATCTATTAAACCAGGGATATTCATGTCTGTGATCTGTAAGAAAAAATATCTTGATTTAAAAAATGTGAAAAGAAACGCAAAATACTTTAAAAAAATCAAGTGGTACACTTGCCATTTCTTAGTACAGTAGGATCTGATATACAACAATCTCACAGCAAACATCAATTCTTGCGTTGTTCTTGGGAATGGAGCATGGCTTTTGTTTTTCAGATGGAAAAAGCTGTTTAAGTCCCAAGTGATTTATTCAAAACTGTGCAGAATATAAACTCAAAAAAGAAAAAAAAAAAAAAACCCCAACCAAAACAAACAAACAAAAACACTGAATGCAAGTCATGAGGGCATTAGACTGTGTTGTTCCTCAATTTATCCATAACTTAAAATCGTAACCAAGGAATGTGGACTAAACTCAATGATCTTTTTAACAAATGGGATTATGGTGAGGGAAATGCTTTGGAATGGAAATTATTTAATTTTAATTTTTCAGTTCTTTTGAAAGAAGGCAGAAACTGATGTATAGTGTAATACAGAATAAGAAGGGATTATATAGTAGTTTTACTATGCAGAGGTCATTGCAGAATAAAGGAAAAACACAAATCTGTATATGTAAATTATCTGCAAGTATGATGAAGACATACATCTCCTAAATATTCTTTTTAAAGTTATTAGAATAAATTGTAAGTTATTTATATGTAGATTGTGTAATATGAGCCTCATTAAAAATATTGTTGCACTCGAGAGATTCTCTGTTAGAACATCTGTCTGGATGACCGTTATCTGGAAGAATAATAAAAGAGTTTCTTCAGAGAACTTCTGCTCCTTTATAGTTATTCTTAAAAGGAACTTTGATACTGGAATTAGTTCTTGGAGATATATTCTGTGTTTTTGAAGGTCAACAAGGGAAATCCATCCTTTGACCTTCTGTCTTCCTCCATTCTACCTTCCCTTCCTCTCCCTCCCTCCCTTCCTTCCTTCCTTCCTTCCTTCCTTCCTTCCTTCCTTCCTTTTTTCTCCCTCTTCCTCTTCCCCTTTCTGTGTTTCATCTTTTTCCTTCTCTCTCCTTCTCTTTTGCTTGCTTAGGGCCCAATGTGTGATATCTGCCATTCAATCTTTACTTTCAACAGATAGCACAAATATGCTGTGAGCTGAACAAAGCTCACAGATAGCATATTTACTGCCTTTTTAAAAGTGTTTGTAATATTTTCCACTGGAACTATCTTTACAGGTTACTGCCTCAGAAAAATCCTAGGAATTAGGCAAAATCATTGTTTGATTTCACAATAATCTCATTTAAAATAACTGTCATATTTCAACCTACCAAAGCTGATGAAATAGCAGATACTTGCAAAGAAAATAAAGCAAGTATTTAACATGAAATGTTATGTCAAATAGATAGAAAAGTTTCTTTTTACAAAAATTTCTCCTTTTAGGTAGGAAAGAACTGGTGACCTGTTCCTACAATAATATTCCATGTATAAGCATTCTACAATGATCTATAAACACAAAATGTGTGTCCAAGGAATAATATTGACTGAGCCATTGTACAATCATTTCAGGTCACGTTTAGTCAAAAACAAACAAACAAAAACACTGTATAAATCAGACACCGAATTATTTTCTCTCTTTTATTGTCTCTACCCCTTTTAATTATGCTTGGAGCACATGGATAATTTGAGTGAAGCGTGCAAAATCAGAAACTTGTGCTGGAGGCAATGGGAAAAATGCAAGTTTTCTGAAAATGGTTCTAACTTTCTAGAAATGCCCGGAAACTGGGTTTGGGGAAAACTTTTCCAAAGATCAGACACAGAACATTGCTGCGGGACAGGATTTCCTTTCAAAAATGAGTGTTAGCCAAATAACGAAATGATATGCAAGAAACATTTACTATGAGTATTTGGTTGCAGCACTGTTATTAGTGAACTGATGGTTGTTTTTGATTGGATATGCCTAATCCAGATCTAATAACAAATACTGATGAGTTTTATGATATTTTGTTAGTATTGCAACTCCATAGCTCTCAAATGTTTCTACTTGTTTAATTTCTTTTTCCAGACTACATCAACAGCCACTAATTTCTTCTGGAATTTTTAGAAACACACAAAGCTTGACACAGTTGCACACCCTGCTTCTAGAAAAGAAGCAAATAGAACAATGAAAATAACTGGGAAAGTTTGGTAATTACTGGTTTGTTTTTTTTTTTTTTGGAACTATATACTGTGTTTTTCCTGTGTTTCATTCATGCTGAAGGTTGAACTTTTGTTTTGTTTTATTGCTAAGCTACTTCAAGAGTGTATGTCAAGAGAAATGGCTAGAGCTCATTTGTTTATTGGAAATCAAGTAGTAAGTCCAGAGGAAATTACTGAAGATGGGTGAATTTAACACTTGAGAAAGAATCTGTTCTGATCACAGAGTCAGAAAGAGCTCTTGAGCTACTGAGCTAAAGTAAACAAAAAGTAATTATACTGAATGCTTGTTATTTGCCATTCCCTGAGGCTGAAAAGCTTTGTGGAGTTTTGGTTGTCTATTTGAGGCAAACCAGTAACCATATAGAATGAAAATTATCTGAATTTTAATTCTAAACTAGCAGCCAAGATTTTACAAACCACATGGGGCAAATTGAAAGTAGCCAAAATGAAAGGTGGTCAGGGTTCAATGGCACTTAAGGCAGTCTATTGTCTTCCATTTGTGTGTTTTCTAATAAGTAATGGTTTATAGTTTTTTGTTTTGTTTTGTTTCTGTTTGTTTTGAGAAATCTAATTTAGGATTTTGATGAAAATATCATTGAAGTGTTGGAAATCTCATTATTATGGCTTCCACTATGAACAGTTTAATCTCCAGTTTGAAATCAATTAATGTTTAGAACTTTATAGGAAAGGATTGTAGAACCATAGGATAATTCAGGTTAGAAGAGACCTCAGATGGTCTCTAATTCAACCTCCTACTCAAAGCAGGGTCATCTCTCAGATCAGTCCAGGTTGCTCAGAGTTTTATCCAGTAAGGTCTTAAAAGATTTAAAGGATGAACTACACAACTTCTCTGGGCAACCTGTTACAAAAAAAACCCTAAAAACCTTAAAAGATAAAAAACTGAAATATGGGGACATTTCAAGGTGATTGAAGTAAAATTTTTGATAACCTGATATGATTGGAAGTGTTTTGAGATAATTGACTTGCAAATATTAATGTATTATCATTATTATATTCTGGAAAAATAACACAAAGATGCATTATTCTTCTGATATAGAAATTTTGGCACCCCACCATCAGCATAGACTGCAGTTTTTAGAGTTTGATCTTCTTCCAAACGATTATCCACTTATTGGGTACAATGGAGAAAATAGGAACAAGGTTTACCCAAAGCTTTGGTATGGCCAAGTCTAAATTTTCTTACTTTTCTGGTTTGATTTATGCTCTTAATGTTATTTAACTGTATCTTTTAGTGGATGAGTATTCAAAATATTTGAAACAAACAGAATGAAATGAAAAATGCAAGCTAAAAATGTATCTTTAACATCTTCTTTATACTTTAAGTTTCAGTCAATATAAACCAGGAGACATGACAATCTTCCTAAAGACTTCCAAAACATAAATTCACCCTGTAAAAGTTTGAAAATACTAGTGAAGGAAAGAAATGTTTATTTTTAAAAGTACGGTGTCACTTACTTATTGTTAACTGCATTGGTTTCTGTTTATTTTTGTTCTCATGACATAAATACAACCAAACATTTTATAATCTACTTTATGGGATTACATATTAATATGATTCATTTGCTTCATAATCTTCTTTTACCGGTTACAACATTAACACACCAGTTAGGTTGAAGCTTATTATTCTACAGAAATACTATAACTTTTAACCTCTTTACCAAAGTTCACATTTGAAAGAAAGACATATAGACACTAGACAATGAGCCACCACTTATTTTCTTTTCTAAACAAACCACCTTTTACATGATTCCAAGCTGAGATCCAGTGAAAGAAGTATTAAAGCTGAAAGGTAGTTATCACATAGGTTAATAAACTTATGCACTGTCATTCTTTCTGTCCCAGTACATAGTTAACATGGGGGACACTGGCCAGTAATGAGATATTCTGTAGGCTTTTAGAAGGCATTACATTTGTGTAAGGTCTCAACCTCAGACCTGGAGACACATGCATTAAAGATTTAGAGTTCTGTCTTTTATTTTCATATCAAGGGATGCTATAATCATACACTTTGTCTTCTTCTAATTAATGAATGGAAGTGAGAAAACAAAATTCTATGTTGTATGTGTGAGAAGAAAGTTCCAGTCTAGAATAAAAGATTACATGCCCTGTAAAAATCTATGCCGTATAACACAGCTAATTATTTTAATACTATCTGTCATAAATAACTGATCTAACAAAATAAGATAACTTTTTTTCCCATACAACATAGTGATAATTTTGGTACCAACTTCACATATAAATACCATCTCCACTGTTGCAGAACAATTTATGAACAAATGTAGATTGTTACTAAATTATCACCCACCTGGTTTTAAGAATGTACTAAACAAACAAACAAACAAACAAAATAAAACAAAACAAAATTATAATGAGAATTTATGAGGGGTTTTCTTACCACAGAATGTAAGAATATTTTAAATTTATTATTATTAATATAGTTTCCAAGTGCAACTATGTCACTGGCTGCAGAAAGGGAAACTTAGTCATGTCTAATGGAGGTAACTGTAAAAAGTAGTGGAGAAATATGGCTTTGATGACACTTTCATTAATTGAAGGTTGCCATAACAACTGAAGGTCTGCATTGAAAGCTGTTCAGTTACAAAAGAAACGAGTTGTCCTCAATCACCCTTATACTCATTTTTTAACACTTGCACATGCACAGCATGCTTAAGCAGGACCAATTTACACTGGGAAACTATGAAGGTGAAAGGGACATGACATAAATGAAAGTAATGGCAACTACCGAGAAGCATCTGCATGCCTCTCAAGCAAACAGTGTAGTTACTAGGTATAGAAAACTGTAATTTCACTATCAAATTGACTTGCTTAAAGATGCAACAAGATGTCTTAAACAGTACACATGCAGGCAAAAGCAATATAAATGACAATACAATGCTGTGCCAGATATCTGCTTGTACAGAAGATTTTATCTTTTGATTTCAGTTTTGTTTGTCTTATAATTATTGGAATTAATAATGCTGCTTGTTTTCAAGCAATGAATGATATGCTCTATCTGTATAGCCAAAAGTTAACTTCATAAAAAGTCTGAACAGAAACTTCATTAAATAACTGAATTCAGTGAGAGTCACTTGCAGAGCAGTATGATGTTGTGATGTTCAGCAGATGAAACGTAAAGGAAGCTGTTTTGCAAGAATCAAAATAAAGATCAAAATGGCAAGTTGGTGGCAATGGGTGAGCTAGATGAATGTGCTATGAGAAAGGAACTAGAAAAATGTTTATCGTTTGCAGCATCTTATTTGCTGATAACCCTTACTATCAAGTATCATTAACGTATAGAATAATGGAGATATTGTTCACAATCTATTCCAAGTTCAGCTGTTTAAGAAACTAATTACTATAACAAACTAAAAAATTAATACTATTATATATATACACATCTGAATAAATAAATATATCTGTGTGCATCCATATGAGCCTGCTTTATGTGTACACACACATCTCCTATCTTACTACTGGTCTTAAAAATGGTCTTTTTTTGTAAAGCAAGTTTTGCTTGCTCCTTTCTATCTACTAAATTGCCCCCATTCTCCAGCTTGTAGACCTGTTCTTTCAATTGTTTAACCTTTTAAGAAAATATATACAACCTTTTCCTACTACCATTTTACTTTCTCAGGTTTTATTACCTACATCTTTCTTTCATTCCACTCTCTGGTCTCCCTTCTCTGAAAGATCTTCTAATCTTTCTAACCTTTCTGAGACTCTATACTCATGCTCTTTTAGTCTGATTCAAGGGAAACTGTGACCCCCTTTAGTGTTACATTCATTCCAAAGCTAACATTTCATACTTGAATTTCTGCCACTTAAATTCTTCTTTACCATACTCACAGTTTTTTGACTACCAAACATTTGTTAGTCTTCAAACCTGTAGAAACTACCTCTAATCAGAAATCTCCAAGAAAACCAGTTACCATATGTTTTAAACCAAGCAGATTGTATTTTTAGCATTGACAGCTTGCTCATTGGAATAGAAAAGTCTAAGAACAAAATGGTATATGTAAATAATTTGCAGCATATTCCAGCCATATTTTTTAAATGACATACTTTTAATGGCTTGAGTTATTTAACATTTATGGGAATTTCAGGCAGCTTACTTAGAAAGCAATTTAGTGTCTTTAATCAAGACAGGAGTGCACACACATTTACTCATTAAATCAATTTTCTGTCACACAGATATGTTTTTGAATGAAGTGCCATGAAACTTTTCTTTTATAAAAGTTAAAACATACTCATTTCCAGAGGGAAAACAAAATAAATAAATAAAAGGAACACTTTTGAACTATCTCTGTCTTTACCTCAGGTTTCTTCAAAGACTTGAACAGATGCTTGAAATATCATTGGCCAATTCTTTTTTACCAAGAAGGAGAAGAAAAAATCTTTTTTTTTTTTTTTGGTGGCATTCTGATTCTGTAGTGTACTGAAGTTTACCTCAGATAAGTTTAGAGGCATAAACAGACACATAGAACACAATAATGAAACTCCTGCTTCCAAATTCCTGTTCTTAACTCTGGAGATTCATTTCTGGGCTTCTGCATTGCTAAGACCAAAGCTGATCTGAAGCTAATTGCTTTCCTAGGATACTTCCAAAAGATAAGCTAGAGAGCAGTAATGAAGAACTCTGTACTAAGTACAGCAGCCCAAGAGACTCTGCAGTATCTGTTCATAACGTTAAATGATCATTATACAGCACTGCAGCTAATGTGTCACAGAGCAGCTTAAGGGCATACACATTTACAGTATCCTGCAACACTTCCACCTGTTTCCCAACTGGAAGTGGCCTATATTAGTCAGTGTCAATGAATAAAAACATGTATCAGACATTCTGGGACTTCCATAGCTCTCCTTGAAATCTTCTTTATTGGTCTACATCTGCGAGAGGACCCTTTTCCTTAAAGTTCACAAGTGACAGCAGATGTTCATAAGATAATGCTGAGCTTTCACTTCTCTCTTATTTTCCTTCAGTCCTCTTTCATACTTTGATGACATACTTTCTTAAAATATACATGTATACACACTATGTATTCATTATATAAAAATAGAGTGAAATTTTAATATATTTAATATACATTTGATATATGTAAGTATATTGTATATGTGTGCACATATATACGTATATGTAGAAAGAAAGCATACTTAAAACTTTATTTTACTGCTATAATGATTCTAGGAATCCTTGGTCAAACTTTACACAGGCTATCCATGAGGTCAGGATGGGAAATGGAGATAAATAGATAAGCAATCTACACTTACATCACACATGAAGCTATTACTAAGAGCAATAGTCAGAACTGTTGAGTCTTATTATGTATGCAACTCCAGTGACATCATAAGACAAATTCACTGAGATTGCCCAAGCAGAAGGTAGAATCAGTCAGCCTTTATAAATTATGAAAACAAATATAACTGTTTATGGCCATGGGAGAGAGAAAAAAGACTCTGCTTTCTATATTCTTCAAGTCGGCCAATGAAGAATTATAATACAGCAAAGTGTGGCATTGTATATTTTACACCTAAGAGAATAAAACTTCTAGTCTAAAAGCCATTTATCGACAAATTTTAATGTTTTCTATACCTTACAAAACCTTAATGAAATTCAATTACTATGATAACCACTATGAATAAACATTTTATCTTTATATATACATGCATAACATATATGCCTATATATTCACACTTGCATATTGAATATATGTATATATGAAAACAAAACAAAACAAAACAAAACAAAAAAACAATAAATCACCTTATTATTTAAAAGATCACAAATGGTATACCTATGGGTTGGAAATTTTGTTTTTGTAATCTAAGGTATTGTTGGACTTAAGACATAGTAAAAACACAAGGTGCTGATAATGCTTCTGGCATCGCTTTGGTCTGATGGTCTCATACTCAAGTTAACACTGTGCAAAGAGCCTAATTAATTATAACCATAAGGAGTGCTAAGATGGGAAGAAGCAGACCTCACTGTTGGTATTAGTTATATATGTATATTTGTAATAACCAACTCCTTTCACAAGAATAGAATCTGAGAGTGTTACAGTGATGATATATGTACATATGGTTCATTCAGTATAGCTCTGCAGTCATAGGAGTTCAGTGGCTTTTTATACAAAGCAAATGTTTAATCTAGAAACTAATAACTTGGGGTTTTGGCTTAAGGAAAGTTTAAGATAGAGGCACTTTAATCAACATTTCCATAGCTTCTATCTTATAAAGAGAAATACGGTTTCTCTTTATATGCAGATAATATAATATAATATAATGTATGCAGATAATAAAATCTGTTGTCTGATTGGAGCCAGGTAAAGTCAAATAAATTCAATGGAAAGATCCCCCTTGATAAATTCTAAATTAATTCATGATGAATTATGCTTACTGCCCAGTTTTAGACACTTCACTGAAGTGTCTCCATTGGGAAGCAAATCTCCATATAACCTATAGAAGGCAAGGGACAGGCCAATCTAGACGAAAAGCCTAATAGTTTAAATTGTCTTTTTTTTTTTTTTCCTGGCATTTCCTACTGGAAACCAATTTTGATTCTACTACTGATCTCTATATGTTTTCCAGAGTGACTTTCATTTATCATAGCAGTCTATAGTCATCTGCTCATGTATTCAATAGCCAACTCTCTGTGACACATAATCATAATACTCTCTCAGTAAATTGTTTACTTAAGAGATTCACAGACCAGACAAAGCAGATCATATAAAGCAGTGCTACTACAATTCATTTTTTTAGTGTAAGATTTTTATAGAAAAGTTAGGATGGCACATTAACACACCCCAGAATGTTAAAAATCTATTTATGAGATCTTCCTTATAAAGGGTACTGGCTTTATTGAATTTATCCAAAATTTTGTCAAATTTTGTCTTATTCCTAAAACTGTTCTAGTGTCACACTGAAGTGTGGAAATGCCTATTCATAAAATAGCTGCAGTCCAGATTGCGAAATGTCACTTCAGAAATGGGTTTGGTTGGTTGTTTTACTGAAATCCTTGTCTTCTTCCTATCTAAATTTCTTCACTGTCCTGTGTCTTCTGTTTAGTCCAAGACTAACTAGGCCATTCATAATGACTGTTTTTTGATCTGTTTTAAAATTTCCTTGTGGTCAGGAAAAATGACTCCATAAAATATACCATTGCATTACTGAACATATCTACTCCTCTGTGGCTTTGGATTATATCTATTTATTTTACTTAAGCAAAGTATAGTTTTACTGTATATTGCAGTTCAGCTTGTGACATGGATCCTGTAGGTATGCATCAATTTAATAAAGAAAAGTTTAAACTGAATACTGTTACTCCTCAAAATTACTATTTTAAAAGTAAAATATTAGGTTAGTTTGAATACAGTATTTTCATCCCTAGAAATCTGAAGTAGAATTTATTTTTTGAACATTTTTCTTCTAGCTTGCTCTTCATTAAATGCTGAGCTGCTTTGTACTTTTGTCTACAACCAAAAAAATAATTCTGAAGAGTACTTTAGATATAACTGTTGCTACAGATACAGATGTTAAATCCTGTCTCAGTTTTTAACACAGACTATGTTTCTGTCACTACAGTTTTCAAAAAGCACATTCCACCTCCACACACACCCCTCACCCCCCCAAATCAAGCTAGCCCGTTATGCTTAGTTATCCATTAAAGTGTGCAACGGAACTTCCTGGAGTACTATGGACATTACTCACTTTGCCAAATGAGAAACTAGTACAGGAAATTGAGAAACAACAGATATGATAAAACTATTTCTGACTTTTTATAAGTAAACTTGTTCTAATTATGCCTGGCAATGTCACTTTATTTCCAGTTGGGAAGAATAAGTGTAGCAAGCAGACATGAGAAAAGACAGGAGATTGTGAGATCACAGTTTCTTTTAAAGAATAATACTAATGCTACATTCTGATTTAAAAGCAGCAGCATTAGTTGGGAATTCACTGCAGGAAGTGAAGGGAGGGAAACAATGTTCAGAATGCCAATGCTTGCATCCATACAAAAGAGTTTTGGTGGGATTACTTACCAACAACTCTATTAGGAAGAAAAAAAAAAAAAAAGCCACCCAAAACAAAAGAACTCATAATCATATACAGACATTGTTTTCTACAAAGAACTAATAGCAATGACTTCCCCAAAAAATGAAACTCAAAGAAACATAAAGACACTCAAAAGTGTCATTTCAAAAGCTATAGCAAAAAGTAGATAATGCTAAACCATCTGTCATGTATTATAAGTGAATATAACACTTTCCCTGAAGGAATAGCTTATACTTTTGAAAACACACAATAGTTACAAGAAAGTTTTTCGGAAGAGTAACATGAACATTATAATATCTGCTTAATACTACTAAAACTTTGGTCTTTGCATTTCTCCCTCAACAATACTAAAGTAGATTTGTAAAACCTATTTTGCAAAAATTTATTTGTAAAAAAAGTTTACAGAAAAAGAAAAATGGATTTGTAGAAAGAATTGCTTCTTTTAACCAAGATCACTCTACTACTTGCACATTGACTATTAAAAGGAAATGATATATCCCAGCATAACATATACTTAAAATAAAAGTTTTGTTTTGCTTTGTTTTGTTTTCTTTTGTGATAAATAAAGGAGTGAAAAAGTTTTCCTGACATTTTCCTGGTACAGTAAGAATGGCTATTACAATTCTGCATGGGCCTAGGGCCATTCTCTTTGTAGGTCAGCGGCTACCTGGGCCAGGCACTGAGGGTCCCTCAGGGTAGGCAGACAGGGCCCAACCCACCACCCTCACCATGAGTAAGGGCAGACCAGGGGCACCAAGAGCAGCCCCAGCCCCAGGCATCAGGCACCTCCCTGGGGATGGGGACTGGCAGAGGACAGGCCTGGACAGGCCCACAGGTGCGCCTTGCTCAGCTGGGCATGTGGCTGGGCAAGGCTGCAACCAGACCCCAGGGGAGATATACTCTCAGGATCCAGACAACAACCACTCCCAAAACAAACAAGAAAAATGACAAAAAGAGCTCAAATAAGCACTTATTTAAAGGATATGATAAGCACTTATTTAAAGGATATGAATGGCTAAAATGACAGCCAGTCACTAATGGGGTTCCTCACGGCTCCATTTTAGGACCAATTCTCTTTAATGTTTTCATAGATGACTTGGATGCAGAACTTGAAGGTATACTAAGTAAGTTTGCAGACGACACTAAATTGGGAAGACCTGTTGACTCCCTCAAGGGTAGAGAGGCCTTGCAGAGGGATCTTGACAAATTAGAAGGCTGGGCAATCACCAATTGCATGAAGTTTAACAAGATCAAGCATCAGATTCTGCACTGGGGAAGGCGTAACCCTGGCTATACGTACAGACTGGGGGAACAAGAGTCTGGAGAGCAGCCCCGCAGAAAGGGATCTGGGGGTTCTGGTCAACAGCAAGTTGAATATGAGTCAACAGCATGCCCTGGCAGCCAGGAAGGACAACTGTGTCCTGGGGTGCATTGAGCACAGTATTGCTAGCTGCTCAAGGGAAGAAATTGTCCTGCTCTGCTCTGAGCTGGTGCGGCCTCACCTCGAGTACCGTGTGAAGTTTTGGGCACCACAGTATAAGAAGGACATGAAACTATTAGAGAGCATCCAAAGGAGGGTTATGAAGATGGTGAAGGGGGAAGATATATGAGGAGTGGCTGAAGTCACTTCATTTGTTCAGCCTAGAGAAGAGGATCCTAGAGAAGAGGAGACTGAAGGGCGACCTCATGGTGGCCTACAGCTTCCTCACGAAGGGGAGCGGAGGGGCAGGCGCTGATGTCTTCTCTCTGGTGACCAGTGGTAGGACCTGAGGGAACAGCCTGAAGTTGTGTCAAGGGAGGTTCAGGTTGGATATTAGGAAAAGGTTCTTCACTGAGGGAGTGATTGGGCACTGGAAGGCTCCCCAGGGCAGTGGTCGCAGCACCAAGCCTGCTGGAGTTCAAGAAGCGTTTGGATAATGCCCTCAGACATACGGTTTGATTTTGGGTGGGACTCAATGATCCTTGTGGGTCCCTTCCACCTCAGAATATTCTGTGATTCTATGATTCTAAAAAAGCAATTGTGGCCTTAATCCATTCAGTTAGTGTTCCACAAATTAAAACTCTTTTGGGCAGACTTATATTTCCACATGAGTTTATCGTTCTTCAAAATCCTGAGCATGTTTCTTTGCTATTTATATCTATGTTACAGGTGGGCAAATAACAGTAAATTTAATGGCCTATGCAAGAGCTCAAGCTGAACTTCCCCCTGGCCTTGAAATCCACTCATCAGTGAATTCAGTGGTGCTGGTCTGCTGATCACCAATTTCCCTCTGAGTGCAGAGGGAGCCAGCATCCCCTACCACTTGGGTATGAATATTATCCTAATAATGTAATATAAAAATGCTGGCATTTGTGCACTTTACTTCCTAGCACACCACAGTTCAGGGTTTACCTCCATCCTAGATGAAGCATTAAGCAGAAGGGTGGAAAAGACTTTACACATTTGGAAGTTCATATGCCTGTTGCTGCTAGCAGCTGAAGAGCAGGGTAGGTATGGCTGGGACCTCATTAACCACTTTAGCTGCCTCTTTGTTTAACCACTGAACAGGAAACTAAATGTGAGGAAGGGTCATTATGCATATTGTATCTTCTCTGTTTTTATTATCTCAGTTTAAAAAGAACTTTAGATGTACTGTGTAATATTGTACAATTCTTTGAAAAGAGTTTGGACACTAGACATATCTTTACTTGTGAATTCTCTACAGTACCCCTACTACATCTATGGTTTCAAAAATGTCATTTAAGTTTAAGTACCTAAAGGGAATTAGGTGGTACAACAAGCTATCCCACAACAGGTCACTAAAAATCTCATTAATGTGTAATTCATGGGAAGAACTGGATGCTTCAGTCCTGGATTCACAGTGTTGGGCTAATTGGAGAGCTACCTATCCCAGCTGATAAGAAATTCTGAGGATATGAGTGGATACCCTCTTTGTTAAGTCTGAGTGCTGCAGTCAACTCTATTGACTTGATCTTCACTGACTAAATAAGAGCTTAGACAGCATACATATTGATCTCTGTACCTGCATAAATGCAAGTATTCTATTGCTGAACAGAATGCTACCCAGTGAGTCTTCAGTAGCCCAACTTTATGTAAAATTTAGTCAAATTTAAGTGTTTAGTTGCACTAGGAAGTCAAGAGCCAGGACATCATCTGTTTTCATTCTGAAAGTCCTTTTTTTAAAGGTCAGGAAAGGACAACAGCTTTTATTTTTTAATCAAAGCACAGCAAGTAGTTATAATGTGGTCAGTATGTTATAGCATTTACTATGATGTAATGATCTAGTTTTGTTCTCATGCCTCTTTCTTCCACCTTATATGAGGCCTAAGCAGGCTTCTAATTATTGTGTAGGGAACATAATAAATCCTGCTGAAACTT
The DNA here is from genome assembly GCA_013399475.1 of Chauna torquata. Taxonomy (NCBI): domain Eukaryota; kingdom Metazoa; phylum Chordata; class Aves; order Anseriformes; family Anhimidae; genus Chauna; species Chauna torquata. Next base: position 34,033 of record VXAL01015075.1, read on the forward strand.
TTCTACTTAGTCTAATAGCAGTCATACTGCATTTGGAAGAAAGTATAACTATGTAAGACATGATATTAGTGGTTAGGGCTTTTACCTGGGAGAGGATATCCTAGTTTCCGACTTTTTCTCAAAGACAGATTAAGTTTAGAACCATTGATTCTTATTACCAAGAACAAGATTTATTCATTATGATGTATCTACTCACCTGCAGTTTTGGGAAAAGGAAAAAAAATGGTTTCAACAAGACAAAATTCTTTCAACATTTTTGTAACATTGAAAATTTTAAAATGACTGGCTATTGAATTTAAAAGCTCTTAACTGGCACTTTTTTTTTATTATTTGAAGATAATCCAAGTTTTTCTAGCAAGAGAGAATGTTATCTTTTTTTGTGAGGACACAGAGTATTCAATTCAGCTAGGCAGAAATCCAAAGTATACTTAAATTATATTACATTATTAAACCATAATTTCCTGAGGTTTGTGTGCTGTAAGTATTGTCAATATTACCATTTTACCAAATTCACACTGAAGTTCTACCTTCACTTTAAACTCCCTTATAAGCTGACCACTCTGTCCATTACCCATAAAAGTATAATCTTCTGAAGCTGTATCAGGATCTATAAAGCAATAAGGTTTTATGATATGTTGCCACAGCGTCCCTCTGGATTCTTTTACAAACACAGTTTTGTTAACAAAAAGCAGATGTGCCATGACAAATCCACCTACCAACTGCTAGAACTATTCAGCATTGCTTAAAATAACTGTTTAGTCCCTGAGCAATTTGGCACGTGCATCCTGCGGTGCTATCTTAAATATTCACTTTAAATTGTCTTGTTTCTGACTGTATATGATTTATTCACTCCTTTCTACTCAGTATGCTGGCTTGCTGCTGCGACTTCTCACAGGAAAAACTTTGGGAACCGCAGGACACATTTAAGCTCTTGAATGAATTTTTCAGTAGTAAAACATGAGTGTCAGCATTTTTTCCTGCCCTTTTTAATAAGCAGACTCTTGTTTGACTTCACTGTTGATTACACTTTTAGCTGTGGACCGCCAATGAGCACAGGGTCAACATCTTGTTCTTAGTATTGTCTGTCTCCATAGATGTGCTTTCTGTAGATTCATAGCAGTAATAATTTTGCCTTCTTCCTCATTTTTAGCGTTAAGTTCAATGTAAATGAATTATGACATTCAAATACAAGGCTTTCTCAGGATTGACAAGGGAACTTCCAAGAGCATTCATCATTGATTAAATTCTGGCAGCACTTGTGTAAACTCACCCAGAAGAAGGCTGAGCTCCTTTAGAAACTTTCAGCCCATTAGGTTTACAATTAAAATTTCAAGTCTCTGGGGAAGAAAGACAGCAGTAAACACACAAGTATCTTATACTGGTTTGATAAATTGAACAGAATAAATATGTGGTTGTTTTGACATGGTGACATCCATTACATCTAAATTGCCTGGAGGGACAGATTTGAAATTTGCCTCACCTGTTATTCTGCTCTTGCCAAAGAAATTCTGGCTTACATTTTGCTGTGGGAGACTGCTCTCCATAATCCTGGTATACCAGGCTATAACCAAATCAGGCAGCTTAGTGGAAGAATTCTCCTCTGACTCACGAGTACTCCTAAACCTGCACAGATGGCACTTCTGTAGTGTACCTTCATAGGCTCCCAGAACAGTAAGCATAAAACATTGCTTAGATCGTGCAGACTTGTCTTGATTGTTAAGAGCAATCTGTAAATAAAAGATTATGTTATTATATTAAGTTAAAGTGTGTTTTATATAACAGCAAAACACCGAAAAAGCATAAAACAGTTCAGTCCTAGGTTATGCTTTCAGGTCTTCCTTTTCTGTTTCAATCTTTTAGCTAAGTTAGAAAGCTGACATTTTAGAATGTCTTTATATAGCTAAATAAAAAAGGGCTGGAAACTGTTCTCTGGAACAAAGACAAAATGGCACTGACTAGTTCACATTTATGCTGCATAGGGTTAGCTTTACAGTTTTTTGTTGTTGTTGTTGTTTGTTTATTTGTTTTGTTTTTAGAAAGCTAGCTGGAGAAATCTCAAAGAGAACTAGAATAAGCTAACACAGAAACACTGAGGTTGACCACTGGTCCACTGCTCTTACTGACTCTCCCTTATTTAGCAGCTCAGATATTTCCTCAGCTGGCAGGCTTTAGGTATTACTGAGGTCTTCATCAAAATCATTTTTCATGGATAAAATTATTGTCTTTTCTTCTACCCAGAAGGCTGGAAAAATCATAGGATAAAAAGCAATGTCTATCAGCTATCTGAACTTACTGTAAAATCACCGAATTTTTGTTGAACTCTTTCCAATTAAGAGTTCACTCTCTGTTCACAGTAACTTGGTATTAGGACATCAGATGATAAGCAAAGAATATAGTCACTTTCTTCCCCCTTCCTTCATCAAATATCTGCCACTTTAACCTTTAAAATAGGCAGTTTGGAATGTAAACTTTATATATGCAACTTCTTCGAATTATTGGACTTAACAAACTGAAAAATTTCTTATTAAGCTCATACATGATATAGCAGATGGTGAAAGAAAGACACGGAATGTCTAGAATAAATAACACAGCTCCTGTATGCAGTGGGTGTTTTAGGAAGCTTTTTTTGAATATCGTGTTGAAGGTAGTTCTCATGATATACAGACAGTATCATTTTTGAAAACAGCATGGAATATCTTAATGGCAATATTTAGCTCTTCAGCTGTGCAATGACATTTAATCAGCAGTGTTTCCCATAATAATGTCATAGAACTACCGATCTTAAGTACAATTACTAGTCTAAAATGCACTACTAATCAAAAATATGCAAGGTAGTTTAATTTGTTGGTATTCTCTGACCACAGATATCTGCAGCTTTCTGAGGGCAATATCATCTCTGTTTGCTAGTTCATCTTTGCATCAGATCCATGCTTGGATTCTCAAAAGGTTATAAACAGTTGTATAGGAAGTTAAATGGTTAAAACATAAAACAGATATTTTCTGTTGTCTTATTCAGAATGTCATCCAAATGATTTTCATTTTGAACCATATAGGTACGAGAAGACAAGTAGAATTTAAATGATGGGTGAGGTTGGAATCTCAATGATTTTGTTACTGCTTAAAAAGTACATGCTTTATCTTAATATTCTAGATTAAATATGATCAATTTATAGTAGTTGGTGAGAAAATGCGTGGTCATGGAGCTCCTCTGAATAACCATCCATGTGCATGCTCTTAGTCTCCTTCATGTGTGAGGCAAAACGTATTACCTTAAACCTTTCATGGCAATTTCATTTCAATCTGAAGCTATGCCTAAATAATGCTTTGAACACCAGAAGTTTGATTCTTGGAGGCAAGACATAGACCTCCATCAAAATTCACACATGTGCCATAAAGTGGTACAGATGTAGAAATGCAGTTGCTACTTTTTTTTTTAATACATTTTTGATAGGTTACCATCTACCAGTCACACAGTAAACACCCTTTAAGAAAAGGCAGAAACCACCACAGAAAGAGAGGAAGAGAGAACAAAAAGGAGTGAGAGACAGCACAGGGAACACCAGGGTCAGAAGAGGAGGAGGAGGAGGACGAGGAGGAGGAGGAGGTGCTCCTGGTGCTGGAGTGGACATTCACTGCAGCCTGTTGAACACCCCGGGCAAAAGCATGAGAAGGAAGAAGAGGGAGAGAGAAACTACTATGTACTTACTACTAAGTCCTCCATCCCCTCCTGCTGCTGGGTAGGGTGGGGATGAAGGGTATAGAGTGGTCTGGAATGAAGGAAAAGATGCTCCCCATGCCCACCCAAGGAAATAGGCCTCATTTCAGACCTCGAGGTGTCCCCAGCAGCTGGTTCTTCCAATATTCAGCTCATAGACTCTCTGCCCCTTCCAGGGTCTGACCCAGACTTATGAAGGTTTCAATAGCTGGCTCCCAAGCCTCTTATCTTCCTCCCTGGCTAATCCAGCTTGGTATTTGCTAGAATCGCACACTGACATACACACCCATGCCATACACACACTTTGGTGTCTCCAGTTCTGATGTCCAAGGTGTTCGGATTCCTGTGACCTGTGGTCTCACTCCAGTGGCTGGCAGTTAGACCCCCATACACACACATGCATACACAATAGAGAGAGTCCCTCACTCAGGAAAATAGTTAGAAATGGAGCTTTACAAGAAGACAGGACAGACCATGCTGACCAAGTTCAGGAAATGGCCAGACGAACAAACTGACCAGCCCTTGTTTACATGCAATGGTCCCATTTTATTCCCTTATCCCTTTGTTTTCCCACGCTTCTTCCTCCCCACACCTCCATGATCTGGTTCTCAGCTTTGGTTCCTCTTCCTAAACATCCCATGGTAAGTCTTGTATAGTCCCCAGATGCTCTTTCCTTACATTTCACAACAATTGCCATGCCCCTAGGCAACGACTACCTCAATTAGTACCGTGACCTGAATGACTGCTCCTGCTCACGCATCCTGTTGGGCTGATATCCTCCAGGGGTGCCCTCTGAGGGTCTGAGTTGGTGCTCATTCCCCTGATTAGGTTACTGGGGTTTCCCCACTGGCCATCATGCCTCTGTGTGCCTTTGTGCTTTTGGAAATGAACCTTTAATCACATAGCTGATAAACAGCATGCAACCAAGACATAACAAAAATGTAGTCATTACTGTAGATAACAAATGCTTCTCATATTAATAAGAGAATGACAGATGGACAAAAAGTTATGTGAGGATGCTATGTAACTGGTCTGTTCTCCAAACACTTTCAGATATTTTTGCAAAACTCCAATCATAACTATTTCAAGAAACATTATGGTATTTTTATGGCTATTTGTTATTTATGTAGGCAAGCTCATGCTAACCTTAGACTCATATAACCTAAGATGAACTTCTTTAGAAAATGACCAGTACAATGAAAATTGCAATTTTTTTGCTTAACTTCATCTTGTTTGCAACTTGCTTTTATTCAGTGAAGATCCATGAACAGGTTTCAGTAAAAAAAAGTAGTGGGTTATAACGCAAATTATCAGTAATAAGTTTACAGATAAAGTACAGTCAAGTGCAGAGGAATATTGTTTCAAAGCCTTCTAGAAATCTGAGGGAAATTTTGTTCCAATGCAGGCCCAGTTCAGAATTTACACTGGCTATTTCTATGTTCATAACAATGCAGGTATATATCTGGTTGCAGAGTAGGTTGATAACTGCATTTTTGTTTTTTTGTTTATATTTTTATTTTTAAATCTTTTAATCGTTATTCTAAATCAATAGAAAGAAGACCATCACTTTCTAATGCCAAGTATCATCTTACATGGTTAGGCAGTAAAAGAAATCAGATTTGCTATTCATGGTAGAATCCATGATTGAACACTCTAGGAGGGGGAGGAATACATTTCTATTTTTATTGCTGAATGAGAAAAAATAATTCTTGGATGGATGTCTAATAGAAACAGTGATGGCTTTGGAGAAATTTTCTGTCAGGTACATTAAGCTGTATGACTGAAGAATGTATTTTAGGATGCTATTGCTTAACAGAACAGTGCTAGATCTGGTAGTAGGGGCTTCTCTGAGAAAATAATTTTATTTTATTTTATTTTTTTAATATTTGCTTGAATCACTCATGCCAGTATTTAAGTTTGTCCACTTAAATTTTGGTCCAGCATTCAGACATCCTTACAGACTTCAGTATCTGCTGTGTGTTATTCAAGGGAAATACTTCTGAGTAATTTCACACTTCTATGTAATTGAAGTATCTAAGCTTATATTTTGATTCTAAATTATCACAGTTATCTGTGGTGAAGTATTCTGAGTGGTAGCAAACGGAGAGATGTTCCTGTCTGGTTTTGATTGTAAGTTAAATGAAATTCCAATTAGCTATAAAAATAATTTTATTATTAATGAGAAGTTTGAATATTTTTGAATAGGTGCTTGCAAACCTGAGGCTTTCAGGACAATATAGTTAAACAGCCATGGATCTTCCACGAAAATTTACTTAAGCTTAGTATGCCTTTGATAAATGTCACTGTTCTGATATACAAAAGAAGAGGCTGTGGATAAATAATTCTACCCTTGCCACTGCAATTGGCTGGTCACTCCACTTCTGGTTTAAAAAAAGAGGTCAATAACAAAATGTAAACAGTTATTTTATGTTTGAAGCAGGTATGAATGGGAATATTTATATAGCATAAAAGTCTATATAAAGACTATATGTAAAGTCTAGTTTAAGACATTCCTTGCGGGAGCAAACTGAGCAGTCTTCAAGGGAAGAAGAAGAATTTTTTAGCTTGCTGTAGTAAAGAAATTTTACTGGATAGGTAACACAAAAAAATGCCTCCTAACTAAGCAGCTATGGCACTACCCACAGAAAGAAAACAACCTCTATTCTAATTAAGAAGGTGACATGAATATCTCCTACTTAAAGATAAATTAGAGTATATTTCAGAGTGAAAGATTAAATTGGTTTTATCCTCCAGATACCGTACATAGAAAGTTTGGCCATAACAGCTGAAATACTCATCAAAAAAGGAGGACATCAAAAGGTCGAAATACTGACTTCTCTATTCTGTGGAAAGAAACAGGTAGTCAGCTGGATGAGGGAAAGAGACCTTTCAGGTTTTTCCTTAGTGCAAGTAGGTTGTTTAGTTTTTCTTTTATTGCTGGATGTAGGTATGTTTATATTGGGTGTACAACAATGTGTAATGTATAACATTTTCTTTTCCACTTCACCTAAGTGGACATACATAAAGCATGATTATTTCTCCACTCAGTAGTGTAGTGTATATTTATATGTTCTAGAGCTCAGGGACACTATAAAAATGCTTCAGTTTCTCAGCACATCTTGCTTTTCATTAAAGCATTAGTAGGCTGGCTCCATGGCTTACCTGTATGGCACAAGGGAAGGCAGGCACTTGCAGGGTCAGGAGAAAAAAAAAAATTTCCAGTGACTACTAGGGATATCAAAGATTTTTTTTACATAAAATAAGAAATTGAGAATATGTATTTAAACCTTGAGTGATACAATAGAGAATCACAGGTATTAGACATATAAAATCTATTCCTTGAAGATATTCATAATATATCAGTGACTGAAATGATGTGCATTCTATATACAGCCACTGTATTATTTCAGTTCTACTTCTCTGTAAAGCATAAAGTAAAAGTAAGAAAATGCCATTTAAGAATAAACTCAAATCAAGTCATTTTAAGATTTTTGAATGTAGGGATTATTTATATGCATTTTTTTTCTTAAGATACATGAATATTATTGTACTGCCCATTTATTCTAATTTTAGAATTCATTTGCAGAGATGTGTAAGGAAGATGCTCTAAATGTCAGTATAGATTTAGATTGAGATAAAATACATTATGTTTGGACTGGATTGCTATGTTCTGTTTTTTGTTTTTTTGTTTTTCCTATACCTTTTAAATTCTGAAAAGAACTTTATTGTTTGTATTATTATTATTATTATTATTATTTATTTTAATATACACTACCAGAATTTTGTTACAATTAAAAGCAGTGGCATGGAAGTAAGTAATTTCTTTCTTTTCAACTTTGTTTTTTAAGAATATGAATACTATAATCCTAACAACTTTACCTCTATCCAAAGTCCAATAATCATGTGTGCTTTTAATAAATGCAGTGGGCTGTTCATTCTAGTTTTGCTACATTTACTATTATGTTTGACTACATCTGACTGTATTCTGTTCTGTTTTCCCTGTAACACTCTCAGTGACATAAGATGACAAGATTCCTTTTCTAAATAAAAGATATTATTGGTGCATGCTATGTCAAACTACCATTATAGAAGTGGCTAATGTACTTCTGAACTGGCATTTGTGTTTAATTGGAAACTGAATTTATTTGTTATCTTATTAACATAGAATTTTAAGACCACAAAACATCCTGAAACATTAGTTTCCCTCTTAATTTTTTGTTGACAAACTGATAAAGAATGCATAAAACTTATGATTTAAGAATTAAAAACAAAAATATAAAGAAATGAGAAGGAGAGGAAAAGGGAGAGGGAGAACAAGAGGGAATATAAGAAGGTGTGCCATGAGTTAACATCAGAGCTCCTGTCCTCTGAAAAATTAAGTTCATTGGTTTAAGATACAAGCAGAATGGATTGATGTTCAGTTCGCGCCCCAGAGGACATTTTTTTTGTATACTTGAATCACAACATGGTAGGTGAACTGAGGTCACAGAAAGCCTTGGCCTGGAACATAAGAAATCTTATGAATCTGGAGTGGTGTGAATTCATAGTTATATACTATTTTTGAAAACAGGTATGACTGTATAAGATTTTAACTAGAGGTTCTCTTTTCTTCTGTTTTCCAACATCATATTAATTTGGTTTGATTCTATTTTCAGTTTTCTTTTTTAATTATTTGCTGTACTAGATTTTGCCACTGCAGTTGGTGTTATGACATAAAATAGGGTTGATTTCTTGCTAAAATAAATAAATGAGTAAATAAATATATTTTACAGAAGCTTATCAAAGAGACCGAGAAATGCTATATGTATAAGAATTGTCAGGTCTTTCCACTCGGTAGTCCAATGTGTGCAAAATTCAGTTTTATAAGCAGGGGTATGAAAGGTAACATAACATAACAGCTTTGATTTATTTATTTATTTACATTCTTCTTCATTGACTGATTATATATTAACTTCTACACCATCATAAAGGGGTATGTACAAAGCATTAACTGTCTTCAAATTATTGAGAGCACTGGAACAGTCTCATTTTGGATTTGTTTGTGTTCTTTATCCACTGCCAAGTCAGCTATCTGTAACATTTTGGAGAGATGCATTTCATGGATTGTTAATTATGCAAAGCAGTTTGAATAACTGATGCAGTGATAATGGGTGGAACTCCTTTTCTGCAAAAACCTAAATACCCTATGGGGGGTTCCATAGAATCAATTTCAAATTGAATCTTTTAAGTAAATGAGATAAGTTTCCTACTTCTCAAGGAAGTAAAAATATCTGAGAAAACTAATAACAAACTTCAGTCTTGTTAAAAGAAATAATAATGGGGCTCCATTTCTGCAACATTAATTTTTCAAGACTGGTTATATCTTCAAATTATAAGAGCGTGCACACTTTCTTCACTTATACCCATTCATAACCCCTCACATTGCTATACTTTAAATAAAATGCAATTGCAAATAAGCTTTTATATACCTGTGATTGGATGAGGAATTAGAAATCCACCATCCAAGCCTCATTTTTAAAGTCAATGATGTTGATCTGTAGTAAATAAGTCTTGGCATAGATTTAGTGAACACTGGGGACACATGTTGCAACTACAGGTCCAACTCTGCAGACAGAGGAGGAAAAAAAAAAAANCATTTTTAAAGTCAATGATGTTGATCTGTAGTAAATAAGTCTTGGCATAGATTTAGTGAACACTGGGGACACATGTTGCAACTACAGGTCCAACTCTGCAGACAGAGGAGGAAAAAAACCGCAATACAGTTTACAGTTTGGGAGAACAGATGCCAAGCTTTCTGAACTGCAACAGACAAAGCCAATTACCTCTTCTCCAAACCTGTCTTCTAAACTAATATTTTCCAATAAATCTATGACTTCCTTATTTTCAGGATTCAGTTTCCTTGTTAGTTTCCATAATTTCAACTTGAGCCTTAGAATCATAGAATCATAGAACGTTTGAGTTGGAAGGGACCTTAAGGATCATCTAGTTCCAACCCCCCTGCTCTGGGCAGGGACACCTTCCACTGGATCAGGTTGCTCAAAGCCCCATTCAGCCTGGCCTTGAACACTTCTGGGGAGGGGGCATCAACAACTTCTCAGGGCAACCTGTCCCAGTGCCTCACCACCCTCTGAGTAAAGAATTTCTTCCTCATATCTAACCTAAACCTTCCTTCTTTCAGTTTAAAGACACTACCTGTTGTCCTGTCACTACACTCCCTGATAAAAGAGTCCCTCCTCATCTTTCTTGTAGGCCCCCTTTAGGTACTGAAAGGCCGCTATAAGGTCTCCCTGGATCCTTCTTTTCTCCAGGCTGAACAACCCCAACTCTCTCAGCCTGTCTTCACAGGAGGGTGCTCCAGCCCTCTGATCATCCTCGTGGCCCTCCTCAGGACTTGCTCTAACAGGTCTTTCTTGTGTTGGAGGCCCCAGAGTTGAATGCAATACTCCAGGTGTAGTGTCTGGAGAGGAGAGTACAGAGGGAGAATCACCTCCCTCAACCTGCTGTCCACACTTCTTTTGATGCGGCCCAGGATACAAGTGGATTTCTGGGCTGCAAGTGCATTTTGCCAACTCATGTTCAGTTTTTCACCCACCAGTATCCCCAAGTCCTTTTCCTCAGGGCTGTTCTCAGTCCACTCATCACTCTGTGTTCATGCCTGGGATTGCCCCGAGCCAGGTACAGGACCTTGCAGTTGGCCTTCATGAGGTTTGCATGGGCCCACCTCTCAAGCCTGTCAAGGCCTTGTAAGTAAATGAAAGAAGTTCCCTACTTTGCTGTCTTATAGAATGGGAAAGGCACCACAACTCTGTATAGCGGCCAGAGTTCCATTGGTATGGAAACTAAATATTGATATTATTAGTAGAGTTCTTGAGAACTATTCTGTTGCCCGCACTTTTTTGATTTGCATGTTTGCCTAGGTCTGAAAGGTTTTCTAATTTTGTATGACATTGTGAGCTGGCCTTGGTCACTCACCACTTTTATCAGGTAGCACAAACAGCAGTGGAAAAAAGCAGAGAGTGAGTATCCACCTATGCCTGCTGAAAGCTTGTATGTTCTTCAGAGTGATATTTAGCTGAACAGGTTTGGTCAGGAGCAACAGCAAGGTTTGACAGGAATGCAAGTCTTTATATCCAGGCAAACATACTGAACTCATTTTTTCATGTGATTTTTTTTTTCAGTACTTCATTCAATCTTGATCACAAAGAATAAAGCTAAAACTGGTATGATTGGTGTCAAAAAATTACAGTTTTGATTAAACAACCTACATGAACAATGCAATAATGGAATGAATACATTTAAATTACTAGAGCTAGATGTGGTTGGAATTTTCATTGTAAATAATTTATATCATAAATTTTAACGGGTTTGGTGAGTGAATTATATGATAACGTTTTCACATTCTCTGACTAACTCTATAGTTAATTATATCTTGCTCAGAAAATAATTACTTTTCTCATTTTCTTCCAAATTCTGTTATCACCAGTAAAAAATATTTGCTTCCAAATTCTGTTATCACCAGCAAAAATTATTGGCAAATCATTTTGTCACCATCTGACAATTGATACTGTAGAGAGATGCACAGTACCTTTCTATTATTTTTCAAGTATTGTACACAAAATGGGAAATATATAATTTATAATAGCTAATTAATCTATCTCAGATCCTTAAAGGGCCTGTTGATCCTGTAATATATAGGCTGAAAGTCTTTTGCATATATATA
>VXAL01015075.1:56070-78673 GCA_013399475.1 Chauna torquata
GCCCATGCAGGAGCAGGTGATCCGGTGGGAGCTGCCACCCGTGGGGGACCCATGCTGGAACAGTTTGCTTCTGAAGGAAGGACCCCATGGTATGGACCCATATTGGAGCAGCTCTTGAAGAGCTGCAGCCTGTGGGAAGCCCACACAGGACCATTCGGGAAGGACGACATCCCATGGGAAGGACCCCATGTTGGAGCAGGGGAAGAGAGAGCGACTATGAAGAAGCAGCAGAGACGAAGCGATATGGACTGACCGCAGCCACCATTCCCCATTCCCCTGCACCACTCGGGGGGAGGAGGTAGAAGAGGGTGGATGGGGGGAAGGTGTTTTAGTTTGCTTTTTAGTTTCTCACTGCTCTAGTCTGCTAGTTATAGTAATAAATTATATTAATCTCCCTATGTTGAGTTGTTTTGTCTGTGACGGTAATTGGTGAGCAACCTTCTTGTCCTTATCTCAACCCTTGAGCCCTTGTCCATCATATTTTCTCCCCTTGTTCCTTTGAGGAGGGGGAATGAGTGAGTGGTTGTGGTGGAGTTCTGCTGTTTAGCTGGGTAAAACCACCATAATACGTACAAATGGTGAAATCTGGAAGTGCTTCCCAGCTCCTGAGTCCAGAGCTTAGCGTGGCTTTTTCTCATCACTGTACTGTGTACCACAAGTAGCATTAGCCCTTATACTGCTGTGTCCTGTATTCAGTTTGAAGGAGAGCTGACTAGTTGTCCAGGAAGTAGTGCCACAAATTATGTCCCCGTTTGGTATGATGGAGTATTAGGACCCTACAAAATGCCAGGGAGAATAATTGTTTTTTCAATGTAAGTAACTTCATGAAGCACCTGACAATGCACCTGAAATATGCTTAGCAGTGATAGGTTGTTAAGTATTGCAAATGAAGATGAAAAGTAAAAATTATATAGTAAAAATGTGGCAAAGTGAGTCTTGAAATGTGTTTATAATCCAGGCAGTAATCTCTACATGCTAGAATAACATACATAGGAAATAATAGTAAGTCATATACATATATAGAAGCTATTAAAATTCACTTACATTTCTTTTAATGAAGGCAGATAAAGAGGCATTAGGATCTCTTTTATTTTATTGTAATAAATAACTTTAAGTATATGCCAGACTTTAACAAACAAGGTATTAAATTTCTCCTGAGTGCAACATTGTTCAATAATCATCTGCTAAGGAGTATCTTCTACTATCTTAGTCTCTGTCAAAGTTAAGATATTTGGCTAGATAAACTACTGGTCTGATCCATTACGGCAATTCCTATGTTCCTATGGCTTTTTATTTCCTCAGTAACAATTACTTTGAACTGGGGTAATGCAGTTTAATGCCCACTTACCTTGTTATGTGGAGTGAATAACACTCAGTATAATAGGCAAGGCTTACAAAGAGCTTTTACTTCTGAGTAGTGAAATGATGCACTGACATTTTCAGTAGTGAATAGATTTCGCGACTGACATATTAATGGTTTTTAAGTGGAGAAAGGTCTGGTTGTACATCTTCAAAAAGCTTCTGTATATGAGATGTCTTTCCCGTATAAAGACATACCTTTTTAAGATTATGTATTCTTAACATGTATGAATTAGGCCCAGACACTTATTTATTATCTGTCTGTCTGTCTGTCTGTCTGCCTATCTATCTATCTATCTAATTTAAATATTCTGTGTCGAATCTGGTATTTATACATGTAAATAGGTTGATATGTTAAAAATACTGGCCATCAGAGGCTACCATTAAGAGGTCCAAATCTGAGCTGTCTCACAGGCCATAACTTTTTCTGTGGGTTTTGTAAGCATATTAGATCATAACATGTATGATCTTATATGTGATATTTTGGTCATGGACCTACCTATTTCCAAAAGGTACAAATTCTGGTACTTGTGCAGCTTCATTAAATGGCAACGTCACAATATTTCTGAACTATGGAACTGTATCCTATGTTGTGAGGATATTAAGCCTAGAAATTCAGAAGCCCACATTTAATTCCTTTTTCTCCTACACACCTCCTATGGGATCTTGGACTTAGGAGAGTAACATAGAAAATACATGGAGGACAAAAAAATTCTTTTCTCCCCAGTTTGCTCTTGTATCAGCAATGGATAGAACTGATAGTGTTGCTTTAATCATAAACCTTCAACCTATGTAAATGTAAACTTATGTTACCAGATGCCAGAGTCAACAGAGAAAGGTAGAAAGACAGAGATAAGGCACTGTATCTGGCTTCTTCTGAAGACTTTTGTTAATCATCTCTGCATCCAGGTTTCATGCCTAGGTTTTAAATGCTCCTTTTAAATATTGTATGCTTCAGTTCTAAGCCAGTAATGCATATGAGAGTTCTTAGGTAATGCATGTTGTAAGAATAAATTAATTTAAAAAATCTGAAACATTTAATTACCACAGGGAGTTCTATCAATAACTTTACTGGAGATTACAATTTGTATTTTAGATAGGTCATCAAATTAAATTCAACCATTAGCTTTCATCTGTCTGTGATATGAGACATTTAAATTCAGAAATTTAGAAGGTATAGATAATATTAATCCACTAAATTACTCAGTATCACTAAATTAAATTGTCTTTTCAGAAGCAAAGTAATTAAGTCAAAACCCTTATGTCATGCCATTATAGCATGACTCGCTTCATAACAGAATCTTTGATAAAACATTTGTGAATTTACAAAATAAATAAATAAAAATCAGTAAATATAGATCATGGATATTACTATCCATGCATATAAAGGTGTGACTGGTTACCTTAATTAAAAGCAACTGTAGTGCAAAGAATAAATCTGTAGTCCAGCTGTAATAAAACCAGTAACTCATACTAATATCTGGAGGAATATATAGGGATAGAAACATTCTGAAATACATAGACTGAACCTCAGAAAACAGGCATGTGTCTTTAATTTTTAGACTTTATTTACAGATTCTTTGATAAAAATGACCAAAATCAATATAATTCCAAATATATGACAAATAACCAGCAAAAACAGATATGTTATACAAGATTGCACTGATTTCAAATTATTGAAGGAAAAAATTTGTAAAAATAAAAAATATAACAAAACAAAACAAAACATAGGGTTGTCACCTCAAGTGTTTATTTACTTATTATTCAAATGATTTATTTAGCTCAAGGCATCAGGGACACTCTTTGATGCCAGACAAATCTGGCTGAAATCTTAACATAACTTACATTATTTGTATCCGAAAGGACTACCGTTTGAGGTAATGAAGATGAAAAAAAAATTCCATTATTTTTGATTTTAAAAAGAAATATATGTTTAATACTAGTATCAGAGGAAAAAGATTTAATTACAGTTTTATTTTGATGCTAAACAAAAGAGGAAGAAAAAGGCCTTTAATATCTCTTAAAACCACCTTCTAAATTATTCCTCATACTTGCTTAATTTTCAAAGAATCACAGAATGGTAGAGGTTGGAAGGGACCTCTGGAGATCATCTGGTCCAGCTGCTCAGACAGAGTCACCTAGAGCACGTTGCACAGGATCATGTCCAGGCGGGTTTTTAATATCTCCAGAGAAGGAGACTCCACAGCCTCTCTGGGCAGCCTGTTCCAGTGCTCTGTCACCCTCACAGTAAAGAAGTTTTTCGTCATATTCAGATGGAAATTCCTGTGTTTCAGTTTATGCCCATTGCTTCTCATCCTATCGCTAGGCACTACCAAAAAGAGTCCGATATCATCATCTTGACACCCTTTCTTAAGATGTTTATATACATTGATAAGATCCCCCCTCAGCCTTCCCTTCTCCGTGCTAAACAGGACCAGCTCTTTCAGCCTTTCCTCATAAGAGAGATGCTCCAGCCCCCTAATTATCTTTGTAGCCCGCCGCTGGACACTTTCCAGGAGCTCCATGTCTCTCTTGTACTGGGGAGAGCCAACCCAGAGAAAAGAAACTATTTTCAATAGAAGCATCCACTGAAAAATTATACAGATGTTGCTCAGATACTTTCTTATGATATTACAGTACAACTATTTAATGGCAGCTCTGATGTGGATGTCATTTCCTATGCCCTTTTGTCATATTAAATAACAGATTGTGTGAATGTCTGAATCTTATCTGACTGTCTATTTCTCTTCTAAATCCTCTCAGGAAAAAAACATGCAAACATATAGCTAAGTTAAAACTCATTTTGTTCTAGAGATCAGTTTTTGTTAATTCAAAAATAAAAAATGAAAAACAATCCAACACATCTCTTCTTCTTAAGACTATCTGTTTCAAATTTTTCAGAAATGCTTTAGGGAAAAATGTTTCTGGTTAAATGAAATATTTCTTTTGAATTTAGAGATCATATTCGTATCTCTAATAATATCTTCAATTATTATTTTATGCTTTCTCTATTTCTAGTTTTCAAATATTCCAATATTTCAGACTCTTCCGTATTCCTTCTTTCCCAATTTATGGGATTTTTGTTCATGCATATTTTAAAAAAATAACAGTTGGGTTTTAAACCAAAAATCATACTTTAAGGTGTTTGCAATACGATATTGTTTCACTGAAATAACTGTTTTCTTGATTAACAACAACAACAACAAACAAAACAAAACAAACTAACAGAGAAAAATACCCCAAGCTAGAATTTAATAAAGTGGTAATACTGTGTAGAAGAAAATAATTTGACTAGCTAGTATTTTCCTAACTTTCAGTTAATTATACTCAAGATGTGCTTGTTCTTGTGCTTATTACTGAATCAATATAACCTCTCTGTCTCTTTTCTGTATCTTTGACCTAATTGTTGTGGAGACGGAACATAATATGATGATATTCAAAAGACAAAATAGATTTACTCAACAGGTTCTGAGAGCAGTTGCGGTGGGTTGACCTTGGCTGGCTGCCAGGTGCCCACCAAGCCACTCTCTCACTCCCTCTCCTCAGCAAGGCAGAGGGAGAAAATAAGATGAAAAAACTCATGGGTTGAGATAAGGACAAGGAGATCACTCTCCAGTTACCATCACGGGCAAAACAGGGTCAGCTTGGGGAAGATCGATTTAATTTATTGCCAATTAAAACAGAGTAGGATGGTGAGAAGCAAAAAACAAACTAAAAACACCTCCCCCTCCTTCTCCCTCCTCCCCCTTCTTCCCAGGGTCGACATCACTCCTGACTCTTTACCTTCTCCCCCTGTGCAATGCAGGGGGATGGGGAATGTAGGTTGTGGTTAGCCCACAATGCTTTGTCTCTGCCACTGTTTCCTACTCACACTCTTTCCCTGCTACAGCATGGGGTCCTTCACACAGTATACAGTCCTTCACAAACTGCTCCAATATGCAGTACTTCAAGAACTGCTCCAGCATGGGTCTGTACCACAGGCTGCAGTCCTTAGGGAGCAGACTACTCCTGTGTGGGCTCCTCTCCACCAGCTGCACTTCCAGCCAGGAGCCTGCTCTTGTGTGAGCTCTCCATGGGCTGCAGCTTCCTTCAGAGCACATCCACATGCTGTGGTGTGGGGTGCTCCACAGGCTGCAACGTGAATATCTGCTCCACCATGAAACTTCTTGGGCTGCAGGGGGACAACCTGTATCACCACAGTTCTCTCCACAAGTTCCAAGGGGAATCTCTGCTCTGGCACCTGGAACACTTCCGCCCCCTCCTTATTCTTCACTGACCTTGGTGTCTGCAGAGTTGTTTCTCTCACGTTTTTTCTCACTCCTCCCTCTCATAGCTGCTGCACAGCATTTTTTACTCTTTCTTAAATATGCTATCACAGAGGTGCAACCAGCATTGCTCATTGGTCAGCTTTGTCCAGCATCAGGTCTCTCTTGGAGCTGGCTGGAACCGCGTCTGTTCAGCATGGGGCAACTTCTGCATTCTTCTCATAGAGGCCTCCCCTGCAGCCACCCTGCTACCAAAACCTTGCCACAAAAGCCTAATACAGCAGTAGATATGGCAAGGAAATACAAGAGAAGAGAAGGGAAGGGAAGGGAAGGGAAGGGAAGGGAAGGGAAGGGAAGGGAAGGGAAGGGAAGGGAAGGGAAGGGAAGGGAAGGGAAGGGAAGGGAAGGGAAGGGAAGGGAAGGGAAGGGAAGGGAAGGGAAGGGAAGGGAAGGGAAGGGAAGGGAAGGGAAGGGAAGGGAAGGGAAGGGAAGGGAAGGGAAGGGAAGGGAAGGGAAGGGAAGGGAAGGGAAGGGAAGGGAAGGGAAGGGAAGGGAAGGGAAGGGAAGGGAAGGGAAGGGAAGGGAAGGGAAGGGAAGGGAAGGGAAGAGAAGGGAAAAGAGAAGAGAAGAGAAGAAAAGAAAGGAAAAGAAAAGAAAAGAAAAAAGAAAAAAGGAAAAAGACATATGGGAAGTATGGAATGGGAAGAAACGATTATGTCTCTAATTCTTTGACTAGCTGCAATGAACTACTTCAAGCTATTTTTGTGTACACACAAAGAAATCATATATTTAAATGTTAGCTCGCAACCAATAAATATAAAACATCCGATTTTAAATTTCATATTCTAGCATTTTCCGTGAATGTGAGTCTCAGTGGATTTAATAAGAATTATCATGAATTTTGTATAAGAAAAGAGCACAGCATCCCTCTAGTCTCATAAATACTAATTCAGTTCCTATAATCTAAAGCCTGGTCCTAAGCAGACATTTTATCTGTCATTTCCTATATCTACATAACTTATTAGATACAGCAATACCAACAATCCCTGAACTAATGACTTAAGTGAGAGACTTCCTAATAGTGTACCATCAGTTCAGTAGGTGAGGTTTGTTATATGGAAGATTATACTTTGTACTGTTGCTGTCATAGCAGACACATTTTAAATCTTTTATATCTTAAGTTTTCCCAACTTTTTCTTCCATGATGAGTATGTATGCTGTATAACATGTGTAGAATGAGATTTTTAAGATAGTATTAATTACTAATCACTGTAAAAATCTCCTTTTTGTGTGAAGTTTTTGTATCTGATTAATGTTGCCTGCATGAGGTTACAGGCAGCCTGAACCGAAGTCACAAACTGTTTTAACCTCTGACTAACCCCTGTTGATGTGCTAGAGTGAACAACGAAAAGATGGAGCAGCACAGGATAAAAATGTTCCTTGGACCTGCAACTGAGGATTTTTTTTTTTTTTCCTAATATTTGGTTTTCTGTATCCCAAAATACACAATCTTTAAGTTATACTGAAAATAAAAAAGTATTTATTAGGAAATTCTCACTCCATCTCATACAGATAACATTAATCATGTCACCTAACTTTGCCTGTACAGCCGCATAGTACTCTGTGATAATTCCATACTCAAGTGAATGCTTAAGCATCTTTGAAAGTCAAATGGTTTAATAAGACAAAGTTATTCTTGTAGGAAAGTAGATTATTTATTTTGAAAGGATTTACAGTAGCCCTTGCAGATACAGAGAATCATTTTGCCTTCTTTAAAGATCCATACAAAAGCTGAGAATAAAATATTTTTTTGTATCTTTTTGTCAATCAGAAAAATGAACCAAATAATATCGGATTTCATATTAAAAAAGGAAAAATGAATAAGATAATATAGATTTTAGCATTAGACTTGGAAGAGCTCCAGGGCTGAAAGGGAAATTCAGACAGATTAAATGTCTGGAATTTAAGTAGTAAGGGTTCCCTGGTGTAATTCAGAGACATATTTACAAAAACACATGTACCAGTGTTCCTTAGCTATGCAAGCAAAGAAGATGGGCTTAGGGGATTTATAGCTTCCTAATATCCTTATCAAAATTTTTAATCAAAAGCCCTTAAGTAATTTATCTCCATCTTCTGTGCTGGGCACCCTAGACACACACTTGAAAAGTGGATTAATGAAAAGCACTGATTTTTGATTTCCATCCTTTCTATCTTCTATTCTATCTTTTGATTTCTTACATATTTCTTTAAAGTTCTCTTCTCTTTTCAATGTCTATTAGTAATTTATCCCTTACTGTGTGTTCTGTTAAAGAAAACAAACAGAATCCTTATCCTTAGATGCACCCAAAGCCTCAGTGCTATATATAAATGCTTCCACCATTGATTCATAAGTTTGTGTAAACACAAAGTTAAGCAAAAAAGAAGAATGTCATACCCCCAAATCTACTATATCCTCTGTATGTAAGATTGGGGCTTACTGAGGAAATCTACATTCGAAATTTGAGGCAAAGGTAAGTAAAATACTTCAAATTTTATTTTTTAAAATATTTATTTTAATTGTAATATTTAAAGGAGATTTTTCAGCTGCAACTTGAGTGGGTTCAGATGTGGATTAAGTTTAAGTGACCAAGGCATCTTAAAATCTTTAATAGTGAGGCCACAGCATTTCTTTCTTTTTTCCTCCCTCCCTCCCTCCCTCCCTTCCTTCCTTCCTTCCCTTCTTTCTCTCTGTTACAGTCAAAGCCAGATCACAATTCATAGTGCAGAACTGAGTGCTTAGGGTTGCTGTGTATGGAACAAATGCTTATAAGCAGGTGGGCTCCTGAAACAGCCAGCACCATATGTCAAGGAATAGTGCTTGTCTGACTTTCTGTTTCTCTTCTACCTTTTTGAACTTGGAGGAGCTGTTACAAAGTTTACCAGATGTTGAAATGTTTTGCAATTTACACCTGAATATTTTTCAGAGTAAGTTTTAATCTGATAGGGAACCACCTTGTGGCAGAATTTAAAAGTATGAGATATGGGAAAGTACAATTTCAGTACTTTTCTTTCTTTTTAAGGAAATTCTAAGGTAAGAACTCAGGTTTAATAAAATCTATGCAATCGTAGATGAAGGTTGTAGTGAATTTAACAAAGTTCAGCATCACACTCCAACATGGTGGAACAGAACATGAACTGTAATCATCATCAGTTTGAGTCATCTGAAGGGAGAAAAATCTAGAAGTCTAAACTCACAGTCTGTAAGTGTTTAGGTAAGCTGAAAAAAAATAGCCTGACTGTATTTCGAATGAAATAAAAACTGAGTAGACTGGTTAGCAGCCAGGGACGGGTTTTCTATTGAGTTGTGAGTTGCTCTAGAAATACACATTAAAAAAAACATAGTAAAGAGAACATTTTAAGGTTGTACATAAATGCCTTAAAAATTAGGAAATTCATTTCCAGCATGCGCATATTCACTAGATACATATTTTATTTATGCAACTACTTATTAATTCTTTCCAAAAGAACTCAGCTCAGTTATTCTTTGGGGATGACACTTGCACACTTTGACTTGAAGTATAAGCCTTGAAAAATTCACTGGGGTAAGACTCAGAGATAATAATTTCTGACATCTAGGAAGTCTCTCCTGAATGGATATATTCATTGCAGTTTTCCAAAGGATTACTTCTTGCCTAATCTGTGTACGTTTTCAAAAGGAGAGCAAAGATGAAGTTGAAAGAAACTGAACAGAAGTTAGGTCAGAAATTACTCAAAACTAGAGCGTTACATAGAAACAATGCCCACATTATATTTTTTCATGTTGACAAGATTATGCAATTTCTTTTTCCTCCATTCTAGAGAATAGAAAACCATTTTCACTGAAATTTGACACATGTTAAAACAGATATCAAGTATAGATTTTTTTTTCTCAAATCCTTAAATATTTTCAAAATTATAATCAGCAGAAATCCAAGTCTTATAATAATAAATGTTGATTATTAGATTAAGCTTGAAATTTTGCTGAGCCAAATGACGTGACTTTTGCTGGAACTCATTCAGAACAATCACATAAAAAACATTACGACAGTAATAGGATTACTCCAGCAGAAATCAAGAGGTGATGTTAATATTCTTTTACTTTTAGAATCAGGGATTGATTTTTATCAACTACTTGTTACCCCACAGTTCTTTTGGTATGACAGGAGGAAGGGGGCATCTGAGTTATAATAAATAATGTTCAGGGAAAGCAACACAAAAATCTGTCCATCAGAAACTATTTCTTTTTTCAGTATTGTTTTTCCACCTGTTTTCTGACAGATACTTGGTTAAAATCTTTGGAAAGAGTTCTTATTGCCTGTAGTAATTTACAGTTTTCACAATTAATGTAAAAATTTCATTAGCACATGTAATTTTCCATTGGATAGTTTATATTATAAGTAGATAATTTTTAGGATCATTATATTATTATATCATTATTTTACTTTGCCTTTATAAGTGATTACAAATCAAAACAAATCATAGAATCATAGAAAACAAAACCAGAGAATGCATAACCGGACAATCAATCCATAAATAGATTGGCAAGACAACCTACTTTCCAAATGTTAGGAAAAGTTACATTTATTTTCTAGGTACTGATGGTTAATTTACTAGCTGAGGTTAGCCTATTATGTGCTGTTTTCATGTGACAGAATTCTTGAATGGTGAAGAAAATAGTTTTGAAAATGCTGATGACATCACAAAAGCTCAAAAATGGAAGAGCTAATTATACATGAAACATGTTAAAAGAGAGTTTATTCAACAGCTTCCTCACTTATTTTGGTATGAGGAAATAAATACGGTTAATGACAGAATTTGTCAGAACTGTAGTGATATGTGCTTGTCCTATTTGTAAAAAAGATTGATTGGCAAAAAATAAATATCTGTGCTTATCATTTAAAAGTGACTGATGATATGATAATCTGTGTGAAGTTAAAATCTCAGGTAATGCTGCTTAGTGGTTGTAAACTCTTCAATGCAAAAACATTTGTTGGATCATCATAGTACAGCTGATACAATCCTATAAAAATATTTTCAAGATATGTATTTTTCTTTTCTCTACCTTTCATTTGCCTCTCATGAAACTCATTCATAATGGAATTTTCAGCTAACTATTTTAAAGGTGTAAGACCTTTCAACAGGTATATTTTTTTAAAGAGCTGCCAAATTGAGTTAGGATAATGGAATGTTAATCTGAATGCCCTGGCTACTCATAAAAACGTATATTACATATATTCTTAGAATAGCCTTCTCAGTGGGTTGATAGAGGTTCTTGCTGCACTGCATCATTCAAAGATATTTTGTTTACCTCTTCCTAACATTGAGTTCTTCCATGAAGACTTTTATTGGACATACATCAGGTACCATAAAGCAATAGCTGCTGCAGTGTTCACTACACCATTAGTCGAACAAGAATCACTCCCATACAAAGGATACATAAGAAGCAAGCAAGCAAGCAAGCAAGCAAGCAATTGCATTTCTGATACTAGTTTTGTGCTAAACCATTAAAATATTCTTCCAATATTCCCTCCAAAGCGTGTTATCAGGTTATCTGCAAAAATAGTACCAGTTTGTCTAGGGGTACTCTATCCCATGGAGTTTTCTCTCTCGGGGTCTCAGTGTGATAGTTCCAGCCTTGCCTCTCAGGGATTTTGAACTTTGCGTTGTTTCTTTGCCTTCTGGATCTTATGGAAGAAAACCAGTTAGCATCTTCTCTAATCCATAATAGTAATTATTCAGTATTCCCGTGATTACTTTAATCTGAAGTATGTGGGTTGTAGCAGCATTTGTGTAAAGACAGAAAGGAGATTCTTCATATCCTACCTACAGAAAATGCAAGGCAGTTCTCTATGCGTGCCAGAGCTGTGCTACTCTGATCCCAGAGAACTAGCCTGGTATCTCCACTCTATAAAGACATTTTGTAGAAAATTGATTTTATTTTTGGAATGACTCTTTCAGTTATTGCATCAAATTGTTCAAAGAAAAAGTTTCAGTTTCCAAGATGTCATGAAACTATATTTTTCCTATTGCAAAAGGGTATAGTTATTCTATGACAAAGAATGCCATT
This sequence comes from Chauna torquata, assembly GCA_013399475.1. Classification (NCBI taxonomy): domain Eukaryota; kingdom Metazoa; phylum Chordata; class Aves; order Anseriformes; family Anhimidae; genus Chauna; species Chauna torquata. The sequence goes on from VXAL01015075.1 coordinate 67,780, forward strand.
TCCCTTTGTTTAGGAATGGAAGAATGTGCTGGGTTATCTGCTAGAATGAATAATTTGATTAATAATATTTGAAAACATGGAAAAGTAATTCTGAAATAGCAAATACCAGAATCTGTTGGAGTGAAAACAAAACAGTTCCCGCACCCACCTCCCTCATACCACCACCTCAATAGCTGTAGCTCTCTTATGATAAAGTATTTCAGGAATCTCATGAAACTGTAACAGACCTTGTAATTCTTATAGCCCTTATAAGACCCTATTCCTTCACTGAATAACACCTGGCAGTTACTTCAACAGTCTAGTTTTAGTCCTCTGACTAAATCAACATGACCTTTACAGACACTTAAGCATTTACTGTCTTGTATTGCTAGGAATTACTAACTTGTCATTGCACAGCAGCAAAGCCTGTTTTTATGAATAAAGTTTTTCACAACTTAAAATGCCTGCAATCTGGGGTTGCATCCCTCCTCTACAACATCCTCACAACCAGTACTCTCAAAAAATTCTGTGTAAAGACCTGACACCGAGAGTTTCTCTCCTCATCTTCTTTCTGTAAGTTTAACAAATTGTTACTATGTGTAAAGATCAAGTACATTACTACTTTGTCATCACTGATTGATTTAGTGTTCCACAGTTTGCTCCAACAGGTCTGTGTAATATGCAAACACTTCTTTGTCAGTAATATATGTGATACTATAATCACAGTCCTGTAATTGAATTAATGTGTTATAGCCTAACAGACGTTTTTGCAAGATGTTTAAGAATTACCATCTTTTGTGCTTTATCATCTAACATTTCCATGTGAGCAGATCCTTTTTTTCCTTTTTACTTCTGTGACAAATATAACAGCCTATCATAATTTGTCAATTTGGTTTCAGCTTTATTGTTTCTATTGTCTCATTGTCAGAGTTCATGTATTTGAATGCAAGATTCCATCTGTAGGAGATATGGTTCTAGACCATTAGCTTGATTGGCAGATGGTTCACCGGAAAAAAAAAATCTTTTTTTTTTTTTTTACTTTTTGAAGTGTCCTATCATGTTACAGCAGTTATTGGTGAGTTATGTTTTTAAGTAGTTGCTGTCAGAGTGGACCATACAAAATGTACCACCTTGGTTTATGTTATCTGACTGGAAAGCTGTTCTGCAGAAAAAGAACTGCACGTACTGGTGGACGCCAAGTTGAACAGGAGGCAGCAATGTGTCCTTGAGCCAAAGAAGGCCAACAGCGCCCTCAACAGAGTTGCCAGCAGGTCAAGGGCAACAGCAGCTGGTGGGAGAGAGGAAAGTGAGAAAAAACCCTGCAGACACCAAGGTCAGTGAAGAACAAGGGGAAGGAAGTGCTTCAGGCACCGGAGAAGAAATGCCCCTGCAGCCCATGGAGAGGACCATGGGGGAGCAGGTTGTACCCTGCAGCCCATGGAGAGGAGCCCATGCAGGAGCAGGTGATCTGGTGGCAACTGCCACCCATGCAGGACCCATGTTGGAGCAGTTTGCTCCTGAAGGATGGACCCAGTGGTACAGACCCATATTGGTGCAGGTCTTGAAGAGCTGCAGCCTGTGGGAAGCCCACGCAGGACCCGTACGGGTAGGACAGCTTCGCATGGGAGGGACCCCACGCTGGAGCAGGGGCAGAGAGTGACCACGAAGGAGCGGCAGAGACGAAGTGATATGGACTGACCGCAGCCCCCACTCCCCCTTCCCCTGTGCTGCTTGGGGGGAGGAGGGAGAAGATGGTGGATGGGGGGAAGGAGTTTTTAGTCTGCTTTTAGTTTCTCACTGCTCTAGTCTGCTAGTGATAGTAATACATTATATTAATCTCCCTAAATTGAGCTTGTGTTACCCATGGTGAGCAACCTTCTTGTCCTTATCTCAACCCTTGAGCACTTTTTCCATCATATTTTCTCCCCCTCTTTCTTTGAGGAGAGGGAGTGAAAGAGCTGTTGTGGTGGAGTTCCGCTGCTCAACTGGGTAAAACCACCACAGAGAGCGAGGGTTGTTCAGTCTGGAGAATAGAAGGCTCAGGGAAATCAGTGTATGTAAATACCTAATGGAAGGGAGAAAGTAAGCTGGAGCTGGACCCTTCTCAGAGGCAGTGACAAGATATGTGCAATGGGCACAAACAGAATCATAGGAAATTTCACTTGAATGCAAGAAAAAACTTTTTCTACTGTGACAGCAATTAAACTCTGAAGCAGATTTTCCAGAGAGGCTGTGGAGTCTCCACGTTTGGAGATACTCAATATGCAACTGGCCACAGCCCTGAACAGCCTTCTCTAACTAACTATGCTTTGAGAAGAGGGTTGGACTAGCCAATCTTCAGAAGTCACCTCTGACCACAAGAAGTCCCTGATTCTGTCAAGCGTTTGGAGGGCTTTTTAGTTCAGTAGCTTTAAGGCTGGAAGAACTTCACCCTTTAAGTAAATTAGCTCTATACTTTGTGAAAAATTAGGCATCCCATATGATTTCTTTACCAGCTTATTAATATCTTCAAGGCACTTATGTTCTGAGTTGACACTGTGACTATCATATATTTGTCATGTCTATGGATTGTTCTACGGATGCCTGTAATATTTCCAAATGTTTTACTGGCATTTTTTGAAACACTTCACTAGCCGACATTATTTAAAAGACCAATTGGTATGTATCTGAAGATGTATAGTTCATTTGACTCCTTAGCTATTCTGACTTACCAATTTTGCCATTTCTACCATTGCAATAAAAAATGTTTTGAAAGACAGAGTTCCAGACATCTCTAAGAGGTGTCATCTCTCTATGTCCTTTATAAAAAATCCTACCACTTCTCTTTGCATATATGACCAAATAGTTAACCAGTGAAGTGTGTTTTCATTGGTCATGATCCTCTTTTCAGTGAACAGTAGCTCAGAATCTGAGTCTGCAAAGGATACTTGTGACATCTGATGGAGCAATAGACTATAGTAACTTGAAGAATGAGACACATCTCCTAGGACCTCACAATAGCATCAGAATAAGTTTTTGTTTATTTGTTTGTTGGTTTGTTTGCTTTGTGCTGAATGTTTAGGTGTTCACCTTCCCGTTCTGAGTATTCAGCTTAATGAGTGAAATAAATAGTAAATTAAAAAATGGCATAAATAGGAAGCATCCTTGGTTATATGCAGTGGTTATATTACACATTTCTAGAGTCCTCCTTTCTACTATGTGAAGTGAAATAGCTGTTTCTAAACACCTTGCTATTGTGTCTGCTAGCAAATATTTCATGTAGACGAAGAAATATGGTTTTCTGTTTGTCCAGTTCCTACTAAGATTTCCAAGAAAAAGTAAAGTTTGTGGTGGTTTGCAACTCTTTGTGTTTTCATTTATTTGTAATGTTACGCTTATTGAATAATGTAACATTAAGTATTTTTTATTTCGCAGTCTTGTGTTACAGTTAAAACAACCTCCCCTGCCTCAGGAAACTGTTGACCATTTCCAACCTGTATGTCTTATTTTCTTTTTGTCATATCTTGGGTGTATCAAGAAACCAGCACAAGACCAAGAATATGTAGGGATATGTTATGATGAATCAAACAAGAACTGTTTCCACAAACTGAAGAATGACACAATGTCAGTCTATGACAGATTCTACCTACCTGCCAGAAATGAAATGAACAATTAAAAAGAAGTAAAAGGATAGCTGAAAAAAGAGTAAGTATGGGCCCTTGGAATAACAACTTATTATACATAATGTATCCCAGCAAGAGAAAAGTACAACAGGGATATTCTTGATGTAGGTACAAAGGAGTTGACCAAGTAACCTCTGATGAGAAGATTTTCTCTGGCTACCTTCCAGAACAAGCCTGGAGGGACTGTATAGCTTTATTTTACCTAATATAGTGCCACTTCAAGGGTGACACATAATCTGTTTCTTAAGGTCTAATTCATTTGCCTTGAACTTTGCATAGTCATTGGCAGCTTGGAAAAGAATATGTAACATATTAATATCCTGACTGTCTTTGTATTCATGACTTTGCAAGGTAAAAGTCAAGGCTGAATTAAAGACCTGTTGCTGGAAGCCTTAAAGCCACACTGAAATCTCAAAGAATAAAATCCACCATTTTGGAAGAGAACAGTGAAGCATATTAATATAGTCTAACTGTGGAAAAGAAAAACATCATTAAAATGATTAGAGACATATGGTCTGCAAATAAATCATATAGTTAAAAAAAAAGAAAATCTAGGATTTACATTCTAGATTTTTTAAAGTTAGCAGATTAAAGCAAAAATATAGCTTTGGGGTTTGTTACTTTTATTTCCCCACTCTTCTGTCCCTTTTGGCACTTCGATATAAATCATGATTTTAGCACTCATCCTGTGTTACGTCTTTATATAGTATCTATTTCTTTCTTGCCCATTTTAAAGTATGCACTGTTAATATGAGATGCCTAAATGATTTAATACACATCATGTAGATAAATATATTGTATTCTAATTTTATTTATTGGCATATCTTGAATCACCGCTTTTGGCAAATAAAATAAATTTTGGCAAGTAAAAAAAAAAAATAAGAAAGGAAATTAAAGGAAGTTTTGATATTTATGTTCAGGTAAATATATCAGCATCACATCCAATATAGATTTTTGAAAAAGTATTTTCAGTTTATTACATTGCTTTTTTTTTCCTAATAAAATGTTGATATTTTTAAAAAGTGAAACCAAACAAAATAAAACAAAACATTTTGCTGAATGTGACACTTCTGGAAAATCCACTACTATTTTAGTATAAGGACTCAAACTGAAAAACAAAACAAAACAAAATACTTTCCTATTTTCCATGAAAGGTTAAAATTGTCTATGAAAAATTCTACCTACATGTAAATGAAAAAATAATTAGCAGAAAACATTGCTTTCTTCAGTAAATTCCACTGATCTGAGTCAATCAGAGTGATCTAAATGGCACTCAATAATTCATAGTTTCACTATGGATTCGTTACAATTTTGAAAAAAAATCGGATTTCATCTTATATAGAGATGGTAGCTGGGTTATTCTGGTGACTAATGAAAGTTCTGCTTTGCATAATGTTATTTTACTTAGTCATGCTAACTTTTTTTTTTTTCCTTAATCTGTTTACTTTCTTGTTCCAGTCTTGTGTCTCCTAGTCACACCTATTTCACTACCTCAGACATGTCAATAGAGTTACTCCAGTTGCTTCTGTTTTCTGTTGATCTTAATGGTATGTTGTTGAAAACCTGTGAAGAATGACTGATTTTAGACAAGTAAATCTATATACTGTAAATAATGTATGTTTTAACTTGTTTGTGGTTTCTGTCCCAACACTACATTACCATGTCCGAATTTCATATTTTTCTTACGGCAAAGCACAAAGAATCCTGAAAGTATTTAAACATTCTTCTTTATTAACATTCTTCTTTATTAACATTCCAATCATGCACAAGTAGTGATTTAACTGCAGTTGAATCGTGACTTGGAACAAACAGCAGAAGTATGGGAAATAGGTGAAGGATGTTGATGATTTTTGTGACTTTCACCTGATTGTAGCTGCTCTAAAGTTACACAAGATAGCCAGAGCTATTAGTGAGATTCTATATTAAGGTTAACACTTTGACTTCATGTTGGAAAGAAATGGCAAATAGCTGCAGATAATAGTGAATGTATCATTGTCCTCCTCAACAAGCAAGCAACCATATGCTCACTCCATGAATTTTTCAAGTGGTCTTCAGATGCAGTGTGTGTTACAGTAATTCAGACACATGGACAAATAACAAGACAAGAACTGCGTCTGTAACTAGTTATTTCAGCAGGAATTAACATGTGCCAGTAAATACATATATAGCTTTCAAACACAGTTTGTAGACACTGCATGCCTAATTCAAAATAGAACTTCTCTAATCTGAAGTAAAATATCTGTATTTTTCCTTGACAAATTGCTACTTAGGGATAATGTAAAAAGATCATGTTTAGGTAAGACTATATTCATATATTGTGGACAGAAAGTGTCCAGAATTCTATTGACAAAAATTATTGAGTCCAGCTGAAACTGGGTCTGCATGTCCTGAGGGATATGAACCCATGGGTGGCTTCTGACTTCAGAGAGTTTAGATAGATAGCTAAGAAACATCTTTTTTTAGGTCACTGTGGGATAGCAAATGGAGGACTGATTAGTCTCAGTTATTGCTACATGACAGCAACATCCATTTATACAAGATTGAAAGCACATGAGTCATATTCAGTAGAAGTTAATTTTATGGGTTGGATTAGGGTTGTTCGCTGTGACTGACACTTAGGTAATAAACAAGTTTTCACATTCAGAAGGCATTAGGATCCTGCTCGAAATATCCAGCAAAAAGATTAAACATAAATCAGTGAAGGTAAGTCCATAGCAGAAAACAAGATAAATTTGAGCAGTTTGGAAAACGCTGATCATGAAATTAAGACAGGAACAGTCCTGGAATCAGATGCAACACATTGTAGACACTAAAAAAACCCATAAATTACAATTAAATTTTGAGGAAGGCCAAAAGGAAAGACTTTCTCAAGAGTGTACCCAGTCCAATAACAATTCAACATCTGTTACTATTTACTGTTGCAACAATGAAATTTCTGTTTTAAGGGAAATGCTATCCTTTCTTTCTTTCTTTCTTTCTCTTTCTTTCTTTCTTTCTCTTTCTTTCTTTCTTTCTCTTTCTTTCTTTCTTTCTCTTTCTTTCTTTCTTTCTCTTTCTTTCTTTCTTTCTCTTTCTTTCTTTCTTTCTCTTTCTTTCTTTCTTTCTCTTTCTTTCTTTCTTTCTCTTTCTTTCTTTCTTTCTCTTTCTTTCTTTCTTTCTCTTTCTTTCTTTCTTTCTCTTTCTTTCTTTCTTTCTCTTTCTTTCTTTCTTTCTCTTTCTTTCTTTCTTTCTCTTTCTTTCTTTCTTTCTCTTTCTTTCTTTCTTTCTCTTTCTTTCTTTCTTTCTCTTTCTTTCTTTCTTTCTCTTTCTTTCTTTCTTTCTCTTTCTTTCTTTCTTTCTCTTTCTTTCTTTCTTTCTCTTTCTTTCTTTCTTTCTCTTTCTTTCTTTCTTTCTCTTTCTTTCTTTCTTTCTCTTTCTTTCTTTCTTTCTCTTTCTTTCTTTCTTTCTCTTTCTTTCTTTCTTTCTCTTTCTTTCTTTCTTTCTCTTTCTTTCTTTCTTTCTCTTTCTTTCTTTCTTTCTCTTTCTTTCTTTCTTTCTCTTTCTTTCTTTCTTTCTCTTTCTTTCTTTCTTTCTCTTTCTTTCTTTCTTTCTCTTTCTTTCTTTCTTTCTCTTTCTTTCTTTCTTTCTCTTTCTTTCTTTCTTTCTCTTTCTTTCTTTCTTTCTCTTTCTTTCTTTCTTTCTCTTTCTTTCTTTCTTTCTCTTTCTTTCTTTCTTTCCTTCCTTCCTTCCTTCTTTCTTTCTTTCTTTCCTAATGACTGCTAAATCTTTAAATTAAGGTACTTCTCCATACTTCTTTCTGGAAGCTACTCTCAGTATCTTATCCTTAGATCTTCCAGAATCTTCAAAACACAATGTTAAATATGAGAAAAACAATGTACTTTTTCTTTGTTTCCTCTGGGAAATGCATAGATGTGGTCCTCAAATTTATAAAACTTTTTAAAAAAACTTTATAAAAGCCTTTTAAAAATATCACAAAACTGTGCAATGGGTGTTACAGACTTTTATTCTATGCTAGACATGAAATATTTGATACACAATGATGTCCAAACCCAGCTGATGAAAAGCACTATGAATTATGAAATTATATAGGAATTCATAATTATAGCAAGCTCTGTGGAATTATATTACATGATTTTGTGTTCTGTAACATTTTTTCAGACTGAATTTACTTAAATGAGTTGATAAATGTCACCTGTCTCTGAGTCAAACAAGAGGATATAGTATGCTGAAAACAGGCATTCAGTACATAGGATTCATTTGATCCTGATTTAGCTATGCATGTGAACATCTGCTTAAGTCTGAATTTATAAAATTTCTCACAAATATATTTTAACAGCTTTTCTGAAAAGAACCAGCTCATGCATTGAAATATATTTTCAATAAAAGTCTCCAAATACTTTTTTTTTCAAATTTCAGAATATTTTCACAGCATTCATCAATAAATTTAACGATTCAGCATATTCTGATATGAGAGAAACATCCCTTAAGTGGTTATTTGATTACTGATTGAAGTAATGACGTGCATTTGAGCACTGAACCACACATCGAATGAATTTATGACCTTGGAGATGTAAAAAATACCACCACTTAAAGATTAATTGTGGGGATATAAAAAGGAATACTCTGTGGCTTTCCTGAGTAAAGTAAAAGTTTTAAAACAATTGATTTTCAAATAAAAGAAAATGCTGAATGTAGACGGTCATTTTAAAGTCTAAGCTCTGTAGTAAACAACTTAAATATTTTGAATTTAGCAGACTTCTCCAGTTACGATACAGTATATATATACCTTTAGGATTTCAGGAAATAAAAACAAAGAATGTCAATTATGAACTATTTTAGTTGTTATAAAAATGAAATAATCTCAGATGAACTGGTGTGTAACTATGTTAACAAGAATAAGTTTGTGGTAAAAATCCTGCTTAAATTGGAAATTCAAAATAAAAGCAGATATACCATGAGACCATTTGAAAACAAACAGCAAGAATTAAGAATAAACACTGTATTAAAATGTCAGTAAACATTGAAAATTACTTCCTTTTTTTTTTTTTTTTTTCTGTGTATTTTGGAGAATCCAAGCCTGCTACTGAAAATGTTTGTACTGCATATATTTTCTACTTCTACAAAAACACAACATACTCTGTATTTTAGAATATTCATAGAGACTTTCATAGAGAGAAGTCAGCTTTACAGCTGTATGTCTAGAAGTTCAGCTGATATGAGTGGAGCTACCTTGATTTACACCTGCTGAGGATCTGCTTCAGAAAATGCTTTATAAAGTTACATTTTAAATAGATGAATTTTCTATAAGGGGATTTTAATAAGAACTGAACTAAGCAACAATAAAAGCTTAGTGAATAGCAGCGTGTATATTTCACTACAGCATATTTCACTTCTATGGTCCCCTATTCCTCATATTATGTTAGCTTTGCTACAACTCCACTGAATTTTCATATTCTGGAAAGAAGAAAGGAAATATTAGATTGATTGTTAATGGGGAACCAGTGGGATAAATAAGAATGAGTTCTGCGTATATCGCTGTTTCTCAGGGACAACATTTTTCTCAGAATCAGAGTTGGCCACCATTAACCCTGAACTGTTTGCAAAAGCGTAAGTGTGCAATGAATACAAAGTGTGGCCTCAGAAGAAGCAGTGGGTGGAAAAATATATATATTCAGAGTAGCACGTAAGGGTGTTCTGCTTAATCCCAGTGAGGACTTCAGCTGAGAATGATATTCTTATACTGGAAGTAAAGCAGAAAAAAGGGAGCAAGAAAGTTCATGGGTTCTCACTTGTCGCTTATGACAAGGCAACGGGTGCTGTGGAGTTCAGGGCGAAGGTGTCCAATAAGTTGGGCTAATGCCTGTCCTCAGAAAACTGGGGCCTGATTTGGGAACTATTAAAGAGGTAGTGAGAAATGAGAAACCCTTCAATTTCAGTACTGACTTGGCTTGATATGGCTGAGACTTCATTTGCTTTCATTATTTATTTATTTATTTATGGGTTGGCAGAGGGTAAAAAGTAAAACTTTTGTTCATGTTGTTAAGCTCGGATTCATACATTTCAAGGTTGATGTGGTTAAACAACAACCAGGAACTGCAGCCCACAGCCATAGCTATGGCGTATATATTTAGCAGTTAATAGCTAAAACACACTTTTAGAATAATTTTGTAACTTGGTGTTTGCAATAATCATTTAGTGAACTCTTCCTTCTGTAGTTCTTGACTTTTTTTTTTTTCTTTTTTCTATCTTCTTGAGATGCTGTTAAACATAAAAAATGAGCCAGGTAGCACTTTTCAAGGTTTACTGTGAAATTCATCTTCAAATTATCAGAAGATACTCCAACCTGCTAAGTGATGGTGTCATGTAGAGAATCAGCCAGCAATCCAATTTCTGACCAGTCCCTCCAGTAACGAAAGAAAACACATGCATCCGTGCATGTTAGCAAAGTATCACTAATAACAATATATCCATCCAACCTGTGTCTTCAGTGAAGTCTTTTGCTTATTTATAACCCATATGAATTTTAATAAAAAATCTTAAAGTTTTAGTAATGTCAGATGAGTTTAACTGCTGTAATACTAATTGAAAGCTCTAGAGCAGCTATATAGCTAGGATGCTGTATATGTGGAGGGAAGATCTGAAGTACTTTCAACATAACAGATTACTTTCTTCTGCATCAGATGCCTAAACTACTTTGTCTTAAGTAGAAACTTGCTTTTGCTTTCTTTCTTTTGATGGTCAGCATTTGATCACAAAACAAACAAACAAACAAACAAAACAGTTTAGCTCTCCAATTAACTTTTGCTTCTGTAAATTACTTGGGTTCCTGGTGGAGAAAGGTTAATAACAAGAGACATTAGTGCATCTGCAGTCTAACACAAAATGATATGACTATAGAACTTAATCAGGCTGTCAAGGAATAAATGTTTTCCTTGCAATAGATTTTATCTAACTTAGTAAAATAGGGTTTATGAACAGAGGAATGTGATTCATTAAAATACTGTGTTTAACCACACAGATTAGAACTCTTAACTTATTCTTTTCACTCTCACTACTGTTTTCTAAAGTTAAGAAATTTATTAAAAATGGACTATTTATTGTTTTAAGAGACTAAGCTCACTGCATCTCTTTAATTCTCATTAAAAAGTGGTATGAGGAACTACATTGGCTTCAGCACTGCTGATGTCAGTGCTGAAAAACAGAGAAGATACACCGTAACAAATCCGGGCTAGCCTTACCAAATCTCTAATAAA
>VXAL01015075.1:91768-115726 GCA_013399475.1 Chauna torquata
GAGCTGCTCTAATTTACACTACAGAATGCAACACCTTATATTATTAAAAATGTTTTGATAAGAATCTTAACTATGCATTTTCTTTTCTTTTTCTTTTTTTTTTTTTTTTTTCCCCATATAAAAGCCTTCTAACTTCTAATATAATTCCTATTGTAGGTGTGAATGAAGGAAAATGTATTTTAACAGGGTACTGGCTTTAAGTAAGTTGGAACCAATTGTTATGAAAGACTTGTTTTATTTGATATTGATCAGCACGAACTGAACAGTGAATGAACCAGACCTCTGTCAGGTTTGTTGACATTAAGGGAAGGCTGAACAAGATGAAGGTTACCGATAGCTCCATGCTTTATGCAAGTAAAGTATTCCCCTGTTCAGAGCAATTCCTTGGTGGTCAGTACTCATGACCAAAAGTAAATATCTCTGTACTTCCTATGTGCTTCAAAGAGTTTAGATTCCCATAGGCAGTAAAAGATGAGTATTTATAAACGGTAGTAACTTTACAGATAGGGACAAACCTAAAATTCCAGAATTAAGGCACCTTCACTAGATTATAACAACTTTAGTCTCTAAACAATTTACTTTTCAGAAGTTATTCTATATGTATTAATTCCAAACAAAGTACTCTTTTGAAAGAAAGACCAGTATTTGTAGGAAAAAATATAACGTTGGTAACTTCCAAACATTTGCACAGTGATAGATTTCTCTTTGGGAGATTCTCTATAGGAATTCTAAACCTATTTCTGCCAAGAAAACTGTAAATGTTTAAGGAGAGATGTTATATGTCAGACTGCATGCACAGTGGTGGATGAAAGAATATATTGCTGTTGCCCTGCAGATAATATTTTTTTACATAATATTATTTGTACTTGTGTGTATAAATAAATTTGTATATATATGTATCTACAAAATGCATACCTGTCTACAGCAAGTACATACAAAATTTGTATACATCTAGAAAAACATACGTAGGCAGGCTTTTAATTTCCATTATGCCATTTGTGCTTAACAGGAAGAATTAGCAATTAGAATGTTTCTCCCATTTTTGCCAGAGTTTTGTGGAATATTATGGAAATATATATTATAAAATACTGCTTTTAACATGTAGGCTAAAGAGAAAAAGAAGGCAGAAGATAGCATCTATTAAAAGTTAGTAACATTCCAAATTCAATTTTTTAAATAGATGAAGTCATTGGAATTCTACCAGAATAAAATTAGTCCAATGCTGGCAAAGTCTGCATTTCTGTAACTCAAACTTAGCCAAGATTTACTAATTAAATGTTTGGGAAATATTTACTGTAAACTCCGACTGAATGTGTCATGTTTGCTTCCATATACAATAATACGTATAATAAAGTTGTCAGAACAAATTAGGGCTCATGAAAAAGCCACCTAATCTACCACATCAACTCAGATGATACTACTTCTTCATCATCTCTTATAAACTTAATTAAAATTACAGCAACAACAAATCAAGGTCTGGTTTAACAAAATTGAAAATAGAAAAAAGTTTTGGTTGTATGCATTTCTCACAGATATACATTCTACTGTCAGCAAATGAAAAAACCTTGACATCACAGAAAGTGCAAATGTATTCATTTACACCATAACTGAGATCAGAACTCATATTTTTAATCACAAGATCATAATAAGATTTGGTGTGCAGTACTTGCACACCTAATCCTATTAGAGCTGATATAAACTGGCAATTACTAATTGTATAGGCAAACCATTACTGAATGTAATTAGTCATCAGAAACAGTACTAAATCAATTAATCACATAACATCTCAATTTAATTTCATGGTTCTATGGAATTTAGGAAAAATAATTCTAACCCACTTATAAGGAATATTTATTTAAAATTCATATAATTTTAGTTTCAGAAATGGAAAGAGAAGCAATGGTGTTTCAGCATGTATACAGAGTGTACAGCAGAGAAACTTATATAAAGAATGAAGAAACAGCTAGACCAATGCAGTATTAAATGATTATAAAATACAATGGAATAGAATAGAATAGCTCAGTTAGAAGGGACTTTCAAAGATCATCTAGTCCAACTACCTGTCCTCTTCAGGGCTAACTAAATGTTAAAGCATGTTATTGAGGGCATTGTCCAAATGAACACTGACAGGCATGGGGCATCAACCACCTCTCTAGGAAGTCTGTTCCAGTGTTGGACCACCCTCATAGTAAAGACTCTTTTTCCTAATATCCAGTCTGAACCTCCCCTGGCACAGCTTTGTACTGTTCCCCCACTTCTCTCTCCCAGCTGCTGTTGTGCAGCAGTTTTTTTCCTTTCTTAAGTATGCCCTCAGAGAGGGACAACCAGCATTGCTCATTGGCTCAGCTTTGGCCAGTGGCAGATCCCTTTTGGGGATCCAGTTCCCTGGAACTGGCTCTTCTCTAACATGGGACACCTTGTCTCTTCTCACAGAGACCACACCTGCAGCCCCCCCACTGCCAAAACTTTGCCAAATAAGCCCAATACAACCTCCCAGTTTAGTATTATCAGCAAACTTGCTGAGGATGCATTCCACTCCTGCATCCAGATCATTGATAAAAACATTGAACAGAACTGGCCCTAGAATTGAGCCTGGGGGAACACTGCTAGTGACTAGCTGCCAAATAGATGTAGCCCCATTCACTACAACACTTTGAGCTCTACTGTTGAGCCAGTTCATTACCCAGCATAGCAGGAACCTGTTTATCTTACAGTTGGGAATTTGTCCATAAGGATACTTATGGATCAAAGGCCTCACTAAAATCCAGAAAGATAATGTCCGCTTCCTTCCCTTCATCATTGACTTGGACTCGATCATTGTGGATCCCTTCCAACTCAGGATATTCTATGATTCATCCACTAAGCAGATGGATGAAGAATCAATTGTAGTTTCTAAATATGAACAAGTTGTGTGAATTAAATGCTAGCAATGTTGAAGGGTTGAGGCATTACCTTTGTGATAATACAGTTTTTTGGAACTTGGAGGGATAACTGCATAAGCATGAACGTACCTAACCCTGGCTGAAACATAAAGTAGCTCTATCCCTAAAACTGACTAATGTACGTGGCAAAAATGATGACTGCATCATTAAAACCTATTGATAGTGTTTATATACAAGGGTGTTGAATTAATGCCCTATAGATCTCCAAGTTCTTGACTTTAAAATCAGAATGCCCTTCTTGCAAAGGTTTCACTTTTTAAAAAAGCAAACAAGGAGCTATGGGCTTTCTATCTTCTTGACACTGATGGGTCATAAAGATGGTCAGATTCATAGCATACATCTGTACTACGTGAGCTAGTAGCGGAAGTCATGGGAATAGAAGTAGCTATTGACTCAAGGGAGGGAAGATTAGAGAGGGAAAATTATCTGTGAAAAATCTCGCCAGCTTTTTACAACTTTCTCCTGAGAGCTGAAGAATGGAATTCAGTGAATTCCTCTCCCTTATCTCCAGCTTGGATGTTTTCCTCTTCTGAACTCTAGCTGTCCCAGATGTTCTCCTTCAAATCGCAGGTTCCTTCAATCTTTTTTTTCCTATGCTGGTGTCCCCTCTCCAGGTTTCTTGCCTGGAGTCTACATTCTTACCTTAGTCTACGTTTTTATGCATCTATAATTTTCCTCTCTGGGATTCTAACTCATATAACTCTTTTTTACTTCTGACCTTTTCCCTACTAGCCCTTTCAGGAATCCATGACTTTTTTCCCAGTCAGCTGAGCCTACTATTATTTCTCACTTGAGATCTAACATTTTGTGAAGGGTTGACCCCGTCTGCCAGGTAAGCCACCTCCTCATTGTTCACTCATTTCTGCCTCTGGTGGGATGGGAAAGAGAATTGGAAGGGCAAAAGTGAGGAAAAAAACCCTCATGCGTTGAGATAAAGACAGTTTAATAAGTGAAGGGCAAAAAAAAAAAAGGAACAAGTGATGCAGAAACAATCACTCACCATCAATGAACTGATGCCCAGCCAGTCACTGAGCAATGTGAAAAACTTTGGAAAAACTCCCCCCAGTTTTATCACTGATCATGACGTTACATGATATGGAATATCCCTTTGGTAGGGTTGAGATCAGCTGATTGAGTCAGTTTGACATGGATGGAGTTGGCAGAGTGAGAAGCAGAGAAAGCCTCGATGCTGTGCAAGCACTGTTCAGCAATGCCCACAGCATTAGTGAGTTACTAACACTGTTTTGGTCATAAATTTAAAACACAGCAACATACAGGCTGCTATAAAGAAAATTAACTCCATCTTAGTCAAACCTAGCACACTTTTGCTGTTTCTGAATTAAAGAGGGCAGTTTTCTCAGTACTATAGACATGAACTTGGGGTGCATTGAGAGTAGAAGGGACCCACTGCCCACTTATCTCTACTCCATATCAGTTCCAATGCTGCAGCCACATGCTGGTATTTCTAGAGAAGTCTTACTGCTACTCCAGTCTTGGTTTTGTCGCATTCAATAAAAACACACTAAAGATTTTAGAAGAAAAATACTTAAAGACCCACAACCATGTGCCTCAGTTTATGCTAGCTATTGTGGGAAATAATGGAAATAGAGGGCAGGAGAATGGCAAAAATAAAGGCCTTTGTGCTGAAACATAACCCTATTTGTGTTATACTCAAAAATTTTTTTATGGGCAAAAGTAGGAGCACACCTTATATGTGAAGCCAGGAATTCATTGTCATTTTAATTGTAAGTTTTGATACTAACAAAAATACAATGAATAGTTATTTTTAATTCATTTACAATAATATAAACTGTCTATTGTGGTTTAACCACACAGGCAGCTAAGCACCACACAGCCATTTGCTCACACCCCTCCTCCTGTCCAGTGGCGTGTGGGGAGAGAATTGGAAGAAAAAAAGTAAAAGCTCATGGGCTGAGATAAAGACACTTTCTGTGTGTCTGAGGCAGACAGAAAAGGAAGGGGAAATAATATAATAATGATAATAAAAATAATAATAATAATGATAGTACTATTAAAATAATATACAAAGCTAGTGATGCACGATGCAGTTGCTCGCCACCGACTGACCAATGCCCACCCTGTTCCCGAGCAGCAGCCCCCCCTTTTCCTTGGCCAGCCACCCCAGTTTTATTGTTCAGCATGACATCATATGGTATGGAATATCCCTTTGATCAGTTTGGGTCAGCTGTCTTGGTCCTGCCCCTCCCTGCTTCTTGTGCACCCAGCCTCCTTGCTGGCAGGGCAGTATAAGGAGTTGAAAAGTCCTTGGCTCTGTGTAAACACTGGTCTGCAGCAACTGAAAACATCACCATTATTTTCATCAAAAATCCAAAACACAGTATTAAGTGAGCCTCTACAAAGAAAATTTAACTCTGTGCCAGCCAAAACCATGACACTGTCTCACCATGTAAACATATTGATATGTAATTACAATAATATGGACTATTTGTTCATATATCTATTAGAAAAATATAGGCTGTGAATGTATCAACAGGTTGTAACTCCCCTGACAGGCCTCATCTGGGACCTTCACTGAAACCCTCTGCCCATATCCCATGAATTCTATTTTGAGTTCAGTCTCACTGTGAGTTTGCTTGTCTACAGGAAAACACGTAAGTAATAACCTTGTAAAAATCTAAGCAAATTAAAATAAATTAGGTGGTAGCCGACTACTCATTAGACAAGTACTGTTCCAGCTAAAAAAGTTAGAAGAAATGTCCATGCAGTCCTGAGACTGTGAAGAGCTATTGTAAAGCCTGTTGCCTGTTACCAGCAATGGTAATACTGTATTTACTTTAATAGTTGGTTACATTTATTAACCAGACTAACTTTGCCCCACTTATTCAAATCCTGTTATGCATGTTTACATTTCTATCTAAAATTTCTGCTCTGTAGTGTAAGACGCTACACACAATTTTTAGTAGCATTCTCTTAAGCACCCACCCAGTGAAATTACTTTAGGCCAACAGGCAGGGTGCTGTTCAACCAGAAGGATCAATAGTTTGCATGACCATTTATTGACAGAGGATGTAAGAGAAATGGTTCTTTTTCTAAAAGTGCAGGATCAGGAAACTGAAATTATTGTTAAAGCTGATTGAATCACTCATAGCAATAGTAATAAAATACAGGCCTTTTTCTGTTGATGGTTCATTTGAAAACAGACAATAATTTTGAAAAATATATTCCTCATTCTAAATTACTCAGTTGTACTATGCATCGTAGTTTCAGCTGGCATTTGCACTGCCAGCAAATTATTCAGTATTGTCTGAAGTATTGAATATTCTAAATTTGCTTACATAAAGCCTCACTGGCCTGGATTCTTTGGTCTAACAATATGAGAAACTTATTTGAAAGAAGGCAGAAATTGGCTTTATGGTGACTTAGCGGTTCTGTAGTAGTCAAAAGTTGGTTCATTCTTTTTGATTTTACAGAATTGTCAGCTCTGATTTTTCATATATCTAAAAGTTTTTGTTTGTGATGGCTGCCACAAGTCCTTCCTAGAACAAAAAAATTAATTGAATACACTGTATTTATACTGGCACATACCTTTTCAAAACTAGTACAGGCAATAGGATTCCATCTGCACCCCAGGTGATGCAGATATGAGAAAATTCTCATATGTCAGCTATTTTTTACTCTCGCATTTCCACACCATCCAGGCTCTATCGAAATGTCACCTTCTTTTCAAATAGCTAGCTTTCACTTTTTTATTTGATGAGAAATATATTTGACATTCAGATACTACAGGAATGAGTGGTTCAGTTTCTACTGTGCATGTCAACCAGCCAATATCTTTGTATGCCAGGGATGCTATCCTGGACACTGGTTGTTGTTGTTGTTGTTGTTTTACTATGTACTCATGAAGAACAAATAAGGAGCACTCATGAAGAACACAGAAAACCTATCAACTATCCTTCCTTCTCTCTAAATATGTTTATTTTTCTTTTCAGATACATCATACAAATGTCTTTATGTGGACTCAGTTTCCTACTTTTTATTCTTTAGAATCTAAGTAGAGGTGTGGAAAAAAAAGTCATATTGCATCCCAGAGTCTAGTGTAATACAGAAAAGGCAAGAAAGATGTAAATAAGTGACTCCTTGTATCATTTTATAAGATTATGATACAGAGGAAGAATATAAGAGCTTTAAAGTGCTTTGGTTTATCTGGATTTTATGAAATAGTAAATCAGCTTCTTAAACTAGTGAAACAAAAATCACTGACAATCTATACTTGTTTTCAAAACTCTTTCTGGTTACCTGTGTCCCACAAATTTTTCTATCAGCAGTTATCAGGGAAGTCAGTGGGCATCAGAATGGAAAGCCCTACTTTCAAATCCTAAAGTACATATTCCAACAGCTAGTGTTCAATGAAGCTAATGAACTAACTAATGTTGGGTTTTGCCCTAAACTCTCCGTGTCTTGGTACAAGTAAACAAGTTTTTGTTCTGTAGATCTTCTTTCAATATAATTTAAAATACAAGAGGAAGCCCAGTGATATTGTCTACCCCTTTTTAATCAGCAAGCAAGATTAGAGCACTCTAAAATAGGTCACAATAGTTATCGCATCCTTCAATAGCTTTTTTGTCAAATCACAGATTATGTTCTTTTGGATTTTGCTTTGATATTTTTCCGT
This sequence comes from Chauna torquata, assembly GCA_013399475.1. NCBI lineage: Eukaryota > Metazoa > Chordata > Aves > Anseriformes > Anhimidae > Chauna > Chauna torquata. Next base: position 99,365 of record VXAL01015075.1, read on the forward strand.
TCTAAATACTGCACTAAACAGTCTGATTCTTTCCCTAGTTTTTTTATAGCCTTACTTTTTTTTTTTTATTAAAGAGGAAGAAAAATATGTTTAAATCAAAGAAGTTAAGATTCTCAAAATAAGACTAATTATTTTTTTCTTGAAAACAAAAAAAAAAAAAAAAACAACAAAACAAATAAAAATAGAATAACCTCACCTAATGGGACTAGTGAAGAATTTGCAGTCCTTTAATTTCAATGGTAATTTGATTATGTACATTCTTACCCATTGTTTTGCATCCTATTTTATGTTGAAGTAGAAATCTGATATTAAAAAGGCACTTTTTGCGATTAAATATTATTTAAGAAATACAAAATAGATAGTGATGATTGTAACTCAGAGACTTCACTGGATGTGTTTAAAATTGAATCATAGAATCATACAATGGTTTGGGTTGGAAGGGAATGGTTTGGGTTAGAAGGGACCTTAAGGATCATCTAGTTCCAACCCTCTGCCATGGGCAGGGACACCTTCCACTGGATCAGGTTGCTCAAAGCCCCATTCAGCCTGGCCTTGAACACTTCTGGGGAGCGGGCATCAACAACTTCTCTGGGCAACCTGTCCCAGTGCCTCACCACCCTCTGAGTAAAGAATTTCTTCCTCATATCTAACCTAAACCTTCCTTCTTTCAGTTTAAAGACACTACCTGTTGTCCTGTCACTACACTCCCTGATAAAAGAGTCCCTCCTCATCTTTCTTGTAGGCCCCCTTTAGGTACTGAAAGGCTGCTGTAAGGTCTCCCTGGATCCTTCTCTTCTCCAGGCTGAACAACCCCAACTATCTCAGCTTGTCTTCACAGGATAGGTGCTCCAGCCCTCTGATCATCCTTGTGGCCCTCCTCAGGACTCGCTCTAACAGGTCTTTCTTGTGTTGGGGTCCCCAGGGTTGAACACAATACTTCAGGTGTAGTGTCAGGAGAGGACAGTACAGAGGGAGAATCACCTCCCTCGACCTGCTGCCCACACTTCTTTTGATGCACTCCGGGATACAGTTGGCTTTCTGGGCTGCAAGCACATTGCTGTCTCACCTTGAGCTTCTCACCAGTCAACACCCCCAAGTCCTTCTCTACATGGATGCTCTCAGTCCATTCTCCACCCAGCCTGTGTTTGTGCTTTGGATTGCCCCGACCCAGGTGCAGGACCTTGCACTTGGCCTTGTTGAACTTCACAAGGTTGGCACGGGGCTGCCTCTCAAGCCTGTCGAGTTTGCTCTGGAGTATTCTGGAAGAATCAAAATGTTTCTAAACCAATTCTGTATGGAAAGTGAGAGGAAGAAAGATGTCAGCCCAAGATGTCCACACAGAAGAAAATTAGGGGCATAGACCAGGAAATGATAATTTTGATTAAGTAGCTAACAGAAACTGAGGCAGATATGTTTTGGTAGAATAAGAAACAACCTTTGATGGTCTACGGTGTAATCATCACATTCTACTACATAAATTTACTGAGATACTAATAGGTATTATAGAATCATAGAATGGCTTGAGTTGGAAGGGATCTTAAATATCATCTAGTTCCAACCCACTTGCCTTGGGCAGGGATGCCACACACTAGATCAGGTTGCTCATATACATACTTTATGTATGTATTGGACACCAGGTCCTTCAATAAATATAAGGAAGTATGATATCTTGCATGACTGAACTTTTTACTCATTTTTATTTTCAGTTATGGAGGTAATAATGGTAGCTGTAATATGAAAACCAAAGTATAATGACATCAGAAACACTGAAAATAACAACTGTTGTTGTTGTTGTCGTTGTTATAGAAGAGATTTAATATTCAGTTTCTGTTTTTATTTTTGCTTTAAATAAAAATTGAAATACAAGTTCATTATCGAAAACTTACTGGGATGAATATCTTCCTCGGCTGTATATTTTCTGATATCTAAAAAGATTGCAAGTTGACGTGTAACACCTCTCCATGTTATATATATATATATAATTATTAAGCAAAGCAAATAAAGGGATACATTCTCTGTTTTACTTGAGCTGACTTTAACTTTATATATGCTTAGGTTGTTCCACAAGGAACAGGGAGTATGAAGGAACCTGCAAGTAACTTGGTAACCTAGTCATCAAAAAATGGAGAGGCAATCTGTCTTTTAGGAATGACTAATAGTTTGAATAGCTGGTATTAGTCAATTAGATCTCCCACACATTCTGTTATATCTGTTGTCTGCCAAGTACTATAGGAGAGTAGGGTGACAAAGAAAAACATTTGGATACTGGGTACAGTCTGGTTTACCCGGCTTTGTCTCTCAGCTTACACATACCTTTTAGGTTGCCTTATAAACCCGTCCCCCTGCATCATCACCTTGCCCTTTCCATAGTTAGAGAAAGACAGATGCCTTTGAAAAATTTCTCTGGAATATTCCTCTGGAATCTACATGCATGCTTTACCATAGCATCATCCTCTTTAGTGTTATTGTTACCATCTTCCTCCAGAACCTTCCATAGGCAGTTACCTTTTTTTGTTGACTTTGTGTGAAGTACCTGGGTACTCTGAGAACAAAGTCAGCAGGCTTACAGAAATGTAAAACATAAATACATAAATAGGCTATTACCAGATGATAAAATTAGATAAAACCTAAGGTAACAGTTGATACACGATATGATTTATTTTAGGAATGGCTCTCGGAGAAACTGATTTAAAGATATAATATTCATTATTCTCTTCTTCTTTTTCAGACCTTGTTTTAGTTTGAAAGTCAGACTATATCATTTCATAGACTTGCAGTAATGGTACAAGGCACAGGTAGATTTTAAAGTTAAAAGAAAGTTGTAGAATGAGATATGTAAACATTGAAAAGTCTTAACAGTCTTAATGTAAGTGATTTCAGTAGCTTACTTTTCATTGCAATTGCAAAATAAATGTCATTTTAAAATTTGTTTTAGCATTTAATGGGAGAACAAGGTAAAACAACATATATTAAAAAAAAACAGTTACTTCCTATGTCTGTCTTGCCCAAAATACTTTTTGACTGCAAAGTCCGCTGTATAAAAGCTCGAGAAAGGGAAGTAAGTAAACATCAAATACAGGGTTATTATTGTTAGTAAAGTGTCTATTCTAGTAGGAATTTGAAACAGGGATCTTGGCTTTAAAGTGACTGTAGATTCCTAGGAAGTTAAAAGCAAATCACCTAGAACTAGTAATTTAGAAGCTTTAAGTAAAGGATTCAGCTGGGCTAGTATTTAAAGATTAACCATAAACATAAACAAGTCACAGTATTATCAGCTGGCCACACTTAAGCAGTAATCAGGCTTCAAAACTTTTAATCAATAAGAGGTGTCTTCCAGTTAGCATGGCTGTCATCTTTCAGCTATTTGCTACTTCCCTTTTGAGCACATGTTACTTCAGAGCTGAATATTTACAAATAGTAAATACTGAGATGATTTGAATTTAAATAAGCATTTAACTTGTAGGTGTTTATTTGAGCTGAAATCTACTCTGCAACAGGACAATTTTGTAAAACATGATCACATTTTCTTAAATTCTTACCTTTTAAAAATATCCTTTACTGCAGACCGTGTTCCATTCTCATGCTCATCTGTCCAGCAGTAATGCTATATATTGATTGTGTCTCCAGTAGCTAAGAAATAAGAAGCATTTAATTCTAAATTTCATGATGATTCAANCTAATATATCACTTTATAAAACATTTACTCTCTTCTAGTTAATGACATTAGACCCTTAAAGGAGCTAGGCAGAAGATGTGACTTTCTTAATGTTTACATTGAAAAGCCTTAGGCATTGTAATTTTAAAATTATTATTAATATTATTATATGAACCTGTCTTTCAAAATAAATTATAATGTTGGGGAAAAAAAAGAAAAAATATCAAAATAAAAAACATTTTACTTTTCAAAATTTCCTTCGTTCCCCTTTTTTCCCATCAAGCTCTTTGTTGAATTAAGCTTAAACTTACAAAAAGGTTAATTACAAAACGTTGTCCATGCTCTTCTTGAAAACTGAGTCCTTAAAGTAACAGCTGAGTATCCTACTTTCTCACTGTCCCTGTGTATATTTTCACTAAATTTTATTTTGTGGAGGCAACTTTTACTCTTTCTCTGGCCTAGTTTCCCTATGTAGGACTGGAATAATGGCAGAGCTGGTTCTGGCTAGTTACTAAATAATTCTGTTCTTCAGTATTTCAGTGTGAGAATCTAAATTCATTCATCAAGAAAGAGTACAAATCTCTCACCTAAAACCTTAATATCATTGTACAAGTCTTGAATTTAAGGATTAAAGAGCTCAAATGGTTCTGGTAAATGGGGTTACATCAGGCTGGTGGCCAGTCACTAGCGGGGTTCCCCAGGGCTCCAGTTTAGGGCCAGTTCTCTTTAATGTTTCCATAAATGGCTTGGATGCAGGACTTGAAGGTATACAAAGTAAGTTTGCAGATGACACTAAAATGGGAGGACCTGTTGACTCCCTCAAGGGTAGAGAGGCCTTGCAGAGGGATCTTGACAAATTAGAGGGTAGGGGAATCACCAACTGCATGAAGTTTAACAAGAGCAAGCATCAGATTCTGCACTGGGGAAAGGGCAATCCTGGCTATATNCACTTTTTTTTTGGAAACCAGCTCTAATATATCACTTTATAAAACATTTACTCTCTTCTAGTTAATGACATTAGACCCTTAAAGGAGCTAGGCAGAAGATGTGACTTTCTTAATGTTTACATTGAAAAGCCTTAGGCATTGTAATTTTAAAATTATTATTAATATTATTATATGAACCTGTCTTTCAAAATAAATTATAATGTTGGGGAAAAAAAAGAAAAAATATCAAAATAAAAAACATTTTACTTTTCAAAATTTCCTTCGTTCCCCTTTTTTCCCATCAAGCTCTTTGTTGAATTAAGCTTAAACTTACAAAAAGGTTAATTACAAAACGTTGTCCATGCTCTTCTTGAAAACTGAGTCCTTAAAGTAACAGCTGAGTATCCTACTTTCTCACTGTCCCTGTGTATATTTTCACTAAATTTTATTTTGTGGAGGCAACTTTTACTCTTTCTCTGGCCTAGTTTCCCTATGTAGGACTGGAATAATGGCAGAGCTGGTTCTGGCTAGTTACTAAATAATTCTGTTCTTCAGTATTTCAGTGTGAGAATCTAAATTCATTCATCAAGAAAGAGTACAAATCTCTCACCTAAAACCTTAATATCATTGTACAAGTCTTGAATTTAAGGATTAAAGAGCTCAAATGGTTCTGGTAAATGGGGTTACATCAGGCTGGTGGCCAGTCACTAGCGGGGTTCCCCAGGGCTCCAGTTTAGGGCCAGTTCTCTTTAATGTTTCCATAAATGGCTTGGATGCAGGACTTGAAGGTATACAAAGTAAGTTTGCAGATGACACTAAAATGGGAGGACCTGTTGACTCCCTCAAGGGTAGAGAGGCCTTGCAGAGGGATCTTGACAAATTAGAGGGTAGGGGAATCACCAACTGCATGAAGTTTAACAAGAGCAAGCATCAGATTCTGCACTGGGGAAAGGGCAATCCTGGCTATATGTACAGACTGGGGGACACAGAAAGGGACCTGGGGATTTTGGCCAACAGCACAATGAATGTGAGTCAACAGTGTGCCCTGGCAGCCAAGAGGGCCAAACTCTTGGCTCCCTCCTCACCTCACCTCACAGAGTTCAAGAAGCATTTGGACAATGCTCTCAGACATATGGTCTGATTTTTTAGGTGACCTTGTGTGGAGCCAGGAGTTGGACTCGATGATCGTTGTGGGGCCCTTCCAACTTAGCATATTCTATGATTCTATGTTTCTAAGTCACAAGGAGGGAAAGGGAAAAAAAAAAAAAAAAAAAAGGCAAAAACCAAAACCAACCAAACCAAAAAAAGAACAAAAACAAACCAAAAAAAAAAAAACCACCAACAACAGAAACCAAACCAAACAGGTCGGGAGTAGACTGCCCCCTTCAAAGTAGTCACTATGAAAAAGCACATACCAAAAGACTTTTAATAGGCAATTCCTTACAATATGCTACAAAGCTTCCTTTAGTATCGTTGGCAATTAATGTTTACCAGAAGCAGAGACAGTGTTGTGCTCTCATTTATAAAAAACAAAACAAAACAAAACAAAGAGCATCTTGTTGCTCTAAGGACTTAAAAATGTGTTCTCGAGTTAAATTAAAACTTTTAAAAAATCCATTTACAATAGTTCTGCTGCTTTGCTCTTTTGTATTTTCTTTGCCCTCATTGGATATCCACCACTGTAGTTTACCTGTCACTTACTTTTACTTACTTTCAGTCATTCTTTATTTCAGATTCCACATATGCCTTGTTTCGGTTTTAACACTTCAGTGTTAAAAGTGTTCTAACACTTTTTCAAACTAGAAAGATCTCTTTGTTACTCTGTCCTACATTTGAATTTAAATCTAAATAAAATGAAGTGTTTCAGTTTAATATACTACAAGACAGAGAAATTTTTATCCCTACAGTCAATTTAGTGCTTACATACGGGTATTTCTGAGATCTAATGAGAGTAGAGTCTTACAGCAAGTAATCTTTCATGCAGAAAAATGGGTCCAGCTGTGGTACCTCTAAGGTCCAGAGATGTATAGCCTTAAATAGCCTGAAAATTAAACACATTAGAATAATATTACTTTGAACATAATAACTGTGGTAAGTATTTCTAGATACGTTTATTTGGAAATGTAATTAGTATTCTTAGAAAATGTTGTTTTCAGACAAAAAAGATAAGAAAATTTATGTGCAGTGATATTTCCAAGGTCTTTGGAAATCAGATGATTTTCGAGATACTGTTTTCATCTTGTTCTTCTGCAGTTTGGAACAGGTAATTATGAAAAATTGCTAGATACCCATTTTTAATTGCAATATTGAAGTGGTATGCCTGTTGAACTGAACCGTTGGTGTTTCCCACCTCTGATGCCTCCTCACAAAGACTCAGAATGAGAGTCATTGAGCCATAACAAAAGTGTAATATTTCTAATTACATTCAGGGAAACTTCATGTGCACCTGGAAAATGTGAATTGTAAACTGAAGTGTCTACAGAGCTGCAGGGGCTCTGTTGCTAAGATGCAACAGAACAGGGATTTTGAAGGTTGCAATTTTAGTAACATACATAAAATTCGTCTTAATCCCAGTTATGTTTAACAACATTAGCCTTATTGAACTTTGTTCTTCCTGCTCAAAGATAATTTGAGTAGTACTGGAAGTAACAGCTTTAAGATTCTTCAGGAAAGACTAATGGCAAATTAGCAAGTTCACAAGTAGTAAACTTCTAGCTGTTGGAAATGAAACCCACAGTGTTTGAACTGTTATACTACAGACCACTTTAAAGCTTGTAGGTAACCCAAAAACTATGGTATGAAACCTCAATAATGAGTTGAATTCTAAACACCCTCTAAGCTATTTTGTCAAATTTAATTTTTGTCTTTAATTTTAGAGTCTTTGTCTTGTTAAACGCTATGAAGAATTATATAACTTGATTCTAACATCTGAGATATATACCAGCTACAGTCATAACACTTCTAGATGCTAGAATGTACAAAAAAAAAAAAAAAAAAAAAAANAAAAAAAAAAAGTGAAGCTGTTTCTTCTGTCTTGTGCAATAAGAAAATAAGAAGAGAAAAGCACATTGTTATATAAACTGTTCATTAAAAATTATCTTTTGGATATGATCATATTTCTGTTTAGGTTTAATTTATCAGATATTCAGATCATACCAGATATTTAGAATCATAGAATATCTTGGAAGGGACCCACAAGGATCATTGAGTCCAACTCCCAGCTCCACTCAGGACCACCCAAAAATAAAACCATGTATCTGAGGATGTTGTCCAAATACTTCTTGAACTCTGGCAGGCTCAGTGCCGTGACCACTTCCCTGGGGAGCCTCTTCCAGTGCCCATCCACCCTCTCAGCAGAGAACTTTTTCCTAATATCCAGCCTGAACCTCCGCTAATGAAAAGTGAAGTAGAATTTTTGTTATAATTTCTTCTGGGCTTTTTAACAAAACACCTTATCTATGAAATCTGAGACCTAGTTTATACAGGGAATTACGCTAAAAAATAACATGAGCATATTAGAAAAAAGTCTTTTTCTTTCTTTTTTCTTTCTCTCCTCCCCTTCCCCCTCCCCCCTTGAGCAAGGAAAATTTCAAATCAAGAGGTACTCAACCTAATACCAATGATAAGGAAATTTTTTTGTGGCGTTATGACACTATGAATTCAACTTGCTCTATGGGAAAACAAACAAACAAAAACTTAATTCCTTTTGTATCACTTCAGGTGTGTGACTTCTTTTTAATTTCATTTGTTTAAGGAAAACTCCTGAAGACCTGGTTTTATTCTTTCACAGGAGTCAATTCACTGAAGCAAACAATTTCAGGGGACTAATGTTACTGCAAGATTAAAACCAAGTTCTATTAACTACATATTACCTCTATATTAACTTGCTTCAACACCAGATTTAACACATTGGGCTTCCTGGGGTCTTCTTTTCTTTTTGTCTAAAAAGAAGAGTGATGTGTGACTTAATAAATAGATAAATGCATAAGGAAGAATTTCAAAGTCTTAACTCAGTACTTAAAATATCTCAATAAGTGCCGTAGTTCTATTCTGGGATGGTAGCATGGTCATTTTTATAAATGCATTTGATTGTCTCTTAATACTGTTTCACTTTGATTCATTCCTGAGTTTCATACTCAATCACTTCACAACTATTTTCACTCCAGCACCGGTCTTCTCACCTACCTAGTCATGCTCCTGAGACACAAATCCCACACTAACTGCAGTTGACCCTGTACTTCCCCAATCATTTATCATGGGTGTTCACACAGAAAAACAAATGTAGAATCCAAAACAAAATTTGTATCCCTTCTGTTTCATTTCAATACATCTCCATATCTACATACTGCATTGGCTTTCAGACTCTTCTAAAAGTCTGTAAGATAGCCTTCTTGTGACTGGGATTTTGCTTGGGTTTGTAACAGATGAAGTAAGGGTAGTTAACTGCATCTACTATACTGGCTTGTGATATATAAAGTTTCAAAAACAGCTGGCAGTGAAGCATCATTTATACCTGTATTTATAACCAAAAAAAAAAAAAAAAAAAAAGTTTTACTGTTGTTGCTATCAACTGGGAATAAGGGAGTGCTGCTGAACTGGCCTGTTGTTCTTTCAGCAGGTGAGGAGTCTTGAATTCCTGTGTTCCTTAAGAGATATACATATGGAACCTTGCTTGTTGTTGTTGTTGTTGTTGTTGTTGTTGTTATTGTTGTTTTCCCCATTTACCGCCGCTTCCTTGTAAATCATACTCTCCATGTATTTCCTGCTCCATCCAGCAATACTATTTACCAACACCCTGTGAAAGCTGCTACAACATACAAGACATTTCTTAATTTTTTCCTGTCTTTAGCATTTTCCCCTATATTTTCCTACTAGCTTGATGATTAAAATTGGTAAGTGGCCATTCAATGAGTTTCAGAACAAATTGATAGTGCTTTGTGAAACACACTTAATAGTGAAAGTCAGCTTTTATGAGTAAAATGCTCAATTTGTTTTTAAAATAAATTAGAATGTTAGCTTAACCCTGTATTCCTAACCCTGAAAAAGGATGTCAACAGACTCTTTGAAATCAGTGAAGCTGCTGAGGTGAGTTGGTTAAAAAACTGTTGTGGAAACTCTGTTCAAGGAGATACAGGTTTTCCTGTATCCTCTAACAATCTTTTGTCTTTCATTAATGAAAGCTTTATGTGTGTCCACTACTCTGTAGTTGGAGGAATCATAGAATCGTAGAATCATTTAGGTTGGAAAAGACCTCTGAGATCATCCAGTCCAACCGTCAACCTAACACTGCCAAGTCTACCACTAAACCATGTCCCTAAGCACCACATCTACACATCTTTCAAATACCTCCAGGGATGCTGACTCAACCACTTCCCTGGGCAGCCTGTTCCAATGCTTCACAACCCTTCCAGTGAAGAAATTTTTCCTAATATCCAACCTAAACCTCCCCTGGTGCAACTTGAGGCCATTTCCTCTTGTCTTATCGCTTGTTGCTTGGGAGAAAAGACTGACCCCCCACTTGACTGCAACCTCCTTTGAGGTAGTTGTAGAGAATGATAAGGTCTCCTCTGAGCCTCCTTTTCTGCAGGCTAAACAACCCCAGCTCCCTCAGCTGCTCCTTATGGGACTTGTGCTTCAGACTCTTAACCAGCTTTGTTGTCCTTCTTTGGACATGCTCCAGCACCTCCATGTCCTTTTTGTAGGGAGGGGCCCAAAACTGAACACAATATTCGAGGTGCGGCCTCAGCAGAGCTGAGTACAGGGGGTCAATCACTTTCCTAGACCTGCTGGCCACACTATGTCTGATACAAGCCAGGATGCTGTTGGCCTTCTTGGCCACCTGAGCACACTGCTGGCTCGTATTCAGCTGGCTATTGACTAATACCCCCAGGTCCCTTTCCCAGCCTGGAAATCTGGGCAGCTTTCCAGCCACTCTTCCCCCAACCTGTAGTGTTGCATGGGGTTGTTGTGCCCCAAGTGCAGGACCCAGCACTTAGCCTTGTTGAACCTCATACACTTGGCCCCGGCCCATTGATCCAGGCCATCCAGATCCCTCTATATGGCCTTCATACGCTCGAGCAGATCAACACTCCTGCCTAACTTGGTGCCATCTGCAAATATCCTCAATGTCGATCTTGCAAAAGTCGCAAATTAGCCAGCAGATTAATAGTACTCCTTAAAAGTAGCAGATAATTATTGATCAGCAGATGTTGCTATCCTCACTCCCTAGAGTTGCTTTGAAAGCCAAGATATTTTAAAGCAGCTGCTTACAGATCTGACAAACTTAGCTGCTATTCCTAAAAAGTGTGGGTGTGTAGATAAAAGTACAATTTTTTTTTTATTGTTTGTTGTGTCTGCAGAAAACAGACATTTTATGTAATGTAGACCTGATGTCACTACTAATTTTGTGAAAATCTAGGCAGTGCTTTTGTTGTTGTAGTTATTGCTATAGGAATAAAGTTAGAGCTTGTTTCAAAAAAAAAAAAAAAAAAGCTGGAAAACTATTTGAACTTGAATTTTTTGGAGGGGTGGTTTCATGTTGTTTTCAGAAATGATAGTTTCATCTTTATTTTAGATACATACATATTTTAAATATACATATTTTAACTTTTATAATGTACCTTTTCATTATCAAATAAAAATGTTTTATGTTCTTTTCCTTTTTTTTCTGAAATAAATCATTTGTCCCACATTTGACTTGCTAATAGAGCTCTCCACTGTGCTGTTTCACAGTGAAAACTTTTAATTTCACACTAAGTATTAAAAATTTGATATTCTTCATGGAGCAAATATTTTAAGTTTTTCTTTTAGCAAATTACTCTTAATATACTTAAGGAGAAACAGTATATTAAAGGAAACACTATTACTATAAAGTGCATTACAGTCCAAAACGTCCTTGGAAAATAAGACTTCAATATTTACTCTTCCTATTTCTTCATTTGTTTGACCTGCAGACGGCTGACATTCATTATTATATTATTTATTATTGCTATTATCTTGTTATTATATTATAATATATACATAATAAAATATCTGAAATCCACATGCCATATTGTTTTTTTTTTTTACAACAGGAGAGTTTTGTTTGTTATTTATAGGGATCAAATGTCATAGAAAAACATCTACTAAAAATTTAGAAATAACACTGTATATTTTATTATGTAATGCAGTACCCTATAATAAAACACAGTCCAATACCTGTAACAAAATAATTCAGTACAACTTGCAGAATACACAATTTACTTCTTCTAATATCTTCTACCTTGAACACTTGCTGCAGTTCTTAAAAATGAAGATACATTTTGCCTTCTGAACATTTTAATTATAATTTCGGTTCTCATTCTGATTCCTTAAGGAAAAAGTTCTCAAACCAGTTTGATTTCTACATTAATTCAGATAATTGAATTCTGTGATGCTTGTGCTCCTGTGGCTGGTTGTTCAGCAAATCAGCTTTCTTTCAAATCCTTTTACCGTATTTCATTATGAAGTACAACCATCTTTTTTTTTTTTTTTTTTAATGAATCCACTAAACCAATCAAGATTAATCATGTTGTTATAAGGATAACTAAGTCAATTTTGTATCTTATTTAAAATGATTACTAAAGTGGGTCAAACTGCTACCAACAAAGAACAGTTACATTTGAGATTACAGATTTTGTACCTGTAAAGATTACTAAAATCTCAGAGACTGAGCTGGGCTTTTGACATTCCTAAGTGACTCTGCTAACTACTTGCTATACAAAATTCACATATGCAGGTATCTGATTGTTACAGGAGTTCAACAAAGTAATCCTCTATAAGGATAAGTGAAGTTGGATCCTGATGTCAGGGAACTGTCAGGTCTCATGGTCCTCCTGTATATGCAATATCCATGCTTCTGTTTTACTAGCAATGTAAGACAATAAGAAATAATTGGTAATGGATGTCTTCTCTACATCAGTCTGAAGGTGTCTTAGCTCAGGTGTGGTATCTGGGTATTTGTATGTTCCTGTGGAGACATTCAACTCAATTCTGCTGTCTAGAATTCACTTGCTAGGTTGGACTAAAATGATCTCTATCATATGAAATCTTCTAGGATATCTACCCAAGCCACAAGCTACTGTGTCAGCATTGTACTGATCTTCCACCAGCCCTATATCATATCTGACAGTACCACATGGAGGTTTTAGATATCCTAGGAGAGCTTAGATGGCACAAGATACCCATCCCTTGGCAACTGAATTAAGGCCCTCATAATTTCAGTCACTCAACCACAGAGAACCATTTGCATGTCTGAGCCTTACTGTGGCATTCAGTCCACCAAAAATAGGTTTCTAATGTAGTTGAGGCTGCCTGGCCTTCACCTGCCACACCAAGAGGTTGCAGATATCCTGTAAGTCCTGTGCCATATCTGCTGATCCTGTGCAGGTATACATACAAGGTGTTTCAAATGGCAATAGGTACCTGTTGGTAACCAACTGAATCCTTCCTCTGTGTATGTCACAAAAAATACCTAATTTTCCCTAGTCTCCACTGATTCCCTTGATTACCATGGTTTTGGGGTGTGTTCTGTCCCCCATGAGCATCTAAATGGTCTTAAAATATTGATTGACTACTGGTGACCTTGACTATTGACTATCCTTGATTATTAGTAGAGTGAAAATGCTTTCTTCTCGTCACTTTGGTCTTCAGCACTATTTTTCAAGGTACTATGTTTACAGTTTTTTGTTTGTTTGCTTGCTTTATTTTGCTTTTGGCTGCAGCCATCTCTTTGGAACAGACCCAGACTAATCAAGATGGCTAATCAGTTTCTGTAAATCTGTACTCATTTTTTATACATACAGATGGGACTCTGTGGGAGAATAACTAGCCTAAAATTGTTTTGGTCTGGCCATGTTTTTAAAGCAGCTCGATATACAAGGTAGTTGATGGCCAAACCTGTTAACTTACTGTCCATGAAAACAGGACAATATGCTTTGAGGGTTTTTCTCACTGTGTAGAAATGCAGTAAAAATGTCACAGAAAGTTGAAAAAGGTTTATGTTTCTTATTTGTTATGTGATATAATGAATTCAGTGAAGGAGCTCTGCTTTAGAGCAAAAGTATAGGAAGCCATATACAGTCCTTGAATATGCACATAACAGCTTAGACATATACAAACTGCAACATGTATGCCATCCAAAATAGAAAGTGACTTTGCAGACAATGAAATACAGAAGGGAAAAAGAATATTAGAAAGGGAAGAGGAAGTACTGTATAAAGCAAGCAGTAAGTAAGAGTTTGAACCTGAGGAAATTTGCAAGACTACAAGAAGAAGAAAGCTTATAAAAGGAGACAGATTTGCAGAGATAAGGAGATGAATGAGGAGAACAGATGATGTAATCAAAAAGACTGATTGACAGAACTTGAACATCTGATATTTGCAGTTTCTGATAAGCCAGGGATTATCACTGCAGTTCAATGTTGGGGGGTCTGATCTGTCTAACAGGCAGGAAAAAATGAATGAGGTGATAGCAAGGAAGAAAGAGAGGCATAACTAGCTTTGTCCAACAGATAAATGGATTGGGTTTAAGAATCTAAATAGATAGAGGAAGATATAACAATACTGCTATAACTTTAAAATCTTAAAATGTTCTTCAAGTTTTCTTTTTTCAACATCTTCAGCATAAGGAATCAAAGGGACAAACACATGAATCCAAGTTTCTTTCACACTAAATTGTAATTAACTTGTATAAAAAATTAGTTGTCTGTGTGAATAATGAAATGAGTTCACGTTTTGACCAGTAAGCTGTGGTCCTCTCTGATGATACAGGACAGAATTGGATTGAGTACCTTAAAATATTCTCTTTTTTTTTTTTTTTTAAAAAAAGTTGTGGGCTGAAGTGTCCTAGCAGAGAAAAAGAATGATATTATAAATAGCATTAACTTTTTAATTGCTTATCTTCTAAGTGTTACAATTGTCTATGAATCTTCAAAATTAAATGACTGTAGGGACTGCATAACATTTAAAAATACTGTTAAAATGGCTAAAAATTCTACACATATACACAGTTGTTTTAGAGCAAATTAGCAGTTGAGGTTGATGTCTTTGTAATATTTTAATCATTTCCACATTCAGGTAGGAAGTAAACAGCTAAACTTTCACAGCTTTAAGGTACAGGGCTCTTTAAATCAAATCTAGTTAAATCCCCAAACAGAATGTACAATGTAACAAAGAATATTGAGAAAACATAATACAAATCAGGGTGAACATCTAGATCATTAGTTTCATTTGCAGTTGATTGCCCAGATATTTCTCCCAGTATTATTGTTCTGAATCCAAATTAATTCTAAAGAGGTTAATGCACACTGTAATGGAATTTTGGAGTAAAGTCATTAAGGCAGAAGGAGTGAATCTGGATGTTTCAAGGGCTGAATGTTGTTACTGTCCGCAGTTTTTTGGTTGGAGATAACTTTTTTCCTCTTCTTCAAGTGAGTGGGAATAGCAGGCATTCATGCGTTAAGCTCTCTAGTAGCCTTTTCATTCTACATGAGTAAAATGTTGGGGAATATTACCCACTTAATTAAGAATTCAGCATGAGAAGAATAAAACTCTCCCCTTAAAACAATAACATTAGCAATAATAATTATTATTTATTTATTACAAAAAAAACTCTAAAAATCATTTTTGCCATCTTTACTGATGGCAAGAAGTAAACAATAAAACATCTTTAACAATAAAATTTTCATCAGTAATTGAAACAGCTACATCCTTGCAGAATGTAGTCCAGCTCAAAATGAAATAACAACATCATTGTTTCCTACGTAATATATGAAATGTATCACCAATCTGTTTGGAAATTGATGGTTTGTGAGGAATAACTGTATAATAGTAAAGACCAAGGTGCAATCAAAATCAGAATATGGACTTTGAATTGACCTGTTTCACCTGGTTTATAGCTCTCTGATCATATATTTAGATAATGCTTTGGGCTTTACCGGTTCCTTGTAAGATTTCCTGTAGTAGTGTTGAATTCTAATTACAAAGGATAAGGATCCTCAACATCTTAATGAATTGGACCCTATGCATCTCTTTTTAAGAAAATGAAAAGAATTGGCAACACAGGGAATTTCTGTGTATGTTAGAAAAAATAGAAGGCAGCACAGTGGTGGCCTTTGAAAGAGAATAGTGTTTTCCAGTAAGACGTTATGTATTTAAGGTACTTACAAGGAGTTCTAGGAGTGATGCCAACTGCATATACAAAACTTTAACTTGGCAATTGTGGTTGTTTGGGTGACAGGATATGTTATATTGTTCTCAGATAGATTGGGTCATAAGAATTTTGTGTCCAGAGTGCAGCTGCAGCCTAAGGTGAGAAAAGTAAATGCTGTGGCAAGTATAAAATCTACCAATGGCTCAGTGTTTTACAAGCCAAATGGAAGTACTACTCTTCCCCACCGTCTCAGTTAGTCTCTATTGACAGTTATTTTACCCACGTAAAAATATATATACCTCAACTCCTATATCCTCATGAAAAGAAAAAAAAAAAAAGGACTATTGATATGCTATAAATATCAGTTGGTAATCAGATTCAAATACCATTGATAATACAACATCAGAGGACTGCCAATCCCCAGCAAGGCAGCAAACAGATCAGTGCTAGAATTAGGTTAGAATTATGCACCTATCTATTTATTGATTAGTTTCTTCCACAGTAACTCATCTGCAAGTCTTGCTGAATGGTGGAAACATTATATGTCTTGCACCAAGCACAAGTAAATAATCTGCTGTGCTTGGCATAATTCTGTTGTGAAGAGTTATTTT
>VXAL01015077.1:0-27188 GCA_013399475.1 Chauna torquata
AATGGTTATATGATTCTATGATCATGTGATTCCATACATTTGATATGAAACTGCTTTTAGGTCAGGTTCAATGAGTACAGTAACTGATCCTAACCCATTTCAATCATCTCTTCAGTCACCAGCTGTTTTATTTCCTTCAGTTAAAGTACAATATATACTCATGAAAGACATAGATGCATACATTTTCGTATAGATCTAACTTGTTTCTTTTAAATCTTGAGGATGGTTATATTTTCTGAAAAGCAATTGGTTTTTATGCCTCATTTTTGGAAGCCTAGTATCTATCTGGATGTCAAACCATTTGGGAGAGCTTTTATTCAGTACAGTTTCTGGTTCTATGTGGATGATTTTAAGACCAGTTTTGCCAAATGCTTAGCTTTACCTAGAGCCCATTCCTTGCACAGTGGAAACCCTGGAAAGCATACAAGCTCTCCATACCCGTAGGCTTAGTCCTATCATGAGATTATCTCCTGCAGCCCTGAGTGGTTCTGAGAATGTTTGGTTCAGCCTTTGGCTGTGGGATTTACCTGCAAAACTAAGCCCTAGCAGTGGTGATCAGCTGGGTCCGGTGGTCACAAATGATTCATAAATCACTTGGATAGATCCATAACTGGATCCATAAATCTGGATAGGCAAAAACCTGCAATAGCAGCAGTGTGGGAAAAATCATATGGCATCGCTTGAAGCTCCTGATAATGTAAGAGAGCCTGCAGAAAATCTCAGTCACAAAGCCATGGCTGTTACGGCATTACATGGCATCCTTGTGGTTTACGGCCCATCGCTCTTTCACTTTACATGCCCTGTCCATTCTGGGATCCCAAATTTACTGAAGGATCCAAGAAAAATTGTTGCTCCTTAGCTCTGCCACTCATGGAGAAGGAATGAGCGTAAAGAACTGTGTCTCAGTACATGCAGAATTAGCTGAGGATTATTTGTGTTTTCCTGTATTCTTTAAATGTATCACATGAGCATCCTCAGGCAACGCAAGAGCTTTACTCACAGGCACAAATGCAGCCTGAAAGCAGCAAGAAAGCTTTGTTCTTCCCTGAAATTCTAATGGCAAAAGCCATTTTGATTTGTATAATTTGTTTCACTTCCATGTTCCCTTTGTGCTCCTTGAGATGAGAAGCCGCTAATCTTCCCCCCTAACTACAGCCAACAAGATTACCAGCTGTAACCGCTAAGCTTTTTGCACGGTTTTCACTCTGTTTGATTGCTGGCTGAGGATTTTGCTACAAGAAACACTTTTACACGACTACTGGCACAACAGTTTTGGAGACAGTGAATTTCCCAACTCTTTTTATTTTCTGTATAACTCAATATAATCAGAGAGGTATAATGGTGGTGTAATCAAGGTGTGGGGCACAACAGTAAAATATGTTGCAAATAGCGGTATTTTGTCAAGACAGTTACAGTTAGCAAGTACACTGGTATTATTTTTACAAGTGGGAGCAGAATCTTCTTGTAAAGTCCAACATGATCTTCCCCACAAAGACACTGCAGTTGCTTTCAGGTATCATCAGTGTCTGCAGCTCCTGCTATGATGTGTAATTCTTTATTATTCTTGTAAATGCCGGTATTCTTCTGCCTTGACTCTGCTAAATCATAGTAAGAAAACACCAACAGCAACCTCAGGTGGAAAAAACTGTTGATTTTGAATTCAGCTGAATTCTCGTAACAGACATCTCTGGCATTTTCAAATAGCCTGCCTCTGGTTCAAAGCATACTGTTGCTGTCATGTTCTCCTGAAGCTACAGAGGTGAAAGACATCGCCAGCTTTGGAAAGGGTGTGCAAAGGTTCCCTCATCTTCTGCTTTGTCTCTTGCTCTGTGTCAAACTTGCTGAAAAAGATTTCAGCTTGCTTTTAGCTTGTGTGAAAGAAATAACATTTATCTTGGACTTCAAAGCAGAAGACATTACCTGGCAAGGTCACCTGCCCTAGGAAGGTGCTAGACTCAGTGGTGCTGGGGAAACATTTTCAGTCCATTTTCCACTCTCTTATATTTCTCACTAAATCTGGAAGGTATTTCCACTAGTGTGCATGAGAGACATTTTCTAATGCAGTGCAGTAAACGATAAGCATGCACTGGGGCTGCAGCCTGAGACTGCAGGAACAAAGCCCAGCTACCAGGTGTTTTTTTCTTGAGCATAAGCCCTCTTGGAGCTGACAGCTCTCCCAGAGGAAGTGCTGGAGACTCCTTCACACAAGGCATCTTCTGCTAGCTGGTACAAGATGCTGGTGAGTGTGCAACAAGGAATCATTCCTTTCATGCAGGAGTATGAACTGGAGCTTTACACTCTGCTGCTGCCTTTATTTTTTCCTTTTTTCTTTTTTTTTTTTTTTTTGTCTTTTTCTTTTCTCCCCACAACCATCTGCCCAACTCCAAAAAAGGAGGAGTTGACATCCATGTATTTTCCAAGTGGTAGATTTGACTGGGACCAGGGTCCATCCCAGCTGCCAGTACTGCTTAGAGTCCTGCAACATAGGGGTAGCCCGAAAGTAATTTTTCCCTGTGGACTGTTTTCTGTACTGTCCTGTGCAGGAAGCTCAGCACACCACCCCTCCACCTCTCCTGTTGTCTTACTGGGGTAGGATTTTCAGTTCCTCACAAAATCCTCAACTGACCAGAGACAAGGTTAAGCTGACAGCCTTATATTGTTTTTGATTAGCAAATTCTGGAATTAGAAGCCATGCTCTATGATGCCCTGCAGCAAGAAGCTGGAGCCAAAATTTCCGAACTTCTTTCAGAAGAGGAGAAAGAGAAACTGAAGAGTGCCGTAGAGCAGTGGAAGCGCCAGGTCATGAGCGAGCTCAGGGAGAGGGACGCCCAAATCCTGCGTGAAAGGATGGAGCTCATTCAACACGCACAGCAGGTACATGCCAACATGAGGGCAGGGCGACATTCAGGATGGGACTATCCCCAGAGTGGAAACATAATGAGCTTGTGAGCTCCATCCCTCCCCTCAGAGAGCTGAACCAGAAATGTCTGGTGTTGGGGCCAGATTTTGATTTGCCTTGGAAAGTCCCTTAAAACAGGGCACTTTGATTTTCATGGATTTGTCATACATGGTGTGTGACACCTGCATTAATGGAGGACTCATCTACAGCTTAAAACACAAATTTTTGTTTCAGAAACAGTGTATACAAGCCATATCTCTGAAAATAATACATCTTCTGGGTACATCTGTATTCTGTTGGCAAACAATTTTTTTTTTTTTTATTTTAAATCTGACAGAGAATTAAAGAGCTAGAAGAAAGAATCGAAGGCCAAAAACGACAGATAAAAGAGTTAGAGGAAAAGGTAAAGTAATGCAGTTGAAGCATTATGCAGTTGTTGTATGTGTGTATGTCCATATCTTCATTTCATTTTTGCTGAGAAAACAATCTTATAAAAAGTTATGTTGTGAATAGATTTTCTTCTTATAATTTCTGTTTATCCTAATACTGTAATTCTCTCTAGTCCCGCCACCGTACATGCAGCCAGGCATGTACAGTGCAGCTGAAGTGTCCAAAGTTCTCATCCAAACCACACACACAGGCACCTCTCCCATGTGTGTCTAAGCAGGACCACTCCTCCCTCCCCATAAGACTTCAATTCTCCTACACCCAGTCTTGGCTGAAAATAGCTAGCACAGAGACAAGCAAAACCAGCCACAAAATGAGTGGGCTTTTGCAGCCCTTTCATTCCCGTCTTGTGTTTATTAACACAATGTGCTCACGTGGGAGTGCTTGAGGAAACTGTTTTGCATTTGCAGTAGTTAATCTGAGAAGGAAGGGTTAAAAGCCTGAAATCAGTCTTTTCTTTTGGCGTCCTTCCATAAAGTCCTAAACACAGGACTTTGTACAGTTTATGGAACTAGGCGAGGATCTGGGGGTCCATGTACCTGGGGAAGTGGTAAGATGGAGCCACTGCAATGGCGCGGTGAGGTGGTGGTGCATGTGTTTTTTGGAGGGATTTCTGCTGATGTTTTCTCCCTCCCGTCTTCAGCACATGCAGATGCACTGACCTCTCCTGGGAGGGACCGAGAATGGACCCACTCCTCCCCTCAGCTGCAGCCACATCAGTCACTGTCACCGGAGAGAGCGGAGTGGTTAATGCCATCAGGCTTTGCTCTGGTCAAGACGTAACTGTTGAATTCTACCCTAAAATTACCCTAGTGTGAAACCATCTATTTCTAGAGAAATTGCAAAGGGGTAACTTGTTCAGGTACAACAGGTGTTGAGCTGAACTTTTACCCAAAACGAAGCTCAAACCCTAGCAGTGCCTTTTTTTGAAGTATCAGATGAATTCAGCTAATGTTTTTCCTCCCTGTCTCTACTGGGCTGCTTGGCTGCATCTGGACTGGGCTTGTCTGGGGCAGGGGATGTGATTCTTGCCAATCTGACGGACATGGGGTGTCTGCCTGAGTGACTGAGCAGAGCCTCTTGTCTCTTGGAAGCCACCTGACAGTTTGTTTCTTCTCAACAGAAAGATTTCTTGCACTCTGTCTGTAACCATGGCTTATTCTCAGCTAAACACACTGTAAAACCTTATTCTCTTTCTTCTCTTCCATTTTTTCCTCTCTTCCCTCCCCTTTTCAGTTTTTATTTTTGTTTTTATTTTTCTCTTTAGCTTTCATTCTTTGGTCGTAGTCCTTCAGGCCAAATGCAGAAGGTAAGCCCTTGGATTACCTGTGGTGTGTCCCCTGCGCTTCTCATAAGGCATCAGAACCTTCCCAGTGCTGCTCAGACTGCTTCAGCGTTATCTGTGGGGTCCCCTGGGCTCCCCAGATCACCTGAAAATGGAAATCTCTAACACCTTTGAAATAATGTGAAGCCTGGGTACCAGCAGGCTAAGAACTTGTCAAGCAGAATTTCCTTCCTCTGAAGGAAAGGACAAGGAAGGAGAAAAACACAACAGGCTTAAAAGCAAGGAAACTTCTAGGAAACCAGGGTGAAGGCTCAGCCTGTGTTGGCTCCGCTGCTTGCTGTTGGGGTTGCTCTCGCTGCTCCTTGCTAGCAACCTGCTGCCCTGCCCTGCGCAGGGGCTGCCTGCCTGCCCCGCTCCCAGCTGGGTGAGCCTCTGCCATAGCTTGTCCTCTCTTCAGGCTGAACAACCAGGGCAGCCTGGGGGGAACCACATCATTTACATATGCTTGTTTCTTTAAGCATCATTCGGTAGTGCCCTAGATATTGCCTAAATTACCCTTTCTCTCATGTAAATATGAGAAAAAATGCTGGTAAGTTTGTGCTTGGAGCAGTGGCAGAAATTGCCATGTCATGGATGGCATGGGGAAGGGTCCCTGTTACTCATGAAAGTCGGTAGAATATGACACATCCTTTTTTATTAGTTATATAATTCACACAGATATTTACAAATATAACCTTTAAAGAGTTTTCATGCATGTTATTTTTTGACTGGATATACTTTTCTTTGATCCATGTTTTAATATATTTTTCTTGTTTCAGCCTACTGAGGAAGCTAGAATTGCTTCTGCTGTTACTACCAGGAAGACAGCATTGATTACCAAGATAGAAAAAGAAACATCGCAATTTCAAAAAAGAACAAATATATCTCATATTTTGCTACTGGAGATGGAAGAACTAATCTTTATGACCCTTTTAGACTGAAGACAAACTGGGCTATGTGGAAATTTCTGCACAGGTGGAGTCTGCACCCCTGAAATCTCTGACTGTGCATTTTCAAAAGCTGGAACTAAGCTGACAAAGAGGAAAGCCAAAAAACCCTCCCTCTATTAACGGTTACAGGCTTTTTCCAAGGAGTCCTGTCTCTGCTGCTTGAAATAACTTTCACTGGAAGTCCTCGCTCTGCTGCTTGAAATAACTCTCAGCTTTACATAAGGAGCAGTATACTAATTCAGATAAACTGAATATATTTTGGTTCCCTGCTAAGCAGGTAGTAAATTGCTTCTCTGTAGAAGTGACCATGTCCTGTTTTATATGTCAGTCATTTATATTTGTGAGTCATAGTTATTTAAAAATCTGTCTTGAAAGAAGTTTTTACGAAGAGTTCAAGAGGAATAACTCACAAAAAGATAAATGTGAACAAAAACAACACGTTTTGTTCCAAGGTACTTTGTCATTAACATAGGGTCTGTCCAATGGTTTGTTGAATATCCCACAAGCCCAGTATTAGGGGAAAAACATGAAGCTACGTTTGAACCCTTCAGGAAATAAAGTTCTAATTGTTTTTGAGTTTTCTGTAGACCATGTCCCACAGCACGATGAGAAAACCGGCACAATAATTTATAGTTTGCCGTTCCTGAACAATGCCAAATGGCTTAACATTGTCCCATCAAAAAGTTCAACTTCAAAAACATTGAACCTGAAAACACATTATGTCTGATCCCAACAGTCTGAGCTGTGGAAGGTGCCAAGAGGAAAAAGGAAGCACAAGTACTGCAGAGCACGAATCCTAGAAGGCTGGGCTCAGGAGCCAGGAGAAGAAAATTGGACCTTCTATAAAAGCAGGTGAAGGAGGAAAAATCCAAAAGAAATCACACCAATATACTTTGCCAAATGGGAACTGAACTTGAGTGCACAAATATGGATTTGTGGTGAATGATGAGAAGATTTTCCCCTGATTATGTTGTTCCTAAAATCCCCAGTGGCACAGGATGTTGGTGGAGAAACTGTGCCCGTCCCTTGGAAGCATAAGGCAGACAGCAAAACCAAAGAGCTCCTGACAGGTAAGATAGATTGATTAATAAAATACTGATTTGTTATACAATTGTATACACTATAGAACTTTCTTCATAACTGCATGGCTATTAGACTGTCTCAAATTAAAATATTTATGATGACAACACAGAGAAAATTTTGAATTGACCAAGGTCTTCAGGTAAATATTATTTATTTATCTGGTTTACTTTAGTCTGTAACTTAAGTATTGAATTTCAGCATGCTAAATTTATTATCTTCAAATCGATGCTCACTCAACAAAAAATTACTAGTTAGGTAACAAAATACACTGTCCAGTTTGTGTGAGCAGCAAGCAATTGTACTATTTTATAACAATATACATTTTAAGTGAAATAGATGGAAATAATTTTTGTTTTGGATTGAAAAGACAAATATTATTCAGAAAAGCTTTTTAGTTCACCATTTCTCTTACCTTCTATCTAACTTATGCTGGTAATGAGTTACTTGCCTGGTAACCATGACAGAACGGTAGCAGCAGTCACCCTAGCACAGTCTGAAACTGTCTTTTTTGACTTCTGAGCTGGAAATCGCGCGGTGTGGTTCCCATGGTCAGCTGAATAGAAGCTATTTCAGTCCATTCTGCAGAGAGCAACATTGCTTATTATTGAGTGCTGTAAGGCTACTGGAGTACTCCAAAGTAAAAATATAAAAAGTAAAATAATATCTTCTCCTCCTACCCCCCCACAACCATTTCCTACTAGCTGTGGTACTGTTTGACTTTGAATCCAGTATAGTAGAATAGGAAAAATGTTAAAGCACTTATCTTGCATAAGCAGCAAATGAGAGAAAAGGTTCTCTTCTAGGCTGTGTATACGTGTTTTTGACACAAATTTAAGAATACAAGGGTGTTAAACAGGGGAGCAGAAGCTGGCTAAGCAGCTGACTAGAAATCACTGCCACCACAGCCTGGTGGTGTTTGTCCTGCCCACAAAGACTGCTGCTCATCGAACTCCTTGCTCTCCCCCAGAATGAGTGAAAATACTCAAATCTCCAAAGAATAACAACCTAAAAAAGAATTCCTGTTTTCCACTCACTCCTGCAGTTACTACTTAGGATAACTCGATCGACAAGCAAATCAGAACAATCATAACATTGCATGGGGGCCACTTCTTTTTTCAGTTTTCTTGGGGCTGTCCCGTTGCTTGTTAATAGCCCAGTTACAGCAAATACCACTCATAGGACTTGCTTCTGCTTTAAAGGAAGAATTGTCTGTTTGTACTTTATTCCATCAATTTTCTTTTTTTTTTTTTCCCAAATACTTTTTCTAAGCAGAATATCTACTGAGTCTTAGTTTGAACATCTTTCAGATCTTAAGGTGTTCGACTGCAGGTTATTGATTTGCTGCTCTGGATAGGAATTCTGCCTTTAAAATCAATCAGATGCAGAATGTCTATCCATGGAGGGATGCTTACAGGAAGTGTCAGAAATTTTTTGTCTTAAATGGTGCTTGCTGGAAATAATCTGTGCTCAGCATTAGATTCGATGATGCACACTCTTCTTAGAAAGCGGCATGTGTACATATCAGACCTGTTATTCTTTAAAGAGAAGTCCAAATCCTTCACGTCTGTCAGCATCGCACCAGTCTCCGCAGGGGCTGGCATTTCCTAGCCAGTAAGATCAATGAGGTGTGTGTATTTAGTAACCCGAAAGAGAAACTTAATGCAGTCAAAGAAGGAAAATAATAAAAATCAGGAAATAACTGAGATGAATATATGACAATGAAGGGCTTTTTTAAAACAAGAACAGATTAACAAAGATGACAAACAAATCAATAAGGAAGGCTTACCCAATGGAAATCAACACAAATCATAGAACACAAAACATAAATATATGCATCTCTGTCAATATCTTGTTAGGTTTGCAGTAGTTACAAAGAAAAGTGGTTTGGGTTGTCATTAGCACTTTCTGAAAATGTCTGTTGAAACAACTTTCCAACAGAAAGTTACACTTCAAGTAAATGCTTTTTTCATTAGGAATGCGTGTTGATCTTCCCGGAGTGACACACTAGAAAATCACCTGGACTCATGGGCCTCGGTGCCATTGCCAGTTTCCTGGGGCGTCACAGCCGGCTCCCGAACAGATAAACCCCTCCAGCCCCTGGCAAAGAGTCCTGCCTTCCGCGTGCCAGCTGCGTGGTATTCCGCAGGCAGATTGTATAGCTACGGATATATGTGTAGGTGCGGAGAAAGGTGCGGTTCGAGACGTTTTACAAAAGCATGGCTTATGCTCCAGGTGGCCGCGCTGCCTGCGGAGCAGTTCAAACCCCCACAGGGCCGGGCGGCGGCGGGACCTGGTCCTGCTGCGCCCCAGGTTCCAGTGTTTGGAGCAGGTCTGGGCGGCTGCACCAGGCACAGTTAGCTTCACTATTTTTTAATGGACATTTCAGTTCTTTTGGAGATGGCGGTCTTCCAGAGGTAGGTAGCACTTGCATATTTCCAAAAAAATAAGTTGTCAGTTAAGCTAAGAGAATTTTTTTCTTGATATTAACTTTTGTATTTATAAAAGGGTTTGAGCATCCCAAAACCTGTAATTTTTTTTCCAATTATCTTAGTTTACTTAAAAAAAAAATTAATAACACTTACTAAAACTCTATTTGATATTTATTTAAAATAAGTAGCATCTGATAAAGATAAATAGCACTTTGAAAGAATTCTGCTTGGAAATTGTACGTTACTGTTCTGTCATAAAAATCTGTTATTTCTGCTATGTCAGACATAGAAATAGGATCTGCTGTAGTGGCCATTTGCTGATGAATGCAGTAATTAGTGTCTCCTTTTTGAAATATGCAAATGACTGAGCATTAGGCTCTAACCTGAAGCGAATGCCTCTTTTCCTGTACACTTGGCTTTCTGCTTATGTATATTATGTATAGAAAGACACACATTTGTGTGTCTTTTTAGTGGTGGGTAGAAACACATACAGACATAGTAAGAGTCCCATGTCATTCCGTCCCGCTCCCCATTCCCCCATTTGGCCAAAAGGCTTTGTGGCTTCAGGTGAAAACCCATGAGATGCTGCATAGCAGAAGGAAACCTGTCTGTCAGGTTGGAATAGCCCAGGACGTGATGCTGTTGGGTTTCACAAGATAATTTTCCCTGCTCCCTCTTTTTTCTGCTGCCTACAAGCTTCCTGCCCAGCTCTTTGCCTGGGGTGTTGCCTCATGTTAAATATAAAATAAGGTTGGCACAGATAAAAATGGAATGACAAATACAGGTCCTGTGTCTGCCCTTACAAAGAGATATTCCTTCCATGAGGAATGTCACATCTGGGCAGTGATCCAGTTTGATTCACGACTGCAAAGATTTCTTGGTGGTAATAGAAGATAGTAATTTAATTACTGTTTTAATTATTTTAAACTAAAATATTGAAAACATTAATATTAGAAGTTGATTTACATTTTTTCAGTGACAGAAGGCTGGAGAGCAGACCTCAGTCTAAAAGATGGTTGCCATTTTCAATTGGCACATGTGGCACATGTGAACATGCTTCAGGAGTGTGGGGAGATGCATCTCACCCAAAATCCCCCCATCATTTTGACCAGTAGCGAACCAGCTTTAGGCTCACGATGGACAATAATCCCAGACAGTAACCCATGCAGCTTTCAGATCCTCTAACCCCTGTGTTTCTTACATCAGTATAAATTCATTTTAGCAGTGGCCTTAACATTTTTAAGACAGAACATAGTGTTATTTCCTACTGTAGGCACCACAGATCAATTAGAAACACCAATTTCAAATCTTCAGCATTTGACCTTTTTACTTCACTGTGGGTAGTACCTACGAGTGTCTTCACACCACCTGCACTGCAGTAGGGCTGACCCGAAGCTAGTGGGTGGCATTTCACCCCAGTGAATGCTGATGGATGTCCCATTTGGGTCACCTTCTTTTACACCAGTGCTGGATCTGTGCATGCTGTCCTGTTTCTTTGGTAGGTAACTGCTTTTCTTTAAATCATTTTATTGATTGCATAATCAGATTGCTCTTTTTTATTGATGTGCTTGAGTCATCAGAAGAGTTTTTTTTTTTTAAGGTCAGCAGCACATTTTTCCAGAAATGATCCACAGGGGAGATGATGAGCTACTAGAGCTTAAATTTTGCTTTATTGTTCTATCAGCCACATCCTGTATATTTCTATGCGTTTTGAAAGGGGTTGTAAAAGGCTTACTTCACAGGGGTACGCAGATAAGGGTAATGAGCTACATTATTGGAATACTAATTGGGAAGTCTTTGCTGTGCAGAATGACCCAAAGCCTGTTTGTTTAGCATGAGCCATCTAGAGAAAATTCAAGTCTTCAGGAAGCCCCCCAGTGGGATGAACGGGAAGATATAAAGCAAAAGATTCAAAGTCTGTTCGTGTTTAATGTGATGTAAATCTTGTGTAACTTGATACCAGTAAAGAGAAGAATTTGGCTCAGTAATAACAAAGTGATTTCCTGCAGACTAATAATAACCAACATATATAGAAGTGTAGGATGCCTCGTTGCACAGTATTTCTGCTTCAATGTTTCAGGGGTTGATATACACTGAAATACACAGAAATGACAATGTCAGTCTGAATTTGCAGTGTCTGGAGATGAGATTAGGTGTAGGCCCTCAGGCAGGAATAACGACATCATTGGTGCTTAAGCACAGTTTAAGCACGGTGCGGATTTGAGGCATGTCTGGAAAGCTATTTGGTCGTGGAGAGGTTTCAGTTCGTAAAGCAAAAGGCTGCAATTTACTGTTTCGCTAATTCCCACTGGAAAACAATTTGAAGCAGACCTGCTGAGATTTTCCTTGTAAGTAGAACATCTGTTTTATGGTAGTAATGTGAGATGCTATTTCATAGCAACAGACCCTCACGCAGGACAGATTTGTTGCACTAAACTGGACACAAATAAACCCAGAAAATTCAATAGCATTATGTCATTCTCGATCAAACACTCTTGGTTACAAAATACAACCATTTAAAATGCTAAGCAGACAATAGTAACGTTGCTGTGAAGAAGCACAACTCCCCAAACAATAAAATGCTTAGAATTAATATTGCTGGAAAAATTTTCTACTGACGTGTCTATTGCTTTTAAGATCAGCTTGCATCAGACATTTCAGTAGGATGAACAGATACACTCTTTGCTACTCTTTCAGGGAGCTCTGTTTTTATTTTGAAAAAAAAAGTTTGATTATTTTGAAAAAAATAATCAAATCCTACTGAGCACAGACACAAGCAAATAGCCCCAAGCACAGGGGTGGGAGAGGAGACTTTACTGGTGCAGACCAAGGCGTACGGGAAGCTTGACCGCTGTATGGCCAGGCTGGGGCTGGGCTGCAGCCCAAGCTGCCCAAGCACATTCATTGCATTTAAACAGTACAAAGTTTGTTTGATTGAGTTTTTCTTTGACATTCAAGCATAAAATGAGCTTCCAACCCAAAAGTGAATATAACCTAAACTGTGTGCTTTTAACATATTTTTCTAGGAAAGCTCAGTGAAAGGATGAAAGTCATCAAAATGGTTAAAGCATGCAATTCTCGTATGCGGAGTCCTATTTGGTGTATGGCATTTGATATAGAGCATATAATTCACATGAGTGTTCTTATATTTGTGATAGCTAGCAGAGAGCTTTCTCTGAATGTAAACACACGGTAAATCTGTGTACTGCAGCGGCAACACAGTGCAGTGTCTGCTTCCCCTTCAAAGCTTGGAGGTCCATATTTTTCGTGGAAAAACTCAATTTCTGGTCTGTTGAGCTTTCATAAAATATCGGGTTAAACACCTTAATTAACATTTAAAAGAGCTTTTACATGTGTTGAGAATTTCCACAGCTGTTGCATTTGAGGCAGTGACAGTGTTTATTGGTAAAGCATTGATGGTTCGCATCCGCAGCTGTGCTGTGTGCTGCAAACTTCCCAAGTGTCAAGGATAGTGACTGGAATTTGGACCAAAATGTCCACTGAGACCTTTCTGCGTGAGCTGACCTTTTCTTGGCATGCTGCATGGTTTAGACACTCTGCAGTGACAATTTGTTTCATGTGTGTATCATATTAGCAATTTACTTTTTTGTTGACCAAAACCAGCAAGCTAGTAATTATGATCAAGATACACATTCAGTCCTAACTTGGTACAGAACTGGGATTTCCATTGTAAAAGCTTGGTCCACTTAGCTGTTTTTAAAAATAAACATGACATTTTTAATCATTCATTTCTGAAAGTACTCCCAGGCTCCCAGGCATTGCAGATTTTGTTTTCCTTAGGTCTGAAACATTCTTCCCCTTAATTTTATTCTTGTAAATAACAAGGACACATTTTTAGAACACAGTCGACTCAGTAGTACCCTGAAGAATTAATAAGCTGGAAAATCTATTCTAAAGCCAATTCTTTTCTGAAAAGCATTAAATTTGTAAATGTAATATTTACTTTAAAAAACAAAAAATAAAAATACACACTGAAAGTGTGTATACACACCCCCACCATACATACATATATATGTATGTAGATGTGTATGTATATACACACAAAAACATATATATACACATAGCATTCATTTTCAAGGCTTGTAGCAGTCCAAACCTTTTGGGAAGTTATTGTACTGACACACAATAGCAAAGAAAGAGAAAAATTATTTTTTTGAGCTTCCTCTAGCATAAATTATCAGGAACCTCTGGTTTTGGTACCTGCCGAGGACCTCATCCTCTGAGCCCCATCGCATGCTTGTATCTTCTAGACAGTGGCAGGATTCCTCCTTTCCTGATAGGAAGAAAACAAGGGAATTTGGTCAGCTAAAATGAAATTGACTTTATCAGTCTTCCATGTTTTATTCTTATCTTGAATAATGCCCCCTACAGGGAAATCGCCGTGTTACATTAGCACTACAGACATCTTTGCAAAGAGGCAGAGCCCAGGCTCGTTTGGCAAGGCAATATTTACTGTAATCCTTAACCTTCAGCTGTCCTAATGCCATTTAAAGTGCAGGAAAAGATCCTCATGAAAATAGTAACTAAAACTTTAACACCTTTAAAAACTTTTTTAAATACAAATCACATCCGGTAAGACATCACGGCTTTCAGAGGCCGACGCTGGGGCCCACAGCAGTCTGTCGGAGCCAGGGTTGCCCCGTCCGTGCCCACGGCGTGCCGCCCCGGGCTGCGGCCCAGGGGCGCTGGGGCAGGACGCCAGCCCGCAGCCCGGGCGCGCCTCTCGTCCCCGCGGCACCCCCGTGCTTTCCCCGGGCTCGCTGCTTCTGGCTGGGTTTCCAGAAACCAACTTTTATTTCTTTCTGATTAGAGGGGGAGATCCTTAAAAAAGCTTGAATGTCAACCTGTCAGTACCAATCAGAAAAGCAATTATTTAAATTAAATGGTTATGTCAGTAAAAAATAAAATAAAAATGAAATGTTCATTTACTCAGAATGATCTGAAGGGACAACGGGGTAAATAACAAAAAACATCACTCGATACTGTTCATGAAACCAAACAAAATCTGAAGTAGGTCAGGGGATGGAGGCCGGGATATCTGAGCATGTCCCTTTCACTTTGATGGAGAACTGAGATGCTCAGCAAAACCCTCAGCTATTATCTGGATAATCGAATTTTCAATGTAAATGCAAATTATCTAGATTAAACTTCATTTTTATGACTAGTTCACAGTGCTGTTAGTCACAACTTTTTGTGAATTCATGCTCTTTATTTGTAAAAGTTTCATGTAATATGCCTGAAAAAGTGGTACAGCTGGTTGACGGTATCATATTGTAGGAGGACTTAGCATTATGTATCCCCTCCAGCACTATTATAATGTGCGTATATAGAAATACAGGAAGGCATTGTGAAGGTTTTCTTTTGAGATATATAGTGGAGAATCACAATTCTGACTATTTTTGTTTGGACAACTAGGTGAGAATAATGAATATTTGACTTGGTATTTAGCCTTATTAACTGTAAGGATGTTGTGCTACAGAGCTCTTAAACTCCTGGTTTTCTCTTCTCAGCCTGGTTTCCAAAGGACACAGAAATGTGTGTCTGCCTGCCCGGGCCCAAGCCAAGTAGTTTTGTCAAATAATTCCAATTAAGACAGTAAGTTCCTACAGAATGTAGGAAAAGAGGCTGGTGACCGAGACAGACGGAAGTTCAGTGAATGCACTTACGGGTGGAAAGCTTGCAGCAGGTCAGTGCTGTGAGTGGGCACAAGAAGACACACAGCAAAGCATAGCAGAAAACTTGGCTTTGTCAGTTCTGCTGCTGATAATTATGTGTTCTTTGGAATGGAAGTGTATGACAAACCTGGAAGGTCAGACTGACTCCTCAGTGGAAAGCTCTGCAGCAGCTAACACGGCTGCTCACAGCTTCTGGGCTCCGGGGTTGTTGTCCCAAGGGCAGGGAGCAAGGAGCGTGCAGAGGGAGGCTGAGCAAAAGCGGGATGCCTCCAGAGGGGCTGCGCGGGGAGCTTCACAGCGGGGTGCTTGTGCACGCGGGATGCTGCTCTGTGACTTCCGTGCGCCTCTGCTGTGTTGGGTGGTACCCAACACCTAATTTTTCTGCTGAATCCAGTGGACCAGGTTGTCTCCTTGTAACTCTCATCTGCTCCATGGTGGCACAAACATAAGGGCTGCCTCCATCCATGTTTGGTGTCCAGTTTGCCAGATCAACCCTAATCCCTGTGTGTGCAGCCTGGGTGCGTGCACTGAGTCCTGCGCATCCCAAACCCACTACCTTTGCTGCATATATGCAGGCAGTCCTCAAGGCATATATGCGGTGGGGCTGATATGCACAGGGGATGTGTCCGCACTGCTGAGCAATTAGAAATCCCAGACAAGCCTCCTCCAGGAAAAGAGAACCTGTCCAAGAAACTAAGACCTGTAATGGTCTTATTACTGAGATCTGTGGAGGCAAATGTAGGAAAATTTATTCTATCAATGGCTGTTCCTAAAGTAAGACTGTCCCACTGGCCCGTGTCATTCTGGTTACAAGCAAGAAAACACCCTAGGGATATAACAAATTGATAAAATGAGAGTTAAAATGACCGTCATGGAGATACCATCACGCGTTAGCAATGCTGTGACAGTCGCTAAGGTAAGAGGACTGTAAAATACTCACACGTTGTCAGATCAAAGCAATCTGTTCAGCCTGTGCTGATTGTACCAACAGAAAGACTGCAGAATCCTAAAGGCTGTAAGTTTATAATCTAACAGATTTATGAGTGTTAACTGTAGCTAGGTTTTCTAAAAACTGCCGTAAAAAGGTCAGCTACAAAAGGGAACTACAGTACTACAATTCAGTAAGGTTAGGCAGCTGCCTTCAGCCGACAGGACCAAGGGTGTTCCTCACTGGGGCTGATATCGGGGCTGACATTTTGCCCTGAATTCTTGCCGCGGGGCTGCTTATTTCCCCAGGAGCCATGTGAGCTGCGGACAGGGTGTCAGCCTGGGTCTTCTGCATTAGTTCCGCGTTTATGACTTGACCAGGCTCTCCACCGCTTTGAAACGTTTCCTCTCTAAATGGCATGTTTTAACACAGCAGCTGACCTCCTGTCTGTGACCTGGTGTTCTGTAATTAAAATAATGTTTGTGAGTAACCAGGTCCTTGACAGAAAAGCGTGTTTTTATTATTTTCTGTCTTTCAGAGATGTTTCAATGATTTGTTCCCATTGCATTTCACAGAGCTGATTTAGTTTAGAATATGTGAATCAGGTGGATCTTTTAATTACCTGCTGTGTTGTGCAGTTATGACTTTCAAGCAGCATAGAAGATTTGGCCATGAATTTGGTGGGGGGGCACATGTTCTCCTAGGGCAGTGGAAGCGACTCAGTCCCCTTGTGATAATACCTGGGTACCGATCGATGCACGTGCTCAGTCCCAGACCCGAGCAGCGGGTGTTTACAGCTTGCCTTCTTCATCTGCAAAGGCAAACACAACTCGGTGTGACGTTACCTTTTGCTGCCATCAAAAGGATCCATTTTCTGCAAATTAATTTCGAAAGTACAAATAATCTATTACTAAATATTTGAGCAGGCTGGGTAGGACTGAGTGGCTTCTTTGCCTGCAGTTTTCACAGGAGTACCCAAATATGAAATTCCCAAACCTTGTGCAGAGTTCCTGGCTGCCAGGGGAGGCATTCCCAGTTAAAATCTTTATTTCCTCCAGAGCCTCTTGAGCCCTTCTACCCAAGGCAGCAGGTGGATGCATACACTGCATAAAGGATTCTAGCCAGAAACTTATCACTTACATGTTAAAATAGAGATTTCTGTAAGGGCTAAGTGTTAATAACGTTTTGAAAACCCATACTATTGCAACTACCAGAAGACACTTTAAAAAAAAAATTCTTTACTTGGAAACAAATCCATACTATTTATGTACAATTATGTACCTGTGTACATATTCATTATGTACAAATAGTTATATTATGTAATGTTTTATGTGTAACAGATTAAATATATTTGATAGCTATTGTAACATATTTTCCAGTGCCATAACGACTGCTGTCTAGTAGATTTGTCTTCTAAAAAAGTATTGAAACGTGGTTTACCAGTTGCATGAAAATTCTATGCAAATGTATTACAAATTCACTCATAAGCACCATATGCTACAAAATTCAAAAAACTTGACTTTGTCAGTTACGAATTTTGCCATTCAAGAGCCACGCTAACATCAGCTCTGTAGTCTCAAAGTAGTTTATTTCAGTGCGACTTAGAGCTTTTGAGTAACCAGTCTGTATAACTGCCTCAAATACCCGGTATAAAACTGTTTCCTTAAGATGTGCATCCTTACAGACCACCCAGATAATACACACCACTAGATTTATACCTGGATTGAGACGTTATATGTGCATGGAGTAATGTGGGCTGGCAGGTTTCTCCCGAGCTGGAGCCAGATCCGAGGCACCAGCACATCCAGAGTATTTAATTCACTTGCACCCAGAAAAGGAAAGACTGCAAGACAGCTTCCAAATACAATAATTAATTTTATAGTGATACAGGTTTT
Source organism: Chauna torquata (assembly GCA_013399475.1). Classification (NCBI taxonomy): domain Eukaryota; kingdom Metazoa; phylum Chordata; class Aves; order Anseriformes; family Anhimidae; genus Chauna; species Chauna torquata. Next base: position 17,652 of record VXAL01015077.1, read on the forward strand.
GTTGTGCATTAGACACCTAAAGGAGGAATTAACAGCAAGCACGAGGCCAGTATTTTGGAGAAGCAATAGATGAAGGACTGTGGGGACACCAGGCAGGGTCAGCGGGCAGGGCGGCCGGGCGCCCCATGCCGCAGCGGGACCAGCGCTGCGCAGCGGGGCTCCGGGCTGGCTGCGGCCGCTGCCGCTCGCCTCGCCGGCACCTGAGGCTCTGCACCGGGCTGAGGGCAGCTTCAGCACAGGTCCTGGGCAGCCGGAGGTGAGGTCTGCAGCTGCCCACATGAAATACCACTGGCAGCTAGGAGGTGGCACCAACAGTGAAAGGATGCCAGGTTTCTGAAGGGCAAAATGAATAGTTTCAGTGCGGAGTCAGCCCTTACAATAAAACAATGCATGATCAAAACAGTAAGTTCAATGTAGTCTGTCCTCGTGAGAGTAGGAGAACCAAGCCATGTTGTCATATGCTGCTTTTTGGATGACACAGAGTTTTAGGTATAGATAATTATGAATCTTCTTTTCATCTGCTATTACACATTGCTTCAAAATCTAACCTGAAAAGAAAATGCTACAGACCTTTTCTGTATATATATGTGTATATATATATAAAATGAAGAGTATCGTGTTTGTTGCCAAAAGATTTTATCACTTAAATATATCAAATAAATCACTTGTAAAGGGAGGAAACAGCTTTGAAACACCCTGTTATTAAGCATGAAAAGACTAACACTATTTTGTCCTCTAGCAGAAGTAATTTACTGTGTATCCGTATCGAATTTCCCCGCGTCTCCATTAACAAGAGATGGTAAGCTTAATGGTGCTGCAGGGGCGCATGGCATTTTGCACTTACTCTGCACGAGTGTGCTGCTGACACCAGAAGCCCAGCTTTGCCTTACGCGCGGGTCTGTTTATGCTGTAACGTGAAGAGGAGCGAACAGAAACAGTTAAAAACTGGACGTACTGGTTGTTACCCTCCTTAGTGAGAATCTCAGCAGCGCAGTGATGGGAGGTGGAGGACGGCGGCTCCTATCTAGGTCAGGTCCCTGCTGCTGCCGCTCGCGTTAGGGCCGCGATGGCTGAGCCCCAGCCCACGGGAGCGCGCCGGGGGCACTGCCCGGCTCAGCCCCGTGCCAAGAAAACCCCTACGGGGTGCTGCAGCGGGGCCCCAGTGCAGCCCTTCGGCTCCCAGTCCTGCAGATATTTCTGAATGGAAGTGCTTTTCTGCTCATGAATAGTTATTTTGCCCTGCATAAGTTCACAAGATTTATCAGCATAAGTTGATATGATGAGTGATTTTTTATGCATACAAATATACAGTTGGTATAGTTGACTATTTTAGCAGGGGAAAAAAAGCCAGAATTTTGCAAAGCGGTGTGCTCGGGAACAAAATACCTGATAAACATTCACTGGGATTTCTTGCAAAAAGTACTCTTAAATGCCAAAAACAAAATAAGAATTGAGAATTTAGTAATGAATTAAAGACAGCAACAGACTGTTAGTTGCTGATTGCTGAGACACTTGAAACTGATAGCTGACTTTCATGCCATAAAAGCCATCTGAATGTGGCCTTAAAAACAGTTGGTCCTACCGCCCAGTATCTGTTACCGGCTGGGCAGGCTGGGAGCCGAGCAGAGGCCCCGTGGCACTGCGGGGCAGGTGCGGGAGGAAGGCAGCGCTGAGAGCTGTACATCCAAAGCAGCCTGGCCCACAGCCCTGAACGTTTCGTTTCAGCTTTAGACGGGATAATGCTGCTGTAGAAGATACTGAATTTATGCTGAGGCTCATTTTTGCTCACTAGAGAATTAAACTAGGAAAATTGTATGAGTGGTCTTCAACCACTCACCTGGCTGGCATAGTCAGATATTAGCAAAAAGTAGCATCTTAAAAATAACATGCATTTTTTCCAGTCTGTGGTTGCAGTGTCATTTGTGTAAGTATTGACAGACCCACAACCATTGCTATTATTAGCCTGATCTTTAGCTAATGTAAATCACCATAACTTCACTGCAACTAGCACAGATAGTTTGCACTGTCTCAATAGGAAAGGAAAGGAAAAAGAAAAGAGAAAAGAAAAGGAAAGAAAAGGAAAGAAAAGGAAAGAAAAGGAAAGAAAAGAAAAGAAAAGAAAAGAAAAGAAAAGAAAAGAAAAGAAAAGAAAAGAAAAGAAAAGAAAAGAAAAGAAAAGAAAANGAAAAGAAAAGAAAAGAAAAGAAAAGAAAAGAAAAGAAAAGAAAAGAAAAGAAAAGAAAATAGAGAGGTCCTCCCAGTGCCTCGCCGGGAGGAGCTGCCCTGCCATCTGCCATGTCAAACACGTTCACTGTTCCGCGGGTCGCAGAGCAGCTGAGGTTGAAAGGGATCTCTGGAGATCACCTTGCCCAGCCCCATCTTGTCCTGCTTACTGGAACTAAATGGCCACTTTTTTTCTATTAGAGATGGTTAAATAACCCCCCTCAATGCCCCATCTTGCTCGTGTTTTCTTGTCTTGCTGTTTTTCATGATCTCCTCCCTCCCATGCAGTCGTTACCAGCAGATTATCTGCATGTACAAGAACAGGGTTGAATCTGCCATGGATTTACTGGCGTTACATTGTTCTTAGTGACACGGCATGTGGCTCCAGTGGCAGAGGAGGAGGAAAACAAAGAGGAAGCCAAGCCTAGCCAAGTTTTTCTTAACTTGAAAACCAAATCCCCTCTTTTTATTCTTAGCAGGGATAAAAAGCTGGGAAGACAGGAGAGAATTTGCCATCACAAGGCTGAGGGACAAAACTCATCGCTTCCCAGGTGAGAGCGGACACAACCCAAACACAGTGTGCGCAGCGTTCATCCGGGGGCTCCCTGAAGCCGCAGCTTCTCACGGGACGTGGCATTGGGGCTGGCGGGAGTGCGGCGTTCTGGCCGCTCTGCCCCTGGTAGCTCGCTCCCAGCAGCACCTCAGTTTTGTGCTTCTTGGCACGGCAGCCACCGTGATGCTGGGCAGAGTGAAGCACACCTCACTGCTGAAATCCACCCCACGCTGTTAGGGTGCTTGAGCAGAAATTGTTTCAAACTTCCAGCCAATTTAAACTTGCTCTGGTATTTCAGCCAATTATTAATTCTGCTTACCATCAGCACAGTAAGGTATCCTAAAGTAGTAACTTAGCTAGTTGAATAAAAGCCCATGAGTTTTAGTTATCTATTTGTTGTTCCCTGAACATCTCTCATATTTTCCCCAAGAAATTGTAAAATATGCACGTACGCTGCTAGTGGTGTCTGCTCTCAGCCATATGGTCGTCTGTGCTGCTAGCGCGCAGCAGCGTCGGCTGTAAGGGCAGCGGGACCATCTGCTGGGCATCCCTTGGGAATGGCCTTATCCAGGCACCGCCAGCCTCCCGCCTTCCCACCAGAGCCGTGAAGAAGGAAGAGCATGTGAAATGGGATTTGGGATTTTCAGCTCAGGGTGCTGTGCTTAAACAAACTTCCAGTAAGCCTCCTTAGTACCTTTTATAAATATATGCATATATGTCCTTCAATTGCAGTCTTGGTAAAAGGGTATGCATTGTAACAGGCTAATTAAGGCAATCACTCATTTTTCCATATGAAATTTTATCCACAGTCTTTGATGAATTGCACTTTTGGATTGTTCACAAGCAGTGAAAGCTCAGTAGTGCAAATAGTAGCATCCATTTATTTTAATTTTTGAAAATGAGTTTTCATTGTTGCCTCCCTTGTCACATTTTTACAGTTTTGAGGGAAAAAAAAAAGTGTCTTTGGTAAAAGATTGCACGGTATGAGAATGGTAACTGCGTTTCTTTTAAAATAAGCAAACGTCAGCCCTGCAGCCAGTGCCAAAGAGCGGCACTTAATGCAGCTAGAAGTGGCATTCGAAACTGGCAGTGGTCGTGATCTTCGTGAACGCACAGCACTGTTGTTTGCCATCACATAAAATCGTTGTGACTGCCGTAGCTCTGCCTGACGCTTCCTACGTTGCATTTTGTTGTCCCGTCAGTAGACTGCTTGCTGGCTGGAGCGACAGCGCTCGCGCGTAAAAGGGAAGTGTAGTATTTAAGATTTGGTGTAATTTACTTTTGATTTCTCTAGCTTCTCTGTCTTTTTAGGAACTGCTTGTTAAAAGCTCGGTTTGTTTTCTCACATATGAACAGCATAGCCCCTTTCTTGAAGGGTTTCCTGTGGAGGGACGGCCGAGCCACGGCCACGGTGGGGAGGGACGGGGCAGGAAGGGCAGGCAGGGGCCACCGAGGCTGGTGGTGGGCAGGGTGTGGGGAGAGGGCTGGGGACCGGGGCTCCTCCTGCCCTCTGGTCCTTGCCCGAACGCGGTTCTGCAGGACTCACGGAGAGCGGCGATGCTTCGTGCCTTGCTGGGCGTCAGCTGAGAAAAGCCTCACCGCGTTTGTGCAATGCACAAATTTCGTGCAGTGCAGTGCACAACAATGCACCGCTGCCCCATGTAGAGCACACCGCTCGGCTGCGCTGCTGAGAAGCGTCGATTTGGATGTCGTGGGGGTGGGCACGTGGGTTTGATGAGCAAACAGGTATTCGGTCGTTCGGGCCGGATGGCGAAGGCAGCTGAATGCGAGGCGAGCCCCTACACCCACCGCAGGCAGTACCGCACCGGGCCACTGCGAACAGCCCCCGCCAGCAGCACGGCCGCTCACAGAGGTTGTTTCTAAACAAAGCCCAACGCCAGTGCATTCAAGCTGCGTCCTGGTGTAGAGGAGCTGTCGTTTCGCTGCTCCGTGGGCAGGGCTGGAAGTGGCCCTGCCACGGGCTGCAGCTGTGCAGGTGAGCTGGGACCGTGCAACGTACCTGGGCTTGCAGGCTCTGGCTCTCCACCTCTCCTCCTTGTAGGCCCACCCTGGCAAACCACTCTTAATTTTAATTTCTTTCTTGTAGCTGGCTTGTAACAGGAGCCAAAGCAAGCAGCACGTCAAACCGCAGTGTGAAGGACTGCAACGCCATTAACTTCTGTCTCCTGCAGCGCACGCTGATGTACCAGCAACCACTCCTTTGTCACAAAAAGCCGCGACGGTTCTGACTTCCTGACGCTGCAAAGCGGCCGGGAGCCAACAAGGTTTCCAAGCACCCCCGCACCTCTGTGCCCGACTCTGCTGTGGCACAGCTCAGAACCTGAAGTACCGCAACGGGCGGTGCCACCACCGTACCAAATGCTGGCTCATCTACCCGTCATTTTTAAAGAAATCAGGAGCAGTGTTCAGTGAGATTGGTGGTCCTTCCCCCACGCTCAGTGCTGTGGCTGATGGATTCAGTTATGTTATTTCTATGACACTCGCGAAAAACTTTTTCTTTTAAATTTTACTATCTTTATTTTTAGCTGCTCTTTCCTATAACCTGATTGAAATCAGAAACTGCTATCAGAATTCAGTATTTAATTCCTCAGAGCCTGTTTTTGTACAGGGCATGTTGCACATGGCAAGATTTATAACCAAAACAGATGTAAAGATGTGAACTACCTGGCGGGTCCAGCAAAACCAGCGCACCCCGGGCTGGTTTTGCAAAGCGTGCGTGTTTTGTCGCCAAAGCCAGCACTAGCAGGGGAGGAGATGCTCCCAGAGCTGCTTTCCGTACCGTGCCACTCTCTCTGCCGTACAGGAACTGTTTATCTTCTAGTCCTTTGTGTGCGCTGTCATTAACAAAACACCGGCTCCCCTGGGAGTACACGCCACAGACGTACTATATGACGGCAACACACGTGCCACCCGCTCTGCCTCTCCACTCCTGCCGTAGGAGCTGTCAAGCACGCTCCTGCAGATGGGGTCCCTCCGCCCGGCACCTCCCGTCCCTCCAGCAAGCGGAAGCTTTTCCAGTTACCTCGCTGGGCACAGGAAGGACACCAGTCAGGTTTTTTAATGTCCATGTTTCCTGAACCTCCTCCTGGTGAAAAGCCGGCTACAACTCCACCGCGCGCTGTACGCTGGCCGTTCGCAGGTGCAGGTGCTTTGCGTGGGCCAGCTAACAGAGCTGCTGCGCCTTCCTTCTGTGGCCTGCGCCCTGCTGGTCATTCTGCTTCCCATGCATTTGCCCTAGAAATACCCTTCTGTCTGACATTTGTCTCCTAGCTAAATTTAAAACGAAAGCTACAAAGAATGGTCCACGAATGGAGCACACAGAAGGGCAGGAGATCAGCTCGCACGCAGCTGAACTTGTGCAAGGGTAGGATGTTGTTTCGTGGCGTCTTTCCTCTCCTGAGCAGGTCCGCTCCGGCTCCGCTGGGTATTCAGCTCGTCCTTGCCGTGACACATTCCCTTTCTCTGTCCGTTGCACTTACATAAAACTGTCTGTGGGGACCGGCTCTCTTTGCAGCGGCTTATACTGCTGCGTTGTCTCTTTGAAGTTCCCAGCGCCTGGTAGCAGAACTTAGCATCGATTGCATTCCTGGCAACATACTGAGATGTGTAGTCGTACAGGATAGCCATTAAGGCCCTGGTTTTGGAAATGGGGGGGGGTCATTTCTACTTTTGTTGTTGTGGTGGTGGCGGTCTGTTTGTTTTCAGAGAAAACCCAGCAATTGGATGAGCCTACTCCAACTGTAGATTTAATTGAGAGCCACATAATGTCACCTACCAAACCTCATAAAATGGAAGTGCTGAAGCATTTGGGACTAAAAATCACCTGCTAGAGAATCTCAGTTGTAGTTAATTCTTATGTTTATTTTGTTCTATAGGTACCTGCACCGCTTCCACAAGTTGTGTTGAGTTTATAAAGCTACGAAGAAAATCCCTTGGTAATGAAATTCTAAAAAACCTCCACAGGTTTGTACATCAGTCATCCATTTTAAACTGGACAGTGTAAACAGCAAAGGGAGCTAAACCACAAAAATGTAAGAAAACGAATTGTTCATAAAAGCATTATATTTGTACTGAAGTAGTATGACAAAACATTTTAAATCAAAGGTTATGGATTTTGATATCAGCATATGATTATATTATAAGAGTAATTTAACTAATTCCAGTTCTACCAGATATAAGCACCTATATTGGGATTACGCAGATGAGCTAAATTTTTAATTCCCCATTTTATGCATAAAACATTGTTAAATCCCAAATGTCTATTTTGAGTTCTACTTAAACATGATGTCTTAACACATTTCATTTACTTGGAAGAACTGCAAACAATAGTATGTGGTAACTACCTGCAGTCTAAGACATTGCTGAACTCTTGTGGAGACGCTGGCTGGAAATCTGCTGGAATGTACTATGCTGGCATCTATCAAAATGCCTTAAATTAAACGCCTGAATATACAGCCCTGGTGTTCCGGGGGAGCACGGGAACTCGGAAGCTGCTGTCGGTGTGAGTACGCGTGGTACCTGATACACTGCTTAGGGCTTGAAACAGTGAAGACCAGTGTATTTGGAAGTCACTTGGACACATTTCACCTCTGTTTACTCAGGCCATGCTCCTGCTTGTTATGTATATACGTCTAGGATTTCAGTTCTGTTTGCCCGTTACTTAGACTTTCTTAATCATGTTTTCTTTAATAAAAAAGCTAATTGTACAGGACAGATACATGTGTAAATAAGGGATTGTGCTTATGTATATGTTAATATTTATATGTAAAAAATTATGTACATAGGAAAAAAAATGGTTCAAAGAATGTTTTAAAAATAGTTTCTTTTGTCTAAAGGCACAGACAGGATATTTACATAAATGTGCTACTTAGTTTCAAAATAATTGTTTTTCCGCTCAGTTTTCCGTCACTTTCGCGTTGATCCCACCGGGGTCTGGTAAGACGAGCAGGGCTTCATGCGGCTCGCAGGGTCCTTGACTGTAGTGTGAAGCCGTCCTGGAGAACGGTGCCCGCACCAGTGAGACGAGCTGCATCGGGCCTTGTCTGCTGCCTTCTTACGCATGGGTCCTGAGAGTCTTTTAAAACCATAGTCTCAAAGCCACAGGACCTGGGGGGAGCCATTCCCCGAAATCTGGTTCTTTGTCGCGAGGCATTTCTCCTGCAGCGCCTCCGTGCAGGTGTAGACGGCCGGGGCCGGGTGGCCGCGCAGCCTGGGAGGGAAGCCAGCCCGCCCGAGGCTGGCGAGCGCCTGCTCCGCACCCGCGCAGCCGCAAGCCGCGGCTACCAACTGCGCACTGGCGAGCATCCTTTAAAGATGCCCCGAACCTCCTTCAAATACTGACAAACGGGGCCAGGTAAACCACGTGTTCATTACTGGTATGTTACCATAGCTGTGTTTTGCCTACCAGAATTTGGAAAGTATGTATAAATGCATTAGCTCATAAATGTAGAGTTTCTGAAGAAATGCCAAAATAGTCATAAATGTTCACAGTCCAGGTAACGCAGCACTTGGGTTAATATAAAACATGAGTTGTACTGACCGATTACAGCATGCGCATAGCAACGCGGATTTTTTTTGATTACGTCTAAACTAGAATCCATTCAAATTACAGCTTACTTTGTCAACAACCGTACGTTGCGTATTTCAGGCCTGTACTTCTTGTTCGAGCTGTTGAAGGACTGTGGCTATTATTTAAAGTATTCTGCTCTGTAATATCTGTAGCCTTCAGTGTATCCTCGAGTGCCTTACACAGCTTGTGAACAAATTACTGACAGTGAAGAGAAAATGTACCTGGGAGTCATTGGTGGTGGGCTGCTGCCAAATCCCTTTGCATCTCCAACACCACCACTGAAAGCTGGCAGTGGGCAGTGTTTTAGCACGGTAATGGATTTAGTTTAGACTCAGGAAATCGTATTGTGAATATGTGTATTAAACCATGTATTTATGTATTGTACATTTTATAAAAAGGAACTATTGTAAACTTACGCAAACTGTAAACCAGAGAAAATGTTTGTTTGTTTTTTTCCTATGGCCAGTGTGCCGTGACTTGTGTTCTCTAATATAATCTCTGAATAACCACACCCTAAATACGTAAAGTTTGGTTCAGTGCTGAAACAGTAATTGACAGGCCTAAGCTGGATTGATCAATTACAGAATTTTACACATATTTTTGTATTGTGATTCATATGATATATATCAAGAGACTTTCTATTCATTTGTAAAATACATAAATTATTGTAAACTTTTAATAAAAAGAACTGTTTTAAACCTTGAAATTAGATAAATTGTTTTTTCCAGGTTGCAGAAAAGAAGCCTTTGGTTAGTTATAGCAACTTTGCTGGTTTTTTTATTATTATTATGCCGCAACTTTTAACCACTCAAGTTCTACCTGAGTAACTGATTATATCACGAATAAAAACACACTCTCGAAAGCCCACAGCAGCGTGGCTTCCCTCGTACTGAGCGGAACGTTAACTCTTCTCGTTTCCTGACCGCCGGCCCGCGCGGCCCCGGGCGCTGCCTCCCGGCGCTGGCAGCACCGAGCTGGGGCCGAGGAGCGAAAGCCAGGCGCGGGGCTTGGTGGGTGCCTTCCCGGCTGCTGGGCCAGGGCGGGACGCGTGGGCGTTGTGCCTTCGGACAGCCGTCCCGCGGCAGGGGAGGCGGCGCGGATAAATGCCGCTCGGGCGGCCCGCCGCCTGCTTTCAGCGCGCCGCGCTCTGCCCCGCAGGCCGGGGTGCGGG
>VXAL01015078.1:27754-41525 GCA_013399475.1 Chauna torquata
AAATAAAATAATAACCAAAAAAAACCCAGTTTTTTTTAATCTTTTATGCGTGCTTTACACTTCAAAAATATTGGGGTTAATTTAATAATCATGTTAGGATGCTGCATAACACTAGCTAAGATTGTCACTTTTGCAGTGAGCCCCAGCCATGCTCCCTGCCATTCTTTCAGTTCTGCTGGAAGTCTGGGAAGCATAGGGAACCTTGTGAAAAGAATGATGCTGGCACACTTAGCTTCATTCATGGCTTGAATAGTCCAATTCTTGATATTTAGATCTACTTTATCAGGTTATTTCAATGCATTTTCTATTAATAAGCAGCTAATAAAGAGAATACTCTGCGGATGTCTATAACCACACAAAGCATGTGAACAAGCATGGTTACATTTTACACCTCAGACAATATATTCAACTAACTCCAAAGAGAGATGCTTTACGGTCACCCTCTGTTCTCACATAACAGGTGTATAACTCCAACTCATTCCTAAATTAAGCAACAGAGAAAAGCAAAGGATAATTTTTAATGGCAGAGGTCAGTACATTATACAGCTCATAAGAAAATGTCCTGATTACTCTTTTATTCCTTGGAATTGTTCATTTTAGCTTTTATTTGCTGCAGGCACTAGCTGTCTGGTCACCCAACCCTCTGCTGGGCCGTATTTTCCCTGTTTGCCATCTAAGGATTAGGAAGGTGGACTCCTCCTTCCTTCCAAGCACTGTCAGACTCTCTCCAATCACCATCTGAGCAGGGAGAAAAGAGACCATAGACCACCTTTGCAAAGAAATTGGATTTTCCTTATATACAGAAAAGTAACATGGAGGAAATCATGTCTTGCTTATTCATATTGACTGTGATGCCAAGAAACCAACTACAACTGCCTTGGAAAAGATTAGTGACGTACATATTTATTTGTATGTTTTAACTTTCAAGTGATTCATAACTACTAAAATTTTACTCATTATCAGACAAATCTAAGTATATTATGATTATTATTATTATTGTTATTATTATTATTATTAAGGCCCTGCCTCCCAGCCTTTCCCTTACCACACATATTTGAAGCCTGATGCTGCTCCAAGGGATGGTCTGAATGAACAGTGACTCCTTCTGTGTCTTTCTGTTCCCAATTAAATATCACTGCATCCCTGTTCCCAGGAAGCAGTCATTGTCTGAAAACAATTTGCAGGTGCAGATCTGTTTTTCTTTTTTAATTTTTTTTCTCTGGTCAGCAGTGCAAGACTCTACAAACAAGATTTTTAAAGGCACTGTGACATCTATCTCCCACTGATTTTGGTGAGAGTAAAATGTCTAAGTACCTTGAAAAATCTTGTTATAAATGACTTAGCAAAATCCAATTTTCCAAAGTGACTTAAGCAGACTTAGGAGCCTGAGAACTCAGACACACAATTAGGTTACTACTGCTTAACATGGTACGATTCATCAGCTTAGCTTGAACTTCAATCATTTCAGGCTAGGTTAAACAAAATTATCTTATATTTGCCACTGGCTAAGATGGAGTACACAAACATTTAGAGTTGCTCTGCTAATTCAGTATATCTTCTTAAATCATGGTAACATGAAACTGTTCCTGGATGATTTTTCTATTTGAAAGTCAATACAATTTGGAACTTTGATAGAATAAACAGTTTCTATGGCATTATACTTTATGCTGTGTCAGCTTTTTGTCACTGACAGTCCATGTCTTTGCTCCAACCCTTTGGCACAAAGTAGCAGAATATCCCTGTCATGGTGTTATGTCATATGTTCATATGAGGCAAATGTGTTCACACTAAGAGTTACAGCATCTTGAGATGAGTTACAGCTCATCACAAAATTTATTATGTGTCATAACATTAAGATTTGTAATCAACTTGTACAAGTACGTCTAGAAAGTCTAAAGATATTTCGATTCTGAGTATCTACAACTTATGTACATATGAGCCAGTTTTACATTAACTGCAGTGGTAACAATGGAACTGTGGGAACATCATGTTCACTGTGAACTAACTGCATCAGTATTTACCCAGCTGGTCAAACAGATGAATTTCAATTCATAGTAGATATAGTAAAAGTAATTCTCAAGCTAGCAAATTAAAAGTTGATGTAAGAATATGAAAATGGCCACACCAAAGGTCTATGTAGCCTGGTATCTTACCATAGAATCATAGAATCATAGAAAGGTTTGGGTTGGAAGGGATCTTAAACATCACCTACTTCCAACCCCCTGCCACAGGCAGGGACACCTCCCACTAGATCAGGTTGCTCAAAGCCCTGTCCAACCTGGCCTTGAACACTTCCAGGGTTGGAGTACCCACAACTTCTCTGGGCAACCTGTTCCAGTGCCTCACTACCTTCACAGTAAAGAATTTCTTCTGAATATCTAACCTAAATCTACCTTCTTTCAGTTTAAAGCCATTACCCCTTCTCCTATCACTACACTCCCTGATAAAGAGTCCCTCTCCAGTTTTCTTGCAGTCCCTCTTTAAGTACTGGAAGGCAGCTATAAGACCTTGCCAGAGCCTTCCCTTCTTCAAGCTGAAGAGTGACTACAGTGACTTGGAAAAGTGTCTGTGAAAGAGTTACCAGAGTACGGTCAACATGGTATGGTATCTCCCATGGGATACCCTCCAAAATTCCAGCAATATGAGTCTCAGAGTCTTGTACTTCCAGTAGTTTTATCTTTATTTTTTGCCTTTGTAATATTTTTCTTCCTGAAATTCTCCTGGTTAATTTGTCGATCCCATGCCAACTTTTGCATGCACAATATCATGCAGCAATGGATTTATCAGCATTCTGTCTGAAAAATAAAAAAATAAATATTATTTTGTTTATTTTGAACTGTCTGGAGATTATGTTTTCTATTCTCCAGCTTTTCACCTTTAACGGTTTGGCTGTAAGTGTCTTTCCCAAGGTCATAGAGAATGGCGGGAGAGAAGGTCTGAATCTGTTTTCCTGATTTCTGTCTTGTACCATAGCCACAGAACCAGCCTTCTCTTATATTTATCAATTTAAACTATTTGGAATTCAGATGAGTTTGCGTTACTGCTTTCCTAATTTGAATCAAGCTGGCTGACAGTGAATAGTTCTTTGAATACTGCAGGATAGTTAAGATATAATATTATGAAGGAAGCATCGCAGCTAAGGCACTTAAATGTTCCAAAACACCTCTCATACATCAGGAACACAGGTGTTCCTGTTCAGCTTGTATATATGTTTTATGAGCATTTTTTATTTTGTGTTATCTCACAGTAAACGCTTTAAGTGTGTGGGCTTTATTTCCAGACCATTACATGGGTGCTATTTCTCCAGAGAATAACCTTGTCCTATTGATTACCAGTAACATCTTTTAGCTATGCTGCAAAATCTCTTGTAAATTATTGTCATATGTTTAGTTGTCATAGGGAAATATGAGGATTATTGCATTCCTGTGTTATGTGCCAACACTCATCTAAATCTAGCTTAGTTCCCTTAAGTGAAGAGAACTGCTCTCTGTTTGATTTGTTTTTTTAGAACTTGTGATGATTTTTAATTCTTTCATGTTATGGGTAATACGAACTTGTTCTCTCCAGCTTGGCAGTTGCACCTTATACATAATCTACAAGTTCTGCTCCTTTTCTGGTTCCTGGCATCTTTAAGTCTGACTGTTATGTACAACTTTAAAATCATTTCAAGGAGTCAACAACTCCTTCGCCAGGGCAAGATTGAGCCATTAAACTTTATTCAAGTAACAACTGTTTTTTTCCAATATGACTATTCCAACTCACATCTCCTTGTTTTCTGTAAATTTGTTCTTTACTGATAGGATCAGGTGACCTGTAAATTCAGTAATATGTACAGCATGTTAGGAGGAAAACAATTCATCTCTATGTGGAATCTTTTCATAAATCAGAAGCTAACTGCCTCTAATACCAGTGTCTTTTTATTATCCCTGTTTTTTCATCAGCTGAAATAATTCTGATTGTTGGACCATTTCTCTTGTAGAGCAGTTTTACATAAAGCTATTTCTTAGCAATTGGTTTATAATGATGTTGTTGCAGAAATAATTTCTCCGTAAGCTTCACTGTTTTTTCTCCTGACTTTTAAGGAGGACAAACAACAGCAATCAATGAATGATTTTTGTTTTCCTTTACTTTCGGCACTTTTTTTACATCTAATGGAGAAAAGAACATTTAAAGAGAAAAAATATAGCAAGAAAGAACACAGTTCCAGTATATGCACATAAAGTCAAAAAGCTGTGTAAAAGCTGTATCTTGTGTTCAAAAGAAGACAATGGAAATTCTTACAAGAAAATGATTCACCCTAAATGCTCTGGAGTTATTTCTGTTATTAGTACTTCTAATACCATCTCAGACACTGAAGCAGCAGTTGTAAATTGAAGTTAGTTTCACCTTCCTTCATATTTCATGTCTGTACAGAATCATAGAATGGCTTGAGTTGGAAGGAACCTTAAAGATCATTTAGTTCCAACCCCCTGCCATGGTCAGGGATACCACCCACTAGATCAGCTTGCCCAGGGCCCCATCCAACCTGGCCTTGAACACTTCCAGGGATGGGGCATCCACAACTTCTCTGGGCAACCTGTTCCAGTGCCTCACCACCCTCTGTCTTCACGTACTTAAAAATGACACACAGATACCTTTGTTAACAAGGTACACACATTTCTACAAGAAATATTTTTAAATATTCAAATCTTGATCCAGAGAATTCTGGCAAAATTTTATGTAATTCCTGTCAATATTCCAAACCAGCATTTACAATGTATTTCTGTGTAGAAGAAGCATTAGTATTAGCAAGTATTATCAACAAATATCAAGCTCTTCATTACAAATACTTTTGATACATAGCTTATTAAAGACATAGGCTTGCTTACTTTGACAGTTTTTTTAAACTGCATCTACTTTTTTCCTTCCATTCATCCATCTCTGAGTTTTGACATATGCTGTCTTTCCGTGAAGGCTTCCAGAGCTGAGATGACCTTGCCAAAGATCAAGAGGTGTGTCTGGAAGAATTATAATTTCTTGGAAGATGATTTATATGATTACTGTGTAAAAAAGAGCTTGTTCTGTAGTGATTGATGACAACTCTGGCAGTACTGACTGATCATTAGAAATATTTATACGACAGATTCTTTAAGGCAGTGGTAGACTTGTAGGAAAGATTAGATGCATGCCAAGAAGAAAACAGTTCCTTGTGTATGGAATCAGAGCTTGGAGTTCTTTTGAAATACGTTTAACTACTTTCTTCAGTTTTGCCTTGTTTTGTAGACACAAATGTACCAGATGATTGCCTCCAAAATGGCATGTAGGCCCCACAAAATTAATAGTGCAGAAGATGTCTTTCATATATTTCAAAAGCAGTTAAGTTTCATTTCTGCAATTAATGTTTTAAATCACATGCTTGTAAAAAATTATTCTTAAGTATGGAGCATACTCATACAGATGTATGAAGAAATAAACATATTTTTGCTCACCTATTTCCCAAGGTTTGTAACACAATAGGATTTTAAGAGAATATACATGCTTTGTTATTTTGACTTTGGCATGTTTTTAGACAGGAGTTGTCTACTGGTGAGGGGTATGGAACACAAGTCTTATGAGGAGCGGCTGAGGGAGCTGGGATTGTTTAGTCTGGAGAAGAGGAGGCTCAGGGGAGACCTCATTGCACTCTACAGCTTCCTGAAGGGAGGTTGTGATGAGGAGGGGGTCGACCTCTTCTTCCAGATAACTAATGATAGGAGTCGAGGAAATGGCTGCAAGTTGTGCCTGGGGAAATTTAGATTAGATATCAGGAAAAACTTTTTTTCTCAGAGAGTGGTCAGGCACTGGAATGGCCTGACCAGGGATGTGGTGGAGTCACTGACCCTTGTGGTTTTTAAGAAGCGCCTGGACAAGGTGCTACAAGACATGATTTAGTAGCTTAGTGGGTAGTATTGGTGATAGGATGACGGTTGGACTAGATGATCTTGTAGGTCCTTTCCTACCTTGTGATTTTTTGATTCTGTGATTCTGTGATTCTGTGATACTGCATTATTTACCAGGTTGTGTTGATACATTAATGAGTAACCTTTAGTAAGTGTTATGCTAGTATTTTAGCTATTCATAGTCATTAAAAATGCATGGTCATTAAGGTGGTTGTTTAAATACAAATAGATCTGGCATCATTCTCAGTTTCACCACATAACATAAGTCCATTAAAGAGAGTGATTCAATAGAATTACTCTCAGTTGGCTTATGTGCAAGTGAAAGTAAAACCTCTCTGACTGCTGTTGTATATAGTAAGACATGTATGCACCCTTAAGCCTCTACCTATATACAGTGAGAGTTCATATATAATATGAGTAGAAATATCATGGCTCGACAGAGTACATTTCAATATATTTCATTTATAAGAACTCTATTAAATATAAGCGTATTTGATTGATTTAAGCTTCCTCTTCTTTCTTTGTATTGCAGCATTCTGAAAATTTTTACTTTAAAGAAAACTTTTTGAACTTTTTGAACACTTGCACAGGTTGCAGAGAGGTTGTGGGGATCTCCATTCTTGGAGATACTCAAAAACCACCTGTACATAGTCCTGGGCAACCTTCTGTAGGTGGCCCTGCTTGAGCAGGGGGCTTGGACCAGATGACCTCCAGAGATCCCTTCCAACCTCAGTCTTTCTGTGAAACTTACCTCTGAAATGTCTTATATTAAGTGCACTGTTTCAGTACTGATGATAGGTTGCATGTAGCACAAAATGCAAAACAGTAAGTGTTCATTAAGATGTACCAATTCCATTGTTATGATGTACTGAAATAAAGAATGAGCCACATTTCTCAGATTTTATCTTAGCGTATTTACATACACCAGTAATCATCGGAACAGATAGCTATTTTAGCTCATCAGGGGAAAAGTATTAAAGCTACTTACAGTATATATCTAGATTTATCATTTCTGTCCTTCATGTTACCTTTTATGGGAGTTAATTATTAGTTGCTTTTAATTATACTTCATGGCCTTTGTCCTGGAGACTATCCAAAGTGTAGATTATCATGGTATGCAATTTAGTGAAACAGTTTCCAGGCATCACGCCATCCTCAAGACCATGTGAAACAATTGATTTTAAAATTAGGAAAATATTAGTATGCATATTTAGATTATGAATAATGAGAGAGAAACTTTTGACACTATTCTGCCGAGTGCTATTAATCTGATGAAAGTTTGGGGGTTGGTTTGTCTTTTACTGTAATTCCTAACTGCCTCTAAATTAAGAGCATGAGAAGAGTGGTGTGTCACTGCTGTTGCTCCATTTGCTGACAGAGAGCACAATGGCTTCTTATCTTTCTGAATCTTTTTTAAGTTCATGTGTAGGTGTATAAAAGCTCACCCCACTGTTTTGGAAGCAGCTGTTAGGCAGGATTTGTCCTCATAACAACATTACTTCTCAGCTGAGTGATTCAAACACTTTTAGGTGAAATAAAACTGGTACAGGTTCTCACACAGGCCAGTGACATCAGTGAGGGTCTACTGGAAAAGCTGGGTAAATCCTTGAGTTGCTGGACTGGGCTGAAATCTGTGCAACTATGGCTACTTGTGCAAAACAGGTTAATGCTACCATGACTGCATTATAACATTTGGTATTGGAGGCATCTTGCTGATGCAATCAAATATATACAAAGACAATAAATGTTTATGTAAATACAGATACAGATAAATATAGCATAACTACAGATTAATTTAAATCTCCCAGGAACCATTTATGATCTGGCAACAATTATTTTGTAAGTATTTTTAAATTTTATTACTTGAAGAAACAGCCATGCAAAGAACCTGAAAAACTGTCTCAGAGAATGATCCCACAAAGACTTGCTGAATTTTAGTTTCCCAAGTTGTCACATTGCTAGCTTTCTGCAAATTTTTGCTGTAATGGAAAATGTTCTAGTACTTTTAATATTGTTAAAATGCAATTGAAGACCAAGTAATAAAAATGTTAAAAATCAACTAACCATGATACCATGAAAGATATCTTCCTTATTTATGAGCTACCTGAGACCATTTGTATATTCCAGTACAGCTGAAATTGTCAGCTCAGGACCTTTCTGATGAACCAGAAGAAATAATTATATGGACTTTACAAAGGAAGCTTGTTCTGGAAAAAGAAAAAAAATTATATCAGATCGAGAAAACTCTTAAGGACTAGTAAAATGTGCAGGCACCTATATTGTCAAATGTATAACACAAACAAATTGGAAATACCATCAACACAAATAGAAAAGCTTTCAAACAAATTATAGATATAAGTACATGCATAGTTAAAAGTTCTCTAGGACAAAAATTTGCCATGAGCATCTGAGCAGAAGCTTTATTGCAAGATATGTTAATAGTTTTCGCTTGTGTTAAAGTGCATATAATGTAACTGCTAGTAGGAAAAAAAATACTTTTGCCTGGCTTGAGCAGTACTGTAGTATAGCACATTATGCTCAATCTATTAAATAAAATAAGAAAAATTTACATAGTTATCTTGTTGAAACACAATTTAATATGAACTCCAAAGACTTAATTTCTGATGAAGTGTTCCACTGCAGCAAACTATAAAACTATGCACTTAAACTAAGCATCTGTCATTCTCTTTCTGTAAGTCTATGTGACTTAAAAGTGTTAACAGACTTTTTCTTCCTTATTTTTTACTGAATTTTAGCTGAGATTTAAAAACTCCTACCATTGTTGTTATATGGTAAGAAAAAATTGAAACAAAATAGATGCTATTTTTTTCTTTGGAAACAAATTCAAAAATAGGCTTCATAATAGTCCTTAAATATAATCATCTTGAGCCTGAATTTAGCCAGCAATGTTCATT
Organism: Chauna torquata; assembly: GCA_013399475.1. Classification (NCBI taxonomy): domain Eukaryota; kingdom Metazoa; phylum Chordata; class Aves; order Anseriformes; family Anhimidae; genus Chauna; species Chauna torquata. Next base: position 36,588 of record VXAL01015078.1, read on the forward strand.
GCAATTTGGCAATTAGTTATTCATGTTAGCTTTTTAATAATTTTTCTGTTTTATTTATTACACAATTAATATTTTCAGTGTTAAAACTACTCAACTTCTCCCTTTAGAACTGCTGTAATTTTTCAGTTTTTACATCCATTACTTTTCTTCTTTAAATCATCACAAGCCAAGTTCTCAAAGTTAAGAGCTAACTTTGCTCTCAGGGATTTCACGTGTTAGAAATTTATCTGGATTTAGGAAAGTAGTTAAACATGGTCTTAAACCATTCCTATTCAACTAATCACATTTGGGAGTGTCTTTGTTCTCTTTTCTCTTTTGAATCCAAATAGCACTTTACACATTTTCAAGTCCATGACAGAAACAGCACAGTACTAGTCTGTCAGTTAGCATTCTGCCATTTTCTTTTTAGCATATTTGACCTGGATCTTAGAAGCTTCTCTCGTTTGATTGTGACAGCATCTCACCTTGCTTCATTCTGTGTTTTCGAATCTTCATACGTATTTGTCAGGACAGGATACTTTCCCAGCAATTTTTATCTGTAGTTATACAAAATCATTCGATAAGTTATTCACATTTTTCTACTTATTTCAGTAGCAACCTGTAAACATTTCTGAATCTCTGCACCCAGTAAATTTCACAATGAATATAAGGTAGACTTTGATCCTTACTATTAACTTCCTTCAGAACTGGAAACCAGCTAATCAGTCTCATAGTTTCTATATTACAAAGAATAGTTCTTCCAAACACAGGGTAGGTCATTGTCCTCAGGGTTCGTGATATTTTAAAGTAATAGTTTTTGCTTCATTATAATGAACCTTTCATGAGCTGAAGCTCATTTGTGTTAGTAGTCAAATGTTGATTTTAATTTGGAAAGTTCATTGCAAATATGTTGTGTTCTCTTGATTTAGGTAATTATCCTCACTTAGTACGTTAATGGCAAGGACTGCTCAGGCTTTTTACAAAACTCCTAGCTCTCTGTGTAGAACAGTTATTAAAAGGAGTGGAGAGTATGTAGTTCTCTTTGATCACTTTAATGAACCTCAGTGTTTTTATTGTCTATTCACTTATATGCAAAGCGTGGTGCAATTATGTATTAGCTACTAATTAGAGTTTTATTCAAGAAAAAAATAACATAAAAGCAACCCATGTCATAATTAAGATTTTGAACAATATTGTTTCTAATCATTATCAAAGAACAAGACAAATACCTTTTAATTACTTTTAAAATGTGTATGCCTCATTGTAGATATTTTGCTTTTAGCTGTTTTTATATTTATAACAACTTATGTTTTGTCAAAAAGACAAATTAGAGCACAGCCATTGTCACAACCTTTGCCAGCCCATGGGCAACAACAGAAAGAGAAAAATATCATGAGAACAACATGAGATTTTTATCTCCCTCTTGGTCTCAGTTGCAACATTTGCGTTTACATTTCCTGTAGCAAACAGAACAGCATTCTAATAAACCTTCACAGACAATGAATGGGCAGTGGCTACAAGTAAGGACTGCAGCTGTTGAATTGTGCTGTACTTAGATGGATTATATTTAGATAATCCTTTACCACTTTTATTCAGTGTACTTATTGGACATAACATTATAATATGCATGAAAAGGTTCTGAAATGTGTTCATTGTAATTCTGTTCCCAGTGCAGTCCATTATTTCCAGCAATGATTCAAGTGATAGTGTAGGGCATGGGATAGTAAATTCATTGCTGTATTGGCTAAACTGTTCATGGTGCAATTCTTCATCTGCAAAATATTAAAGTAATACGACAAAAATGTCTCTGACATAATCAGATATTCAGGAGGTGGAGGTGATAACTGAAGAGTAATCAATCCAAAGAATTGAGATGTGTAGACATAAAAAAAAAAAAAAACACACACAGAACAAGAAGAAAGTATCTGAAACAGTTTCTTATGCAGGGAAATTACACACAAAAATACCCCCACTATTTGGAAACTGTAAGAAATAAGAAGAAAAGTCACAGGAATGGGCTGCATAAGTTAACAAAAATCATGGAGGGACACTAAATACCACCAAAGCCCTCATATTAAAAAAAAAAAAAAAAAGGCATGGAAAAGAGGACATATTTTAGGTGATGGATAAAATGGATAAATCTTCCTTTAGAGCTTGTAGTGGAGTTCAATTAAAAATAAATGCGTATTTATATTTACTTTTAAATAAAACCTGAAGTTTCCCTTTTAAGCCAAATGCTCGTATTCTTCTAAGAAATTTATAGGAGAATGAGAATTTTTATATACACTAGAAAAATTTCTTCACTGAAGGGGTTGTGAAGTATTGGAACAGGCTGCCCAGGGAAGTGGTTGAGTGACCATCCCTGGAGGTCTTCAAAAAATGTTTAGATTCAGAGCTTAGTGACATGGTTTAATGGTGGAGTTGGCAGTACTAGGTTAAAGGTTGGACTGGGTGATCTTGGAGGTCTTTTACAGCCTAAACGGTTCTGATTCTATGATTCTGTGAAATTAGTAGTATATAGTAACTAGCGATTGGTTAATTGGAGGAAGCTCTCTGACTATTGGAGTGGTATTTAATGTCAGAAACATGAGAGAGATGTTCCTGAATGATTAATCTTAATTCTCCATTTTACATAGCTCTAGCTTTTTGTCACTCCAGATCCTAAATGACATTCAGCCCTTAGAAACATGCTTCCACTCTGATGCAGTGAACAGTGTTACCAATGATCTCTGACACCAACCCATATGGTAACAAGGTCCTCCAATGAAAGGTGCTCTGCAAGAACTGAATACCGTTATTACGTTAAAATGCTAAAGCTACAGGGAGTTAATGTTATTCAGAATAGTATTCTTTTCTGCATAGAATCCCCTTTAGACTTGTTGTGTGTGGTAGCCAGACAAGCCCCATTAGCTGAATGACCACCAATGTATTTTTCAATAACCTAGAATAATACATATGCACATTATGGAGATACAACCTCTTTATGTGTTGTTTATTAATGTTTTTCTGTTTTGTGCTTGTCTACTGATAATTTCAGCATTTTCTTCAGCAAGTGACCTGAATAAACTGAGAGGACAGATGTTAATCAGATGTATTAATTTGAGAAGCAAGTGCTTTGGTCTCCACACTGGTGGGTTTAATACTCCATCTTAACTTTGGTAAAACAAAATCCTCTAATAAAGTTCTACATGGCTTTAGCAAACATAATTTTTTTTTTCTTTTCCACATATGCAGCAACTTTGCTTAAGTGAACATACCATTTAATTAACTGATGTCAAGTCAGCATTTGTGCCCAAAGGTTTTTGAAGGAGGGCATTAGAAGGCGTTGGAAGTGACACCTGGCTCTCATTAGGCCTGTGAGACTGCTGAATCACAGAACTGACCATCTCCTGGTCAAGTTCCTGCCTCATAACCTTGAATCAGGGTCAAATGATCACATAGCTATAGCTTTCCTGTTGACTCCTTTGGTCCATCCACTGACTCCTCCACATGAAAACAGAAATGTTGCAGAGAAAGCTGCTTCTTTTGTCACTACAGCTTTCTGTTCCCACATGAAGCTCTCTGTCATCAGGTTAAGATTTTCTTCATCTCCTGTAGTTATTGGCTTACCTAACGCCACTGAATTCAGCAGAACACTTTCCACTGGCTTCTGTGGGTTTTGGATCACACAAACTGGGGTCAGTGTGTTACCAGCAATAACAATAATTAATATTGGTATACTGAAAGCCTTTCTAGAATTTGGTATACACGAAACACAATTTATCTAAAGAAAAAAAATATTTTATTAATTGTTTCTAGCCTCACATATTTACGACCTTTTCCTACCAATCTTCATTCAGTGGGGGTTTTGTTCATGCAGGTGCTGAGCAGTGTCTAGTCCACACCCCTCCCAAAGCCAACACATAAACACCAGAGGGAAAATGGGAAGCAAGCAGAGGCAGAGGACAGCAGCAGCTGGAGGAGTGAATGAGTTATGTGCCAGAACTGAAGCTAGCAGCAAACTCTGGGATCAACAGCAGTTGGGCAGAATCTGAAAGCTTTATATTCCCTGGCAGTTTCAGCTCTCAATTGCTAGCTGCTCTCTTAAATTTCCCTAAGACTGACCAGACAACATTCACCATAGAGTATTTGACTGTAATCTAGGGAATCCATAATGAGAGTGCATACTCAGTTTAGTGCAATCAGCTCTCAGGAACCACCCTTACTCTTAGAGCATTGTTGGCAAACAAAGATGTTACTCTATCAGGTCTAGTATGCCAACATGGCATTAATTCTCTCTAACCTTCAGAAATTAGAAAAGGTAGCAATTATACCCTTAAGAAGTCATTTTTGAATTGACTAATTAATCATTCATTGCCCATGGCACTAATAAGTCATTAGTTGTGTAGTGGCTCATTATAAGGTGCAATATGTACAAGGGCTCATTTATGCATCTCCTTGCTGAATGTTGATTAGGTTATTTATAGATAATACGTGCTTGTTATGATCAATTATGACTTATATCACTGAGAATGTGATTTTTTTTTTGAAATATAACAAGGTAAAGACTTATTTAAAGCATCTGTACAATTAAAGTATTGTAAAAGAAACTGTTAATACAGTATCTTTCAGTACTATATCTTCTAGAGAAAAGGAACTTTTGCCTTACTACATTGAAATCTGTTCCATTTACACTTTAGTTTTGTTTTTCAATTGCTGTTCTGTCTACTTGAGTTATTCACACTTCCTGAAGAACTCAGAAATGTAAGAACTAAAGTGAAATACATGTTACAAACAGACTTTAATGTATAAAGGCAGTTAAATAGTATTATTCAGTTTTATATGCTGAAGTTCTAAAGACTTCAAAAATACAATGATATTGGATGTATTAACCCATGTTTTGAAAACACTGCCTGAATTTAAAAGGGACATAGTTACCCCAAAATGAGAGAGGGAGAGAGAAAAAAAAAAAAAAAAAAA
>VXAL01015078.1:41550-66921 GCA_013399475.1 Chauna torquata
AAAAAGATGATAGCAGGAATATTGGGTCAACATTTGCCAATTTAGAGTCACTGAAGTAATTTTTAATTGTTCCTTTCTGATTTTTGCCTCAAGAACATAATTTATAGTCAAACAATTAAAAACATTTCTGTCCAAAAATAGTGTAAGTAAAATATAAAAACTCATCAAGTCTTCTTTACTTTAAAAAGCCTACAGTAGATTTAATCTGAACACATATACACAGAAACCCTCTGGATTAGAAAATCCTTGCTGAATTAGATCATCTCTAAGGACAATATTTAGCACCTCTAGAATAATTGATATGGCTTCAGCTAAAAACCCAGTCCTGTTAGCTAGCTGCAATGGAAAACCCTGTTTGATATATCACAGCCGCTTTTGTTTGACAATGACTTCCACATCCAGGCTGCCACAAAGAGCAAAGAATGGCTGAAATGATAGGGAGGAGAAGACAATCTGGGATTCAGTTCCCTCTAGAAGAAACCAACCAAACAACCAAACAACAACAACAACAAAACAGGCAAACAAAAACAAACAAAAACAAGAGAGAGAAACAAACAGACAATTGTTCATGCGGAGAGCAACTTTACAAATTGGGAAAAGATCGACAAACAAGATAGGACAAAAAGACTGGTACAGAGGTGGTGTGCAGTACCTCTGAGCAGAGTAACAGATCATGGAGAAACTGAGGAAAATGTCTGGGATTTATCCCTCTCCTTTTCATTCTATCTTCATTGTGCTCATATCAGAACTGTGTTATCATCTCAAGATGCCCCATATCTTGGGCAGCTGAAGAACTTCCTGGGACTTGTTAACACAAATCTGTCTAATCAAGGAGAAGAGGAGGTTCTGGTACCACCTTGCAGATGGAAGAAGGTAATGCAGACTTAAGGAAAAAATTCCCAGGTATGGCAGAGAAGTGTTTTTGTTTTGGATGTTTGCTGTCCTAGGAGAGGTTTGCAAGGATGATCAATAACCATATAAAGAAAAGGTTATGTTTGTAAAAAAAATAGCAGACATCCAGGGTTCTTTGGCCCTTTTCCAATAACGTGAAGCTGTATCCCGGGATGGCACCTCTAGAAATAAGGCACTGGATGTGGTTTACTGCTTTTTCTCCATGAGTGCAGTGTTTCGCTGTGGACACACTGGAGAGATAGCCCTTAAAGAGTGACGATAAAGAGCAAGGGATAAAGAGAGATTCAAATTTCATGTTCTAAAAGGCCAGGTAAATGAATTAAACAAGTATTGTAGATGAGAAAATCACACTCTGCTAGCCATATTCTCCCTCCTCAAAGTACTGAGGGAAGAAGTTCCAATTTGTGATGTCAGGATTTCTTTACAGGAAGTTTCTATATGCCTTGTGATTCTTCTAATGTGGATTCAGGGCAGCCCGTGACAGCTTTCTTTGCTGATTGCACACATCTAAGGTAAAAGACCCCAGTTTCTGTGAATTGGTATCCTACTATTTTTTCAGATGCATCAAAGCCCTCCATGCCATAGAGGAATTCACTGGAAATTGTATTAGCAAGACCTTGCTGCAGCCTGGGTCCTGCAAAGTATTAAACGTATGCTTAAATCTACCCAAGGAAATAGAGGGCTTTAAGCATAATCCAGGTAAAGTTACTTGTAGCAATTAATCATGTTCTTGTGATATACAAGCATCATGGCTTGTGGATCAGGACCTGAGTTTTCTTCTGAGTTATCACATAGAAGGGAGGGCATAGATATAATTTGATAATTTTATTGTAGTCAGCTTCAAACTCTAGCTCACTTGTAGAAATACTTCTGCGAATGGAAAGTGGTTAACCTTTTTTTCAGATTTTTTATATGAGTTAATAAAAGAATGAGAACTTAAATGTTCTGTATATAAGATAACTAAATCAAAAATATTATTTAAACATCAAAGGAAAAATATTTCCTAATCCAGTTAAATTAAACTCCATTGGAACCCCTTCAATCACCTTCATAACTATTTAAAATGGTGATTGTGCAATACTTGTGTGATCAAAGTTAATGTAATATGTATGCAATCAAAGTTAATGTTAAGACATATAATGATTTTACCAGGTGAGCCATGAATATAAACGACAAATTAACATAATTATAAAAGATCATAATATTTGCATGGAGAAAAAATATTTTTTGCAGAAGTAATGTTTTGTCTTATTATCTCTAAGAGGATTCCACGTATTATTTATCTTACAAGGAAGCTTCCATATGCCAGCTTATGATTTGACCTTTCTGAGTGATTTTTGAAATGGCAGCAGTAAAAGAGGGTTGGGTTTATTTTTAATAGAATGATTTTTAAGTACTTGGACAATTCTGCCTTCGATGGCTTCTACTTAAATCTTGAGTCCATCCACTTTGGACATTGACTTGAGCAGGAACACAGCAGGCTTCTTAATTGTCATCTTGTCTTTTAAGTTTATATTCTATTGACACATTTTATGGAGTTGCCTTGTCTAAGTGAACAAAAAAACAAAAAACAAACAAACAAAAACAAAAACAGAAACAAAAACAAAAACAAAACAGAGACAAAAAGCCTGAAGGAGCTGCACGATTCCCTAGAGCTGAGGTCCATGGTGGGACCTCCTCTCCCAGTAGGCTCTCGCTCAGCCCCCAGGACAGCAGCTGTCGGGGAGGGCTGTGCTCCTCTCATCAGAACCTGGCACGGAGGTCTTCTGTCACATAGCAAACAAAGAATTGATGCCATTGTGCATGGCTTGTTACGCCTGTGGAAAGCGTGAGGCATTTTTCACACGTTGTTCTGTTCTCTTGCACTCACGCCAAGGAAATAAAATCAGGTTTTGCTCGTTGCTTGTTTGTAAAATATAAGCTGGAGAAAAGCCACAAAGATTAAAGCTCATTGAATACTAAACTTTGCAAAGGTTTGTATCTTATTATAAACCTGTACATGAGGTTTAGTATATCAGAAAAGGGTTTGCCTTTCTTTCTAAGGTGCTTACGTACTGTTTATCCCTTCTCAATTACTGGCTATAGAAGAACACTTTAAATTTTCCTCTATATGTCCATTAATGATGCTCTAGTTCCTTCTAATTGTCTTTTGGATTGGTCCTAAAAGCCTATGTCTTAAAAATCCTAAATATCCTCCAAGTGCACTAGAAGTATTTAGCTCTGAGATCTCTTAAAACCCCACTGAGTATCAAAGAGAGAGGTTTTCACCTGAGTTGCTGTGGGCTTAATCATTCAGTACAAAGATGATCTCTTCTCATGCTTCCATGTCACAGATAGAAGTAATTATTAGCTGTGAATATTTCTAATCAGGATTTGTGTAGAACAGAGGTAGCTTTAGGACTAGAATAAGTGACAGCTCTCAAATGTAGGTGCGGTTGAAATGCGCTCATGATTTTATATTTAATTAATGAATCCTGAACAGTTTAGTTTCAGCAAAGCTCACCTCATAAATGTTGGCATATTTAAAAATACATATTTCGGTAAGGTTGAAATGAGCATCTTAAATTCTGTGGTGTTTGTTGATGTGTTTTATACATAGATATGACCATGTACACAGCCACAACATAGACAACGTTTTCTCATAACTTGTACCAATAATTCTACCAGTAAACCTTCTGCACATCCATTTGTATGATACTGTATGTATATTGTAGTATTATACTGACACAAACTCAACTGTGCTCAGACAATAAAAAGTAATGAGAGGCTGTTCTATGACTGTATAATTTATGAGTACTGTAGTTATTTCAGGAGATTATCTTTGTCCTTATGCAAATTATTTATTTTGTGCCTACTTATAGTGTACCCTTCGAAATCAAATTGAAATTATGGAATGCCTTAAAGCCTGACTATCATGTACCAGCTGTCACAGTCAGCTGGCTCATCAGTCAATACAGACTGTGAATCACAACTATATTTGACCCTGATTGGGAAGCTATTTTGGGAATCACGGCAGTGTAATGAACAAGTTGTGCTGAAGGGATCATGTCCTTTGTAACTGCTGAGATGAAGACCATAAAAATAATCATGTCTACACAGTGATGACAAATTTGTTTTAAAAAAAAAAAAGTATAATAGAGAAAAAAAGCATTTTAGAAAACTCCCATAGCCAATCTGCATCCTATTGTTCTCTCCTTTCTATCTTACTGTTTTTCTTTTTCCCTCACCCCTTCACATTTTTCTTCTTCCCTCTAAAGAATTGCTGCCTTTCCCAGCTGCCTTGAAGCTTTACCTGGCCAGCCACTGTCTTAGCGCATGCCCACCAGATGCTACTGTGGCTTACAGTCTTGTTCCCTTCCTTGTTATCTGGAAGCTTCTGGCAAAAATCTTTGTATATATTCTGGAGGAAATTATAAGTCACATAGGCTGCTGCTATGGTTCACATCACTGTAGTTTTTTATAAGCACATTGGAAGCTTTGAGAGTTTGGGGGGTTGATCCTTTGTTTTGACTAATATTGTTAAGTATACACTGGGGTTCATTCATAGGTGGATCTCTATTAAGGTCTTTTGAAACACTGTTTTCTGCTTAAATTCTGATAGATTCTTTTCTGTGCTTGTCTGAAGAAAATCTCATTTTACCTTGAAGTAAGAGAATGATTTTCTCTCTAACTATAGATAGGATTTACTGTAAAAATGACTCTACTTAAATACTTCCACCTTCACATTTTAATCCAAAATTTAGAATAATGTTTAGAAGGAATGAAATATAACATAATACTTGTTCTTTGAACTTCTATTTCCACTGAGAAGGAAAGAGGAGGAAAGGGGCATAACAGTATTCACCATGGAAATGTTTGGGTTTTTTTGTTTGTTTTTTTTTTGTACTGAATCTCCGCTCCACATCTCTCTCAAAAAGCTGCTTGTTCGTGGCATTTACCCAAGCTGCTTTCGTCATTGCTGAACTTGAAATGCTCTCGCACCTTGGCATGGTTTCAACTATGTCAGTTAAATCACAACGAGAGAAAGTCAGGCCAACAGCAAAAACCACCTTTCTTGGAGAGATATAATGCTGACCCAGAAATAACACTGAGCAGCCAGAACACCATTGCTACATGCAGTATAGTTTTAACACAGGAAGAATGATCTAGTGATATCTGTGCATATTCATTCATTGTTGTGTTTCCTGCTGTCATGATGTGTGTGCTTACTAGAAAGATTTAAGTAAGGAAAAGGAAAAATAAATTGCAGTATATGAAATGTTCTTCTTGCTACTTTGTAATACAGTATAGTGCAACATTTAATCATTGATAAGTATTATTCTTTTACTACTAATCATCCACTTCATACGGAAAATACATTTCTTGCAGTTGAATTTTTACTGAGTTATTTTAACTATGTATTTTCATACATTTGGGTGTATTAATAACACAAGTGCTTTGCTCTGCAGAAATGCAAATATCAAAGCACAGTATAACCAAGACTTTTACAGTAAGGTTCAGAATAGATTCAGGTAAAGAACATGCCTTTTATATTAAAGATTTACTTAAAATTCTTCAAGTTGGCAACAAATGTCTTTTGGATTATATGTATATACTTATATCATTATTTTCATGGTTGTACTAAGTGTCAACAGGCTTATGGTCATAGCTACTGTATCTATGAAATACACAGAAATAACTCCAAACCCTAAATGTATTAGATAAAAATGGGGTAAGAAAGACAGAAAATTATCCAATAAGAAAAGATTCATTTTATTCCTTTGGACCCAGGTGGTGTTAAACAGTATTTCAAAAGCATTCATTTTTGGCCTATTTCCAGTGATACCATCTTAACCATTGAACTCTATGAAATTTCCCATCACTCGGTGCTTTTGAAAACCCTACCCAAGGTGCAAAGAAAGAAGAGACATACCAAATCAAAACTCAGCACAGTTTAATTGGCTATTTTGTTATTTGTATCTCCTAAACACCAACAGCTCAAATTTTTTATGCTAACCAAAAAGTGCATTTCTCCATTTGTTAAATTATTATCCTACTCTAAACTTACATTAAATCAATAAAAATGTGGGGGTTTGAGTATCTGTGTTGTCAGCAAATAATACAGAAAAATGAAACCATTTAGTTCATGTAGAGCTCTGAGTGCATGTCATTTATGTAAATACATAACAGAATATTCTTATTCATCTCAGTCAATGGCCAGAAGTGGCAAATGCCAAGTCCTTCCTAAGGTTGATTATCATTTCTTCTTTATTTAGAAATTGTGAGACACAGTTAAGACATAGTTGATAATGTTTACATGTTAGCATCATGCTTTATTCACTGCGCACAGTTTTCATCTGAGTGTACACAGCACGTAAAGGAGATTCTTTAATTTCCTCTTAAAGCTACAACTTTAACAGGAGAGTGTAACACTCTAATTGCAATGTGCATAAATTGATAAACATGTTGCTTTGGGATTTTCATCTCACCAGGTGAAATGAAATGTGTACCCGTTCTGTATATTCATGAACTTGAATAGTAAGAATACATTTAGTAGTCTCTTTCAATCATTCTGTGTCTTTACATGTTACTAAAGATCTCAGAATTTGTCAAACACATTCATTAAACATGACAATCGCAGGGACAGAGTAGGCTTTTTCTTGTACTAACTCTCCATTGGGAACAGCATATTTCATGGTGAATTTTTCTTGATGAAGTTATAGCAGTGTTGATCTATTTGAAAACGTAATTCCCATTTTTCTACAGTGTTCATAACAATTGGAGACTAATGCAAATGTCACCCCCATAAAACTGAAGTTATAATGAGAGGAAATTAACTGATTTAATATTGTTGGTAATATAATTTTAAAAGTCTTTCAGATGCTTATTCAAAAAGTCTTCCATTAAAAATGAGTCCATTTAGCATACATACCTCTAATTTTCTTACATGAGATTTCTGAATTGTCTAAAAATAATCTCTAGAACATTTAGTTTTTCACCTTCTTTGAAAAACAAAAACAAACAAACAAACAAAAATAAGGACATTACATAGGCTATGGTCACAATATTTTGCTTTGCTATTGTCAAAGTGCCTATGTCTACCATACATAGTGCATGATAAGAAGGAATATTAATGGATATTTTTGATAAACTATGCATACATAGTGCCAAGTCTAATTCATGAACAAAATGCATCAATGTAGTGTAAGCTTATTGCATAATCATTAAGATGTTTGTCATTTCAGAAATCACGTCATGGTGAGAGGGAGTACATAGGTGACTTCATAACTTTCTGTATTGGTCCTGTGTTACATAAGAGTATTTGGGACATACAGCCCTCAAAAGACTGATTTTGTGTGCTTGGCTCCCATGCTATTTAATGTCACTTTAGTTGTCAGACCTCATCTGAGAGAAGGAAGATAAATGAGAGAAATAAACATGAATGATGAGAGAAGAAAATTCCACAGGAACACTTCCAACAGATGACATATTATGGTCCTCAGAATCTGTGTTTAACTACCAGTCTGGGTTTGTGCACAAACCTATATCTGTTTAACATCCCAAAAATCTCAACACTTTCTGGTCAGCATACTGATTCTCCTTGGCAATCAATATATGATTAAAAAAATAACACCCTAGCAAGGGCACCTTACTAACAGTATCAATTCATGGTGACCAAGGAATGTGAATCCTTCCACAGAAGCTGGTAATTTGGGGTATCTGGAGGCCAGGAATGATGTTTAACAAAACACATTATCTTTTGATGGCTTTTCCTATAGTGCAGGCATTTCTTAAATGTACAGGAAAAAAAAAATACTAATTATTAATAACTAATGATAAGAACTAATCAAGTAATATATTAATTAATTTCATTCCATTTCCCATAGTAATATCTCCAGCTCATTTATATTTGATTTACATGAAGTATAAATGGACCTTAAGGGCTGTATTAATTAAAAAAAAATTGAGAAACTTAAAAAAAAATCAGAAACAACGAAATTAACTACTTGATAATTACCAGTAAGAACTGATTTCAGCTCAGTTCTTTTCTAATTCATCTCATTATTGTCCTGGTTTCAGCTGGGAGAGAGTTAATTTTTCTTCCTAGAGGCTGGTATGGTGCTGTGTTTTGGATTTAGGATGAAAATAATGTTGGTAACACTGATGTGGTGGACATTGGAAAATCCTCTGCCCTGGTTTTGGCTGGGATAGTTAATTTTCTCATAGAGGCTCACATAATGCTGTGTTTTGGATTTTTGATGAAAATAGTGGTGATAACACATCGATGTTTTAGTTGTTGCAGAGCAGTGCTTACACAGAGCCAAGGACTTTTCAGCTTCTCCTGCTGCCAGGCCAGCAAGGAGTCTGGGGTTGCTCAAGCTGCTGGGAGGGGACACAGGCAGGACAGGTGACCCAAACTGGCCAAAGGGATATTTCATACCATGTGGCGTCTTGCTCAGCAATAAAACTGGGGGAAGTTGGCTCAGGGGGCGGGACTGCCATTGCTCGGGGACTGGCTGGGCTTCGGTCAGCTGGTGGTGAGCAATTGCATTGTCCATCAACTGCTTTGTTTATTTTTTTTTCTATTCTTTCCTTTTTTCTTTCTTATTAAACTGTCCTTATCTCAGCCCATGAGTTTTTGCACTTTTCATTTTTCTCCCACTTCCCGCTGTGAAGGGGGAAAGTGAGCGAATGGCTGCGTGCTGTTTAGCTCTCTACTAGGTTAAACCACAACAATAATAGAATCATGGAATCATTTAAATTGGAAAAGACCTTCAAGATCATCAAGTCATCTGCAAAGTCCTATCACTAAACCATGTCTCTTAGTGCCACATCTACATGTCTCCTAAATACCTTCAAGGATGAGGACTCCACCTCTTCCCTGGGCAGCTCATTCCAATACTTCTACCCTCTCTGTGAATAAATTATTCCTAAGGTCTAATCTAAACCTCTCCTGGCACAATTTTTTATTTTCTCACATCCTATCTCTTGTCACCTGAGAAAAGAGACCTAGGTTTCTGTCCTTTTGGGGCAAGGACAGCAAAGTGGCAGTTAGGCATATAAATTCAAAATTCTGATCCTCTAATCTTCACTCCTCTGTGATCTCATTTCTGAAGTATTTTGAGTCCTACCAAGACGGTTCTGCAGAACCCTTCGTCCTGATTCCAGGTAGGTCCTAAAATTACTGAACACCTTGGTCCCTAATCTCCAATGATATTGATATATTGGAAGATCCCCGTGGCTGTTCCACTAGTGTGATGTCATCAGGAGGATAGCTGTGTTCTCTCTCTTCCCATGGCCCTTCTCATAGGCAGAATATTTGCCTAGTTAGCTCATATCTTTGCTCAGCTCAGGCAGTGAGAAGACCCCTTTGTAGGACTGTGGTTGTGTCCATAATAATATACACACTTGTAACCATTCTCTGGCCCTAAGATTTAAAGGCATGACATAGCTCACCTCCATATGTCTGCATTTTTTTCCCTTATGGGGAAACAGAGCGGTGGGAAGAATGTGTGGGACATGCCATTGAACCGTAGCCTGGTCCAGTACAGGATGCCTCTCATTGTCAGAGCCCAGAACTGAATGAAGAACCATGCTAACAGTTGGACAACATGTACAACCTTGGATGTGCTTCACTAGGCCCACCTCAGGGCCCTGTTTTACTCACTGGTATAGATGTCACTTTAAGAAAAATTTTGTCCTGAAGTTGTGCTGCTGTAATTCCCTTTTCATTTGGAAGTCTTGTCATGATATACTTAAAATCTGAACTTCTGAAGTCGACTTTGCCAGTTGTCACTCAGTTGAAATAAATTCTCTTAATTCTTACAAGCTTCCTAGAGCTGAACAAAGAGCTGTCACGGTTCACACATTTGCAGAGTCAGGTCTACAGTAAACCAAATCTCTTAAAAATTTGACTAATACAACGGAGATGATTTCAAATTCTTGTACAAATATTGTCTTCTCTAAAACAATGTTAGATCTTGATCTCACATTAGTGCCTCTTTCCTCACATGTATTTTTTTGGAAAGTGTTTAACCAAAAGAAATCAGGAACTCAATCTCTAGTAAGGAAGATGATTTTGTGAAGATGAGGGTTTTACGCAAATTCTTGCCTACTGTTGATAAATGAGCACAAGGACTTCAGTGATAAAAGAAAGAAGTTCAACACATTTTGCTAGCAAAAATAACAAGAAAAATGGGGATTTATATTCTTGTGTTTACATCAATTCGCACTTTTCCCTCTTCCAAATGCACCTCGGCTTATATTGTTCTAATGAGTCGTTTGACTATTACGACTAGAATAGTCTGATCTTCAGACCTGGCATGTACAGCTGAGTGCAGCTGTGAAGGATGGTAATTTGTAATGAGTTTTCTACAGTACAGTTATATTCAGCACAACCCTGACCAGTGACAGGTACATGTTCGCACTCTTCCCCTCCAAGTTATTTATGGCAGAAATGGCATGAGAGGGCTACAAGCTGCCAAAATCATGTCTTTTTATTCATGTTCAGCTCAGTCATTTTTGAGTGTGTCTTTTGGGATTCATGGAATACATGGAGAGGGTAATTGCCCAGGCATTTTTAGAAGATGTGCAAAGGAAGGGAAAAGTCTGACAACTGGACCTCTGGTCAAAAGTTTGAGACATGCACATTCTAATAATGTGAGAGTTTAAATTAAGCATATGAATTAAGAGCCTTGATTAGGTGGCTAGGCTATCACATACAATCCATGCAAAGAAAGAGTTGCCACTAACAGCAGTATTTAACTATATAGGTATTCAATCAGGGTTATGTTTTGTGTACATTAAAGTGGGGTGAATGCCCTGGTGTGTAATAACTTGTGAACTGCCTTCATTGTGACATGAGGCAACATTTTAAAACATCTATTAGAATTAAGTGGCCTCTAGGGCCCCATAAGCTTAGCCCCAGGTTGGACTTTTACTTGAATGAATACAGAATTTCATCCACTGTGGTGATCATAAATTTTCCAGTCATTCTGATAATATGATTTTTTCCAGAAATAGATAAGTATTGCTGGATATATTAATTTTTGCTTCATGTTCTGAATAGATAGTTATTTGGATGGCATAAACAGTAGAAGAAAAATGATTCCGCTACCTTAGTGGTGGGTTCTTGCTCATTTTCCACTGATATTCAATGTGCATATTTTAGTGGTATATTAATATCATTTCATGCAAATTTTAAACCAGACACTGGAATACCTCCCGAAAGTGAATTTCAGCAATCTGTTATGTGTCGGCTAGTTACATCAGTCATATGGTATTGTTTACGTCAAGTTGTATAGTTCTCTTGGAATCACGGACTGTAAAACAGAACTGCATTAACAGGCAAACAGAGACTTCTGTAGAGACTGTAGAGACTTCTGACTGTTTTTTTATAACCAGCATATTCAAGCATGTTGTGAAATACGTGTACAATTTCCAAACAGGAATGAAAGAACAATAATAGAAATAAAGTACTGAGAAATATCTACTAGTATGTTGCAAGGGGTTTAAAAATTTGTGCATGGCTATATCAGGGAAAATTTTTTAATTTAGCTGTTTTGCTAATATATCTTTATACTCTGTTGTCATTACTTGTGATTGCCTCAGAAATTAGGCTTAACAAAAGCAAAGAAGGAATAAAAATCAGAATATAAAAACCATGTTAACTTCAGTTGTATATGTATATTAAATCTTTAATCTTAATAAGGTTCATATCTTTAGTGAATATGTTAATATTCATTCTACATACAAGCTTTGAGAGACATAAGATCATGTCCAGAACCTTATGGTTCTAAAATTTTATTTTATTGGTACTACTCTCTATCATTCAGCATATTTTCTTATTAATATTTCATATTTATATATTGCAGTTTCTTGTAATTTAATTTTGTAGATATGGTTACTCTTCTGAAAAATCTCCCTTTCATTTGCAATTGCTTCCTTCAAGAAACAAAATTAACATAAACATAATAACACAAGTTTTTATATTCTTAAAATTAGTTTCAAAAATTTGAAACTCCCGAAAAAAGTACTCAGGAGTATGTTTTTAATTAAGAAATAATGTCAATGGAAAAGAAAGTTGTCTTAGGTTAATGGTCTCCAGCTGCCACATTAACATTGAGGCAAAGCCAAGACATTTATTTCCAAAGATAGAAACATTGATTTTATGACAGTGCTCTATTACGATGACTTCATTTCTATTATGTCAAGAAAATGATGTAGAGAAAATGATGTAGAGTTAACTATTTTATCAGTTGAATTGTGGTGCAAGAGAGTGACAGATGTAATAGTATTCATTTGCTTCATGCTAAATGGATAAATAAAAGGTGAGACTTTGACCTTATTTATCCAATGAGGTACTAGATTAAATTTTAAAGTTACCCTATTTGAAAATGAGACTCTTTATCACAAAGGCAAGTGAAAGAAAAATGATTGTGGAATAAGATGACAATATTGGTCATCTCTCTCTTACTATAAAGACAATGAACATCACCACTGCAATATAAAAATAATGTTTTAAGGTTTATTATTCATTTTATGTGTAATATGTAATTTACATGTCTAACTTCCACAACATTCATCTGCACTGAGTGTATCAGTTTCCTATACATCAATGGAGCAGTCAAAATATCAATATGATGGTTAGAGAAGTAAATTATGTTAGATGAATGGTTGGCTTAAACCATTAACTTCCATAACAAAACATTATACAGTCACCAAATAATTTAATGTTGCAATGTGTTCTAGAGCTTAACAATATGATGCAGATTAGGAACTGAGGTTATTCATAAAGGCAAAATATATGTAAACTGATTCACTTTTCTTGTTGATTTTTGTCCCTCCCATTTCTGGGAAAGGAGAGTTATTTTTTAATGAAGTAGATAGGAGGGTGTTGTGGTTTAACCCCACAGGCAGCTAAGCATCACACAGTCGTTCACTCACCCCTCCTCCCCACAGTGGGATGGGGGAGAGAATTGGGAAAAAAAAGTAAAAGCTTGTGGATTGAGATAAAGACAGTTTAATAGGACAGAAAAGGAAGGGAAAATAATGATAATAATAGTAATAATAATAACAAAACTATATACAAAGCAAGCGTACACATTGCAATGCACAATGCAATTGCTCACCACCTGCTGACTGATGCCCAGCCTGTGTCCAAGCAGTGGCCCACCCCCACCCCAGCCAGCCACACCAGCCAGCCATCGCAGTTTTATTGCTCAGCATGATGCTACGTGGCATGGGACATCCCTTTGGCCAGTTTGGGTCGCCTGTCCTGGTCCTGTCCCCTCCCAGCTCTTTGTGCACCCCCAGACTCCTCGCTGGCAGGGCAGCAGGAAAAGCTGAAAAGTCCTTGGCTTTGTGTAAGCACTGCTCTGCAACAACTTAAACCATTGGTGTGTTATCACCATTATTTTAATAAAAAATCCAAAACACAGCATTATGTGAGCCTTTATGGAGAAAATGAACGCTATCCCAGCCAAAACCATGGCAGAGGATTTTCCAATGTCCAATTTTTAAGCTTTTTGACTGCAGTCAGATATAAACATCAATGTTTTCTTCAAAGGCACAAAACTGAGGTGCCTTAAAAGTAGATGGCTACTTTCTTCGGGTCCTACTGTTGCCAAAGGAGAAAGAGTGGCTCTACAAGAGTCCAAATAAAAAGAGAAAGTCGGTAGAAATGCATTGAGTCTTGCTCAGAAGAAGTCTGTTTCTGCCTATGGACTACTGAGAAAGCCTGGAGTGCCTGGCTTCTTAAACGAAGCACTGGAAATAGGATCATTTAAGGCTTGGTTTTCATGTAGTTGAATTTTGAAGTTTTTTTCTTCACATGGCTGCTGGACTGTAGGAGCTTCAATTCCTACACTGAAATTATGAATTGGTAGCACTCCTAATAGCTCACACCAAGTTTTAACTTCAGAGATGATGCTTTTCAGAAAACTTTGTAAAGTAAGTATGGCTGTTGCAATTTTTTTGCCCTTTTAATCCCTCAGGGGAAAGAGGTAATCTAATACACTGAAATTTTAAAATCACATTACATTCTCAGAAGCACGTTTCAATTTCCTCAAGGCATTCTTACTGAGATGTTAAATTCAGTGTGAAGTTTAACATTTAGCCACTTGTTCTACACGACAAATAGAGATGGAAGTGACCATCAGGTCCTCAGAAACAGCATATTTGAAAAAGTACATTTTGAGTTCCTTTTTTAAGAAGACTAAAGAAAGTAATCAATCATTTTCTTTTCAGGTCAGTTAAAACTGTAGCTTTTGTGGAGTTCTAGGAGTGTTTTCCTGTGATGTTCACATGTTCATAAACATTTCTTGAATCAATATTTATCTTTATGGACCTTTTTAGTCACAATTTCTCTAATACGAGTTTCACTTAGCAAAATGTTACGGTTTTGGCTTCTAATAAATAAAGAATATATTGGGATTCATTTAAAAAAGAAAATGAAAATAAACTATGCAAAGTAAAAATGAAAAGCAGAAGAAAAAGTATAGATAAGGGTTTTTAAACACCTTGTTTTTTTGAAAGAAAAAAGCACATGAAGTTAAGTAACTTCATAACACAGAAGAAAGAATCCAAAGCAACACTTAGACAAACAACATTAAAACCATAGAAACAAGTTAAAATTAGTTTAAAATTTTGTGTTATTCCTATGCTTTTTTAGTATGATTTTAACGCAGTTAAAAGTAAACAGTATGAAAACCTATTTCATCTCAAGCAGAGTTTAGCCACCAAATTCTCTAAAGCCTGAAGTTAAAAACTGATCACAAGACAAAAGACACTTTGTTGGACACAAAAGTCTTTGGCCACTCAGATATCAAAAAAAAAAAAAAAAAAGCTGAAAGCCAGTGGCTCTAGTTTCATTACACTTTTTAAGAATCCTTGCATCTGAAAGCCAAGGTGAGTCCTCCATTTTCCCCCAGTGGCAAGAAAGCAGGCAGTCTCTGGAGGCACCAGACCATCTGAATGGCTATTTGTTGTCCAAGTCTCCCGCCATTTTCCCTCTGTTGACTCATCCTCCCTCTGTTGCAAGCAGTTGCAGTTTGCAATACTTTTCCCCAGATGTAGATGTCTGCATTATGAATCATGCCTTACTTTTCTCTGTGACTCTAAAGAAAGTCTACAAAACACAATAAAAACATAAATGGACGTGTATAATTAGTCAGATAAATCCTACTCCCTCTAGCAATAGATACAGTCTTCATAGAGCATTTTCTGCTTTATATCACATTCAGATTCATTTAATAATTCAATAAGGTAAAGATTGCACAGGCCTGCTCCTGCAATCCTTAACTAAAGTAAATACATTAGATGTAGTCTATATTTCACAGGGTTAAAGCAAAGGGTATTTAAATACCCTCTGTTGCTATTTGACATAGTAATGTGGAGTTAAGCAGTGATTTGATTACAGGAAAATTTTGCAGTCCCTACAAGAAAAATTCTTCTGAAAATGCCAAAATAAAATTACTGTACATATCAAGTTGAAATGGACATTGTACTATGTAGTCCAGATATAAAGAAGAAGAAGAAGAAGAAAAAATAATACCGATGGAACAAAAAAAAAATTTGAAAAAAAAAGAAAACTACTATGCATTAGGTTTGAATTAATTTTTCATAGTGCATGATTAGCCTTGAAAATCTGATCTTCTTCTGTTAGGAAGATCAGGATGTGATTGATGCAAGGTGAACATTTTAATATACACCCCAGATCTTGGCAAGATACTTGGGTTCTCAGAACTATCTTCTGCCCCAAAGCATATTCATAAATCATTCAATGTTGATATAAAAATGGCTGGTTTCCATAGAAAATCTTGTTTCCGAGATCCTGGAATGATGCTGTAGACTGTTTTATTACATAAAATTTCTAACAGATTAACCAATCTGAAGAATTTAGGTCTTCTACACTTTAAAAGTGGCATTAAAATGCTTGCTAGTTTTTCCACAGTATTGCATGCTTATCATCATGCTTCATGAAATTATCTGTTAATCTTCAAGGAGTTTAAATCAAATAAAATGTCAAAAAGCACAGCTATAGCATAATTTCTGGGCTCAATGGGAGAACCACAGTATAAAGAAAAACAACAACAACAACAAAAACACAAATAAAAGAAAAACTTGAAGCAAATAGCGTTTATGATTGTGAATGTGCAAGTGTTTTAAAGTGTTTTGTTTTTCTCTTTAATAGAAAAAGAGTCCTCATTTTTTAGGTGCCTGTTCCTCATCCAGAGTTTTGTTAATTCCTTACATATGAGTATTACAATTCTCTCTCTAGATAGTTTCTGGATGAAGACCTAGTGAATGTTGTCTACCAGGGTTGTCGTCCCCATGTTTCTCTCCAGCAGTTCCTTTCTTTCTATGTCAGTTGTTCTTTCCTGTTGGTTGCAAGATTGCACAGAGCAGTTTTAAATTGGTAGCATGCTGTTAACTGAAGAGTATAACAAATTAGTGTAAATTACAGGACTTTGTACAATGTACATTACAAAGCTTTTAGTAAACTATCTATGGAGTTCTAAGAAAATAAACTGAATTCCACAGTACTACCACAAAATGCACTGTTGAGACCAAGGGAAATTGTATTCTAGGAGCAGGAAGAAACATCACAGACTGAACTCCATTTTCTTATGCAACAAATACAAAATCATGAACATCAAAGTGATTTTCAGAATTTGTTCAGAAAACCTAAATGTGCTAATAACTTTATGAGGAATAAGGGGAGGAACTATCAATTAGAGTAAGGGAGGAACACCTTATTGGGAAGATAAAGAAGTGCGGTGTTAAAAAATAGCAAAGAAAAATACTAAAAAAACATGTGAAGACTAGAGAAGAAAAAAGGAAGGGTAATGGATGTGAGGCAAAAGAAAAGGAAAGCCAGACAGGGAAAAAGCATCCTATGAACAAGGAACTTTTGTTTATCTCCAGAGCAATTGTATCTGCATATATCTGAATCTTTATTAGACGGTAGTGTTGCTATTTTCCATATCTTTTTGATTAACACGATATAGTAATACACATAGTAGGTTTAGGAGATGTTTCTTCTCAACTGTAATCCATCTAAAGTTTTTCAGATATTTCCAAGCAGGGTTACAGGTCATAGACTGCATGCTGATGTATTAGTATTTAATAGCACGCTCTTCATCATGCACCAGTTCTTCTTACGTGACATACAGCCTTGTTTACAGGAAATTGTAAAGGGCAGTTGTATCCATATGTGGCTACTCACAATGAAGCTTCACCCACTTCTGTTCAGGAGAATTTAGACCAAATTCAAGATCATTTATGTCATTTTTTTTAGTTTAGGACATCTCTACTGCTTGTCAGAAACATATATTCTCTGCAGTGGTCAAGGAAAGAGACTGGATAACCCCTAAATTCAGGGTGACCACATATACTGCTCCTAAAAATGAAAATTCAAATTGAGCTACTAGAGAATAAATCATTCGAGTGTCACCTGTTCACTAAAAAAAAAAAAAAAAATCTGTATTCTATTGCAAATATGTCATGAAATAGATGTACTCTAATTGGATGTAAGTCATCCTTCTGTATGATCTGTTATCTGATAAATCATTTTAGAACTTCTGATTTTCCAGATAAAACCAGTTAACTGGCATATGAAAAAGATATATAGGAAGGAAGGAACACAGGTCATGGAAATAAACATCTTGAGGACATCAGTGAGCTGTCCTCAGAAGAAAAAATAGGGTGATGCTTATGTTTCTTCATTATTTCACTTAACAGTAAAAACAAAACAAAGCAACAAAACAACAATAACATCAACAACAAAATAGAGGAAGTTTGGCAACTGGGATAGCTCATGTGCATGGAATGAGACACTATAACAGATCATTTTCAAAGTGTCATAGAAATATATCCCAGTTTGTATGGTTCACTTCATTGTGAACAAAAAAAGCCAGAAGTGAATAATCCATACTGTTCTCAGTGACTTTGATAAAACCTTCATATGCTCTCATACTCATAGATATTCTGTATATATGTCAAAGTGGAAATAATGTTTCAAATGTTCTAGAGGATTATTTTTTCTATGTCTTTATACTTGCAAAGGCCGGTGCATACCTAGTGTGAGGCACCTGTGGGCATTATTAGATTCTTCAAAATTTGCCTTACAAGCTCTTGTAAACATAAAGATACAGCCACTTGGGTTGTCTGGTCTGGAGAAAAGAAAGCTGAGAGGCAACATCATTGCCTGCTACAACTTCCTGAGCAGGCGAAATGGTGAGGAAGGTACTGGTCTCTTCTCCCTAGTAACTGATGTCAGGACGCACGGGAATGGTACAGAGCCAGGGGAGGTTCAAACTGGATATTATGAAAAAATTGTTTACTGTGCAGGTGATCAAACACTAGGACAGGCTTCCTTTCAAGGTGGTTGATATCCCATGCCTGTCAGTGTTCAAGAGGCATTTGGACAATGCCTTCATTAATAAGCCTTAACTATTGTTTAGCTCTGAAGTGGTCAGGCAGTTGGACAAGATGATCACCGAAGGTCCCTTCCAATTGAACTATTGTATTCAATTCTATTCTATTCTATTAAAAATAAGTAAATAAATAAATAAATACAGTTTCAAACCTTTTTTTCCTGAAATCTGTTACAATTTATGATGGATTTTTTTAGAGAGTTGATTTCTATTCCTTCCTTTGAAATGGCTAAATACTCTCTACTGGGTCTTGTGTAAGAAACAGTGATTCATATAAACCAAGAATCCCTAAAATCCTGTCAGTCTTCAGTTATCTGTGAGGCTACAGGTATTGTAAATGGGACTAGCTGTCTATGTCTGAGTTGCTGGTCTACAATCTTCTAGAAGCCAAAGAACAGAAACAGGTAGCTTTCAAGCATGATGCTTCCCATCCTGAAGAGATGATATATCTCCTCTAAAGTTGGTCAGATAGATTGTATCTTAGGAATGTCTTTTTATTTTAGTGATATTATTCAACATGTTTGTTGGTGACATGGACAATGGGATTGAGTACACCCTCAGCAATTTTGCAGATGACACCAAGTTGAGTGGCACAGTAAACATGCTGGAGGAAAGAGATGCCAGACAGAGGGACCTTGACAGGCTTGAGATGTGGGCCCGTGAGAACCTCATGAAGTTCAACAAGGCCAAGCGCAAGGTCGTGCACCTGGGTCAGGGCAATCCCAAGCACAAATATAGGTTGGGTAGAGAATGGATTGAGAACAGCCCTGAGGAGAACTTGGAGGTAGTGGTTGGTGAGAAACTCAACATGAGCTGGCAATCTGTGCCTGCAGCCCAGAAAGCCAACTGTATCAAAAGCGTGACCAGCAGGTTGAGGGAGGTGACTCTCCCCCTCCACTCCACTCTCATGAGACCCCACCTGGAGTATTGCGTTCAGCTTTGGGGCCCCCAGCATACGAAGGACATGGACCTGTTGGAGCAAGTCCAGAGGAGGGCCATAAAGATGTTCGGAGGGCTGGAGCTCCTGTCCTATGAAGACACACTGGGTGAGTTGGGGTTGTTCAGCCTGGAGAAGAGAAGGGTCCAGGAAGACTTTATAGTGGTCTTCCAGTACCAAAAGGGGGCCTACAAGAAAGCTGGAGAGGGACTCTTTATCAGGGAATGTAGTGACAGGACAAGGGGGAATGGCTTTAAGGTAAAAGAGGTTTAGATTAGATATAAGGAAGAAATTCTTTACTGTGAGGATGGTGAGGCACAGGAACAGGTTTCCCAGAGAAGCTATGGATGCCCCATCCCTGGAAGTGTTCAAGGCCAGGCTGGATGGGGCTTTGAGCAACCTGGTCTAGTGGAAGGTGTCCCTGCTCATGGCAGCTTTGAGCAACCTGATCTAGAGGAAGGTATTCCTGCTCATGGCAGGGGCATTGGAACTAAATGATCTTTAAGATCCCTTCCAACCCGACCCATTCTACGATGCTATGATTCGATGACTTCTCTTCCTTGACTATAAAAAGAACCTGGAAGGGTTAGTTCTGAGGCAGACATCTACATTGTAGATGTTTTAATCCAGATGCAATGAATCTGATTATTTATTGCTATCAGTAACTGGACTATAAATATTATTGGATTATCACAGTGGCACCAACAGGCACTAACTTGGAATCCCACTGTACTAAGTGTTACGCAAAGAAACAATAGAAGAAACTCCCTGACCCAGAAAATAGATGAGACAGAAAAATAGAAGTAATGTTCTTTTCATTTTGCAGGTGTGTTGGTTTTACCCAGCTAAACAGCAGAACTCCACCACAATCGCTCTCTCACTCCCCCTCCTCAGAGGAACAGGGGGAGGAAAATATGACGGACAAGGGCTCAAGGGTTGAGATAAGGATAATTTAATTAAAGGGAAAAGGAAAAAAAAATAATGCAAGCAAAGGCCACGCAGAAGCAAAGAGAGGGAAAAAAAAAATTCTCTACTTCCCATCAATGAGCAGTGTTTGGCCATGTCCTGGGAAGCAGGGCCTCAATACGCATAGCGTTGTTCAGGAGGACAGATGTCTTTATAACGAGAGCCCCACCTTCTCCTTCCCCTGTCCCAGCTTTTACTGCTGAGCATGACATCATATGGTATGGGATATCCCTTTGGTCGGTTCAGGTCAGTTGCCTGGGGATGTCCCCTCCCAACTGCTGCTTACCCCCAGCCCACTGGATTTGGGGGCTTTGGAGAGTCTGGGTGCTGTGCCAGCACTGCTCAGCAGTAGACACAACACTGGTGTGGTATCAGTGCTGGTCTAGCTACAAGTGCAGAGCACAGCACTGTGTGGGCTGCTGTGGGGAAAGTTAACTCCATCCCGGCCAGACCCAGTACAGCATATAGGTAGGTGACTGAGACACAGACTAGTGTCACTCTTCTCAGTAAAGAGTTTCCTGTATATAGTTGCAAAGTATTTAGTGCAGTGTGGCCACCTGAGTGATGTTCTTAGCTATTGGTGTGCTACTGATTAAAGCAATGATAATTCAGCAAACGCGCAAAGGGAATCCACAAAAGTCCCAGTGGTTGGACCCTTGTTTCTTAAGCATTTATCCAGTGTTTAATCACAATGCTATTATTCTGATTTTTTTTTTTATTCCTAAGATATTTTTTAGGACTAAAATTTATGTATTTCTAAGTGCTTGATTGCTTCCCACAGTAAATCACTCTGGTGGTTTTACCCAGCTAAGCAGCTGAACTCCACCACAACCACTCTGTCACCCCAACCCCTCCAAGGAAGAGGGGGAGAAAATACAACGGACAAGGGCTCAAGGACTGAGATGAGGACAGGAAGGTTGCTCACCAATTACTGTCACGGGCAAAACAGACTCAGCATAGGGAGATTTATATAATTTATTGCCTATCACTAGCAGACTAGAACAGTGAGAAACTAAAAGGAAACTAAAAACACTTTCCCCTCCATCCACCCTCTTCTACCTCCTCCCCTCAAGCGGCGCAGGGGAATGGGGAATGGGGGCTGCGGTCAGCCCATATCACTTCGTCTCCACTGCTCCTTCATGGTCACTCTCTGCCCCTGCTCCAGCATGGGGTCCCTCCCACGGGATGCCGTCCTTCCCAAACGGGTCCTGCGTGGGCTTCCCACAGGCTGCAGCTCTTCAAGAGCTGCTCCAATATGGGTCCGTACCACGGGGTCCATCCTTCAGGAGCAAACTGCTCCAGCACGGGTCCCCCATGGGTGGCAGCTCCCACCGGATCACCTGCTCCTGCGTGGGCTCCTCTCCACGGGCTACAGGTCCGGCCCGGAGCCTGCTCCTGCGGGGGCTCTCCATGGGCTGCAGCCTCCTTCAGGCCACATCCACCTGCTCCACCATGGGCTCCTCCACGGGCTGCAGTGTGGAAATCTGCTCCGCCGTGGTACACCATGGGCTGCAGGGGGACAGCCTGCTCCACCGTGGGCCTCACCACAGGCCGCAGGGGAACTTCTGCTCTGGTGCCTGGAGCACCTCCTCCCCCTCCTTCTTCACTGACCTTGGTGTCTGCAGGGCTGTTCCTCACTCCTCTCTCCCAGCTGCTGTTGCGCAGCAGTTTTTTCCCTCTCCTAAATCTGCTCTCCCAGAGGCACAACCAGCGTCGCTCACTGGCTCAGCGCTGGCCAGCGGCGGGTCCCTTTTGGAGCCGGCTGGAGCTGGCTCTGATCTGACATGGGGCAGCTTCTGGAATCTTCTCACAGAAGCCACCCCTGTGGCCCCCCTGCTACCAAAGATTTACCATGTAAATCCATTACAATCACGAATTCATTTTGCAAAGAAAATTTCTGCAAATGTGGATAAAGACCAACTTTTTAAAGCATGTTCTAGGGAAAGAGAAATTGGTCCTGATATTTGTCATAATGGAAGAAGATTTTGCTACCCCACTTTTCACATTGCCAATCTTACAAAGATTCATGGATACTTAACTTGGCATTTAATTTAAATTTAAATTAATATTGTTTAAAAAAATCTGTCTATTCAAAAGCAAGGACAAATATTTGAAAATATAGAGTCTTTGCAAATAATTCAGAATGTTAAAACTTGATATTAACTGAATAACTGAAAAGAAGTAGTTTCAGCTCTGTAGTTATATTCTATAGTTATGTTATAAATGATCTTTAGTTGTTCTCTTTAAAATCTAATTTTCTCATGATTGTATTATCCTATTTATAAACTATATCCAACCACTAACAGTATTCTCTTTCTTTGAAAATAGTCTTAGTTTTACAGACCACAGCATTTTCTGACGTAATGTTAATAAAATTCTTAGAGTTTTCAACTGCAGGTCTGCATAATTGTTTTTAAAATGTCTCATATGTAACCAATTAATTATTGTGAAATCAATTCTATGTGTAGCAGGTAAAAAACATGGCATTTTGCTCTATAAGAGGAATATTTTTAGTACTTTTATAGTCATTAGCATTTCAAAAACAAGAGAATCTTTGATATCTTTTCCACTCTCCCTCCTCTTTCCCCATTCACTTGTTGGAGTGGCATGCTCAGTAGAAAAGGAAGCATAATATTTGATTAAGGAAGACTTAGTCAGAGTACATCTCTCCTGAACGCTGTAGCTTCATCCTTCCGAAACGCTGACCCTAAATTAACATGGAATGAAGGGGTCCCAAAACTGCAAAAGAAGCAAATCACAAATAATAATGTGTGGATCTTTTTCCCCTAGCTGACTTGATTGTTGTTGGGCTGATGGTGAGAAAGTGGCTGGGATGGAGAAAGGCAGAGAGGGGAGGACAGGAACTCTTTTTACAAGATCAAACCAATCTGCTTGGTTAAAAAACACTGTGCCACAAAATCTCAAATCCCTGTCTTTCTGGAGAAATAAAGGACTGCTGGAAGGGAAATTTATACCACTTTTTCTTTTTAAGTAGTGCATAGGGTTTCTTTGCCACACTCACATTAATTTCCCATTATGTTGTGGCATTAAAAACAACACTGTCATAGCAATTTCTCTTGGGAAGCAACAACAACAACAAAAAAATGGCACCATGTATGGGTGAACAGAAGGGCAGAACAACAAAACACTGCAAATTTTGTATTTAAAAACAGGCAAACCCTGATGTTTCCTTAGCTTTGAAGCCAGTTAAAGTGATATGCATTGTTAGCTTAGTACCCAGATGTTTTCAGTTTTAATCAGATTTTGATTCTTTCATGCAATCTCTTTAGTGAAAGTCTGGAGATTTAAAGTCCGAAACTGATCTGCTTACCACCTCAGTCCAGTTACTTGCCAGACCAGTGACTGGAGAATTATTTTTTCAGATTTTGCTTTTTTTGTTGCATATCAGCAAATGAGATTTGTACTTTAATGTCTTACATATTTAAGGCTTGCAGGAAATTTGGGAACCCAATTTTAGATAGTATTGCTTCATTGAAAAGATGTTTCAATGAATTTTAGTAGCAAATTTTTTTAAAGCAATTTTTACCTACTTTCATTACATGTACTTCTTGAGATTCGTAAAAGAACTGCCTGTTGTTGGCTTTGGCTGATCTTAAGGACAGGAATAAAAAACAGCCTCTGAAAACCATTAAAAATGATTATGAAAAATTGTAAATAAAATATTTCTCCCTGTCCTTTACCCTTTCCATCCCATAATCTTGTATAAAAATATAGGCCTTGTGATATACCTTGAAGCTAACCGTGAACAAGAAAGGGCAATGAATTTGAAATTTGAGTTTTCCTCAAGGACAGTTCCACTTGTTTGACAGCAAGAGAGCTCTGCTTTTAAATTCAGTTGGGCTTACATCATTATTTGCAACTGATTGAGGATTCTGTATTATGAAAGATACTATCCTCCAGTTTGACAAAGATTGGATTTGCAGAGCATTCAGAAAAACTATTTGAAAATTGTGGATATTAAAACCCAAAATTTCTGCTACTTAGCTTAGTAAGGAGTATTTAATTACAGAATGAGAAAGGAGGTGCATTTAAAAACCAGGTAGTAGATGGAGAAGGAGCAGTAAACAAGTTTTTGTTTACACTAATTTTAAAACTGTAAGTTTTTGTGCTGATTCTTTTTTCTATTTCTGAGTTGTCATATGTTAAGTAATAATGTGAGCACTTGGATCTTCCATCCAAAAATCTTAAGTATTCTACACATTAATTAATTTCACTTCTTACTAGCAGCAAAACAGAATTTCTGAACAGGAAAGCAGAAATCAAGTAAGTTGAAAATATTTCATTTAATTCAACATAGGAATGGAACTCAGAATCCTATATTTGAACTCTCTTGTTTTTGAACAGCCCTCTAAAGAGAAATATTTTGAAGGGCAAAGGAGTCCAGGAAGGCTGGACACTCTTCAAGACAGAAATCTTAAAGGTACAGGAGCAGACATCCCCATGTGCCGAAAGACAAACTAGTGCGGAAGAATACCAGCCTGACTGAACAGAGAGCTGTGGCTAAAGCTCAGGAAGAAACAGAGAGTTTATGACCTCCGGAAGAAGGGGCACGCCACTCAGGAGGACTATAACGATGTCGTGAGGGAGAAAATTAGAGGGGCCAAAGCCCAACTGGAGATCAATCTGGCTACTGCCATTAAGGGCAATAAAAAAATGTATTTATAAATACATAAACAAGAAAAGGAGGACTAAGGAGAACCTCCATCCTTTATTGGATGTGGGGGTAAACATAGTGATGACGGATGAGGAAAAGGCTTAGGTACTGAATTCCTTCTTTGCCTTAGTCTTTAGTAGTAAGACCAAGTGTTCTCTGGGCACCCATCCCCCTGATCTGGTAGATAGGCACAGGGAGAAGAGTGAAGCCCTCATAATCCAAGAGGAAATGATTAGCGACCTGCTATACCACTTAGACATTTGCAAGTCTATGAGGCCAGACGGATCCACCTGAGGGTAATCAGCAGTCCTGGCTATCAGGGGAGGTCCCACTTGACTGGCAGCTAGCAGATGTGTTACCCATCTACAAGAAGGGCCGGAAGGAGGATCCAGGGAACTACAGGCCTGTCAGTCTGACTTCAGTGCTGGGGAAGCTCATGGAGCAGATCATCTTGAGTGCCATCA
>VXAL01015078.1:72511-82846 GCA_013399475.1 Chauna torquata
AGGAAAGGAAAGGAAAGGAAAGGAAAGGAAAGGAAAGGAAAGGAAAGGAAAGGAAAGGAAAATGCATTTCAAACTGCAAAATAATTTGTTTCTAATATCAATAATGTAAACAAATGAGCTGGCTTTTTTGAATATGGGGAGAAAAGTTTAGGTAATAAGAACTTCACAGCAAAACTTTAATACAAAAATGTTTCTGATTGTGAGGCTACGAAGTGATTTATTCTTGTCTTGAAGGCCTTAAAATAAATCATATTTTGGACTCTTTACTCTTCCTCACTGCTGTATCTGTGTAATTGCTAGCAGAACACTTCATTGATATCAAATGGAATATTACACACTGATTGCTCAGTTCAAAAGAAGAAAAATCATTAACGAAATCTTTCATTTTAAGGAATGTGGCAACAAAAATGAAAAGATTTACTTACAGCTACTAGGAAACCACTTAAAAGGAATGCAAATTTTGCTGCATTTAGGACATGATCCTGATCTTCCTGTGATGATGTGTGAAAACTAGGAGAAGTTTCTTTGCCAGTGAAGCTACAGAAGTTTATAACTGTTATGAGTTGTTTCAAGATTAGATTTATTATCATAAACAGTAACACATTAAAGTTAATGATGACATTTCATTTGACATTTGGTAGTTTACAGTTTCTCGTTTGGGCTTCTCCACACAGCCCATAACAATGGATGTGGTAAAGGGTAAAGACAACTTTAGAAATAGTAATACTTGAAAAGGTCATCGTGATTTCTCTATGTACTGAAGAACGTTTGTTTAAATGAAATGTCCTTGTTATAAAATGTCCTTTGTATATTGGCAAATACATAATTTCTGATAGACTGTTTAGGTTATCCTTGTCAGTGGGGTGAATATTTGAGCAAAAGAGTTTTCCTCCCTAACTGAAATGCACTAGCTTCCTTTCTTTTTAAATCTTTCTATCTTCACATAGTCAATCACTTTCAACACTAAGTCTCGTTAAGTCCACCCTAAAATTTGAAAAAATATTATTTCCTTCCTTTTTTAAAGCTACTTTAAAAGGCATCAAGCAAGCGAATTCTTGTTTGAGTGACCGTATAGATAACGTTTAAATCTTAGTGTATTCTGAGCCTCAACGTCTTCTGTTTTGAGTACATGTAAGCTAGACTGGATACAAAAGAATAGTCCATATCCTCTTTCCTATTATATGTCTGGAGATGTGACTACATACACCTAAAATGCAGGCATCCCTGCCACATGCTAGGAGCTCCTCTAGATAAGTGACAAGCATAAGGTTATGTAATTAAGCATCTATTTCTGTGCTTTTTTGTGCGATGTAAGAGAAAAAAAAATCAAGTGTAGAGAATCAAAACTATCCATCCCATATATGATAAAGGACATTCCTTAACTATTCTAGAAAGTGCCCTGAATGAATTATTCTCAAGGGCAGAATGTAGCCTGCAGGACACAGGATGGGTAAACCTGAATTAATATACTGTGTTTTGGCTGACATAATTTCCAGATGACATCTACTGGTACCTCTGGAGGAAGAATACGTGTCTACCTTTCTCTTTAGAGTAGGCCACCCTCCAGCTAAAGCGCAACAATCATAGATAGGAGAGTAAGCAAGATGCTGACTCTACATTTACGTAAGCTCAGTCCATATTTCCAAAAGAATTTCTGTGTAGAATGGGTAGTCATACACAGGACTTGGGATCTGCCTCTTGCAAGTGAAAATCAGCCCCCTTCTTTCTCTGGCCAGCTTTCTGTGTAAGTTTGAATTTCTTTTGCTAGTTTTTCAACTTTCCTATTGATGACTTAAATCTTTCCATAAAAGCTGCTGATCAGAATTCAGTGATTAGTTACCAAACTTTAGCATACAACTTTTTCTTGCCTTAGGGTTCCTGCTGCTATCTTTAAAATTAAAATGTGAAACTCTTTCTTATTAATGAGACCAGGAAAGTTCTTAACCTATTTAAGAAAATCAAACAACACCATGACTTTAGTTTATGAAAAGAGCAGAAAGTTTGAATTGGGAAGGGTTACATTTATATTATTTTCTTATTTCAAAGTTGAGGGACCTTGTAAAAGACAAGCAATTGCACTGGCTGATGAAAACAATTCTTCTGAAGTGAAATGTAAACACTATCAGTGGCTGTTGAGTAGCAAGAGCAACAGCTTTGTTCTTATCTCCAAAAGTGCTGGAAATTGGTTTCCTTAGCTTTTTTAAGATTAAATGTTCCACTGAGTGTAACTTTCTGTTGAAGAAAAAAGAAGGACTTGATGAGTTTGATCATCAGGTGGGACATTCATAAACAGCTAATGTTGGCTTACAGACGTGATAATAGTTTAACTCCTGTTCCAAACTGCTACAGCTATTTTCTCCCATTCTGTAACTGTTATGAGGATTTGTTTTCCCTTTGTGCTATTCCTCCTGCAAAAAGAGAATTGTGTGCCACTGAGACTGCACACTGTCTTTTGGCTTTCCTTGTTATGTTGCTTTCACTTGTTCTGGTAATCCCTTGGGGTGTGTGGGTAGAGGTGTGAGGAACTTTTTCTTTTGGATGTTTTGCTGGAAAGAAAAGAAAATTACAGTTGCAAACAACCTAAAGCCTCTTAAGCTCTGCAGTCCCCAATGTCAGACTAAGTTAATTTTTGGATGCTCTCGTCTTCAGCCATTTACCTGCAGTATCTTTTTAGATTGTCTACATTTAGACAGATTATGGCTAATTCTCCTTGTTGTTTATCACATAACACTCCAGACTGTGACAAGCAAGTGATTCTGTCACTTCAAAATGCTCTTGCCTATTATTCCAATCTGTGTTTTGACACATATTCCCAGACCTACATACGTCTTCCAGTTTTCTTTTGAAATGACAGTTTTAAGCTTTCATTTTTACTTGCTTCTAATTACTTTTATTTGGTAGCTTACTAGCATTTCACTAACTAGAAATTTTATTATTCTCCATAGACATTCTTCTTTTTGCTTATTTAGGAATTTTAGTCTAGGCAGAACCAAAAGAAGTAGTTTTGTTTTAGCTAAGTTAACTTATAGTATTTGTTGCAATATTTTTATAAAAGTGTCAGTTCCCGTCTAATGTGCTATATTATACTTTGTGCACTGTCATACTCTGAAGACAAAATATTCTTTCCTCAAAATTCTTGCTGTTCAATCTCCTGGTTATCTCTCTCAGCAGACAGAGAAGAAACAACCAAACTTAGATATTTTTGCTACAGATCTAGTTAGATGGGTAATAAAACAGCTCAGGTTTAGGACAGGGATCAAAGTAGATTTCTTGGTGGCAAATTATGATGTACAGACTGATGTGGAAAATGATGTTCATTAATAGTTTCTGTGGATATCAGAACTGCAGGTATTCCAGGATTCAACAAATGTACTGATATTGTCTAAGGTTTCATAACATTTGTTCATTAGAAATTTTATTGTTGTCACTATCAATAAAGACCCTAGGCAGGAATCCTAGGATTTTTTTTTTTTTTTTTCTGGGAAACATTGGAGTATTCTGTAGTCATTTTGATATTAAATTGAGACTCCACTTTTTATTTAAACATGGTGCAGAAAGTAAGTGCAACTGAAATAATCGCCAGATTTACATCTAAAAATCTACATTTTACTGCAAGTGTCTGTTGTATTTGCAAATGTATTGCCATGGATGTAAAGAGAATACTATTTAGGAGGCAAAAGCAACCTGCTATTCCAGCTTAAAAGAAGTCTGTCACAAACCAATTATATCTTAACATCCTTTCTAGCAGGGTTAGATGACACACTTGAAAACTGTAAATTGCCCATAAATGAAATGACTGCTTCACTCCATGTAATTATATAACTTACACTGCAATGTTTGAAACAGTGATTCCATCTAGTGACAGGTTAGATTGCATACAGATGCATGTTTCAAAATATAATTTTAAAATTTCAAAATATAGTTTTAAAATCCCTGATAGGCTAGAAACTCTGAAGAAAATTACACTATTGTGGTTTTGTAACCTGATCCCAAGAATCTGAGCCTCCAGGCATGTATATGCCATTGTATTGGGTGGGTTTCAAGACAGGTAAGAACAGCTTTCAATAAGGACATGAAGTTGGTGTCTGTGACTTCGCAGTTATTTCACTTTGAGGTCTTGGAGTCAAAAAAAAGACGCTATGAGAAAGCACATAAAATCTCTCTTCTTTTCTTTCAGAATTGCACTTCTGAAATTGGTCCCAGAAAGAAAATAATTAGCAAGTACTTTTATCTTTAGGAGATACTCCTTTTTTGACAGATGACCTAAAATATCAGCATTTTTTTTTTTTCTTTGCTAACACAATATGCTTCTTAGCTCCCCTCCAGTGACTGGAGCATTTATGGAGACTTATGGGATAGCTACTGCCCCGAGCTGGTAGATTAGCTGTCTAGTTCAGGAGTATACACACACGTTTTTTACAGCCTAAGGTCACAGAATCAAAGAATCATAGAATCATAGAATGGTTTGGGTTGGAAGGGACCTTAAATATCATCTAGTTCCGACCCCCCTGCCATGGGCAGGGATGCCACCTGCTAGATCAGGTTGCCCAGGGCCCCATCCAACCTGGCCTTGAACACTTCCAGGGATGGGGCATCCATAACTTCTCTGGGCAACCTGTTCCAGTGCCTCGCCACCCTCTGAGTAAAGAATTTCTTCCTAATATGTAATCTAAATCTCCCCTCTTTTAGTTTAAAACTGTTGCTCCTTGTCCTATCACTGCACTCCCTGATAAAGAGTCCCTCCCCACCTTTCCTGTGACCCCCCTTTAAGTACTGGACGGCCACTATAAGGTCTGCCTGGAGCTTTCCTTTCTCCAGGCTGAACAACCCCAGCTCTCTCAGCTTTTCTTCATAGGAGACGTGCTCCAGCCCTCTGATCATCTTCATGGCCCTCCTCTGGATTCACCCTAGCAGGTCCATATATTAAATAAAGAAAAATATCATCACCCCAACACACAGATACCATTGGACTTTTCAAAATCTTCCAGACACTTCCCAGACCTTGATTTCATCCAACAATAAGCAGTCCTCCTTTCTGTTCCCAACGTGATTCATACAACCCTAATATCTCCAAAATTTATCAAAAGCCCCCTCCAGGCACCGTGTATCCCTTCCAGGCATTCTTCTTCCCCAGACCAGGCCCCTTGCCAGCACCTCCAGATCACCTCTAACACCACTCTCTTCCACTCCTTGCCCAGCAGATCACTCCTGCCAAGCTGCTCAAAGCTGCCCACAAGGGTAAGAAAGCCTATTCTTTTGGGAAGCAACAACCAATTTTGCCTACATCCACGGGGAGCCCTGAGCTGCTCCATCTCTCCCATTTGTCCAGTCAACCACCTCCTCCTGCTTCCTCCCCACAGAGGGCTCTCCTGTGAGAAGCCCCTCGCATGGCTGCCCACTGGCAGCTACTATGTCCACAGCTGGCTGCCCTGGGATCAGGGAGGTGCAGCAGCCCAGACAATTTCCTACAGCCACATGCTGCTCGCCAGGCAGCACCTGGCCCATGTGTGCATTCATTATCAAACAAACATCAATCACACAGCACTTGATTGCTGTTAGGTTGATATTTTATGTTTCTTGTTATTTTAACCTTCATATAAAAGACAGAATCACAAAAAATACTGTCAGAGTATTTTATTTTTCAAGATGTTTTTGCCTTTTTAATGTAGTTTGTTTAGCGGTCAGGGGCATTTTAAAACAACTGTGTGAGTATCTGTGCCACTCTCCTCTTTCAGCCATTCTTTGACTCTCTTTCTGATTGATGGTATATTTATAATGAGAGCTTTAAAGCATTATTTAGAAATGTCATTGTAAAATCCAGCATATTCCCCTTACGCTCAGAGCTCAAATGAAGCAATAATAGTTCTCTTTGTTAAATCTGGAGATTTCTATCTTTGCATTCAGATTATATTTTCAATGCTGAATATACTGTGTAAGTGGTAGAAAATTAGCCCTCTTCAGAAAATAGGAACTTCAACTGGTAAAATCAGATAAAGCTTATGAGTCAAACTATCACTCCTTTGTGGGGAACGGTACTTGAAATTTGAGAAGTGCCAGGGGTTACCTCAAGCAGAAATGTCTTTTACTGCCACGGTAACTAGCTGCCCAAACACCGTCACCAATTGAAAACAAACAAAACAACAGCAACAACAAAATCTATGTACGTAGGCTGGATGGAGAGTTTAGTTTACCAGATGAATTGTCCCCAGAGCGTTTGTTGTGAATGCTCCCAGTGTCAGAGCTCCTCTTCCTTCAGGAGACTGCTCATACCTCACTGCACCAAAACCATGAGCAAGCTCCATCCCACTGCTACAGGGCCTCTACAAATGACTCTGCGTGAGCACTGGAGGCCATAATGGCACTGAGCACAATATCAGGCAGCAAGAAGACTTTCTTTCCATGGAGCTGGGATGTACTCTGCTAAAGGAGGAAAAGGGAGTCATGCATAGAAATGAGAGGGGCATAGGAACCACTGAGAAAACAGGCAGGAGTGAGGAAAGCTTGTAAGAAGATGCCACAGTTAAGGGCGGATAGGGAAGTGAAGGAGCAGAGGCAAAGAAAACGGTCAGCACTAAAAGGGAAAGAGGAACAGAAAGTCTACAGGAAGAGGCAGGTGCACAGTAGAGCAGAAAATAAGGGTAGTGAACACAATTGGAGAGGTCAGAGCAGGAGCACAAAGGGAGTACCAGTGGAGCATAGCAGCACCTGCAGCTAACCCCTACAGCCCTGTTATCCTTCCCTCCACTCTCTGTAGTCTGCTTTTGCAGCTTGTGTGTGTGTGTGAGTGTATAAGTAGGAAAGATCGGAAGGAGTGGGAAAAAAAATGTTCCTCCCCGCTAAACTCATAACTCTTCCATCCATATATTAGCACATTTCGTGCTTCTCCAGTGGTTTTCTCTATTACATTCTACCTGAAGCAATATTTATGCCAGCAAACCCTGTAGATCAGCTGGGAGCATCACTCCGTCAGGGTGGGCATGGGAGCTCTGTCTGTTTCTTGCTAGAAGGGCCCCAATTTGTGCCTCATTGCAGCAGCTTCTCTCGAAGAGACAACCCTGGCAACCGCAGTCTGCAAATAACTTTGGGAAGAAGGCAGCTTCTTGGAGATCCTAGGTTGCAGGTCCTCCTCAGGATTTGCATACCAGCAATATTGTCACTGGCTTTGTTGCCCTCAATGAATGAAGTGTCACTGCCACACATATGCACACTTGCCAAATTTATCTAAATTCATGTTTACTATCATATGAAGTTAAAGACATGAAAAAAAAATTTAGACCAACACCAAAACTGTAAGTTCTTGCTTACATAAAATGGGAAAGGAATATACAATAATGAACCCCAACCTTGGAATATAATGGGAATTAAGTTTCTTTCTGAGTTGTCATGTAGGATTTCTGAGGCTTGTCTTCATTGTGAGAGCTGACGGGGTGACACAGTAAAATTCACCCTCCTGATTTTTTTGGGCTGACCTCCACAGCATGCCTAAAGAACTGGTAACCTGTTCAGCTGCCTGGGATAGCCAAGCTAGTGAACTCTCTGCAGCTGTTTCTTCCCTGTGTCACTTTGATCCACATGGATACGTTTTTTCTTCCTGGTTTTATTCCTGAATGGATTCATTCTGTAGTTCAATGCAAACGTAAAAAGTGACTGCTCTTCTCTTTTCCTTATTTAGAGGATTTCTTCTAGTTTGCACTCCTGCTGTGTTTTTCACTTAGCACTTTTTGCTGGTGTAATCCTCCTACCTTAAACGGCTTTCCTGTGAGATCACAGTGCTCCCAGAACCATTACAAAACAATATAAATCATATACTATAAAAAGTCCTCATTGTAATACATCTTCTCAAGCTCACAAGACTCAGATTGTTTTTAACTTTTTAGAGAAACCATGTGCCATCTGTAGCAAGGGTGACAGACTGCTTTGTTTGAACCTGCTTCCCTCTTATTTATTCTCAGCTTTATGTAACACTTCCTTGGTGTTCCATATACGGGGAAAACAATGAAAGTTACAAAATCAAATACTCCAAAGGTAGGAAATGCCAAGATTAAGTTTACCTTGGCAATTTTAATCTCTCTCCTTCTGCCCTGCAAGTGCACATTTATGAATTTTATTAAAAATCTTTGTTAATGCACAGATTAATGTTAGGTTGCCCAGTGAGTCCTTAAGACCTCTCATTGTGAATGAATAGCTAAACCTAATCCTCTGAAAACCAAGAAGTACAAAAGTGAACACCTATGTTATAGATCTATAACATTGCCTCTTTACACAACGCTTGATGTGTGTTCAAGCCTTTACTTTCATTGATGTTGAAGACCTCGGACTGCAGGGTAAATCCAGTACTTTACTAACATAGATTTGGGGTTAGAGCAAATATAACACATGTAGTTAGCCACAGTTTGCCTGTAGTTAAACCTAGTTGTATAAAGCACAAAGCTATCTACACTTTCTGTAGTTAAATCTACTCATGAAAGCTTCTAACCTTCTGGAAGCCATTACCTGTTTTTTACTCTAGCCCTGATGATTTTTCCTCAGATATAGTAGAAGGAACGCCCTGGACATTCCCTAGACCTCACTGCTGCATATGCCACAAACATCTTGATGCTTTCTGTGGCCAGGAGATACCATATCTGCTTATTTCAGAACAAAACTTCACATCAATACCAAATGTTAAACCATACCAAAACTTCTAATTTCTTAATTCTTCAGCAAATATTTCACAGAAAGTAAAGCTTGAGTTTAGCCATAGCAGGAATGAAACTAATATAAGAAAACCAAACAGTGAAAACTCAAACATTTTAACACGAAAGTAGGACTGTTGGAACACTGAAAAATTAACATCTAACTATTCAATTACAAANATTTTAGCCTAGTCATTTATACACCTAAACATTGTAAATTCCCATTCCCTGTTTAGGGGCTGAGTTGTGGTAGACACGGATCACAACCATTGTTTATTTATTAATGAGGTCTTATTAGTAGTAGAACCAGAATGTTACAGCAGATAGCTATTCACACCATACATTCACTTACTCACTACCACACTTCACCTACATACTCACACACTTAGTTTTAGTAACAGCTGGAGCAAGAGCTGGGAGAGTAACCCCGAACGTATGCTCAGAAGTATAAGCTCATACTGGCACAAGAGTGGTTTCAAGGTGGGAGTTCAAAAAATCCCTGTGTCTTTTTCTCATCAGATGTGTACATAATCCTTTAACGTACAGAATTTTTGTCTACATATCATAGTGAACTGCGTCTTGGATGTGGTTCAAGCTATACTACCCACTGTTAATACCAGTGTGCACTAGTGGCCTTGCACAGGTTTAGCAGACTCATGGAGTTCAGTTCTTGCAATTCTTGCAGACTGAACAGACTCCAGAGGTTATCAGCTCTTGGGAAACTTTCCCACACTGCCTTCTTGGTATGCATTTTTCCTCTCTCCGGCCTGCTGCGTTCCAGTAACTATTTTTCCATCTAGACCTAGAGATACTAGTAGTACTCATTCACTAGAAAAAATCACACTTTCTGACATAAAATAGTAAAAAAAAAAAAATTAATGTTTTAAAGAATCTTTTGTTTTCTCTCAAAAACATATATATATACACATAAATATGTATATGTAAGTATATGAACAGAGAAAAAGAGAGTGTGAGGGGGGCAATGTGTTTGTATGCAAAGTACATTTTATTTAAGTTTGAATACGCATTTAAAAGTGGCTACCATATTCTCTTTGGCTTTAAAAGCATCTAGTTTAGTATTCTACCCACTCCTCAGCCTCACACCACTGAATAATCAACATGGGATTAAATTAGAATCCAAACAGTATCTTCCACATCGTGCTGGAGGAAGTCAGTGCCTCATTGTGCACGATGTGGATGTGCCCTGCGTATGAACTCAACACATTTAAAGCTTATTGATTTTTTTTCTATGATGGGCTCTATCCAACTCCTAGTAATGTCAGTGGGTACCTTTTCACTCACTTCAGTAGGGTTTGGGAGCAGGTTTTTAATCTCTTTGATTTTAGTATGAACTTGCAGAAATCATGTATGACAAATCTTTATGTTTGACCAGCTATTTGCTATGAAGTGCTTTGTACCCATGGAGTTGATTTACTATTTACAGAGTGATTTAAATTCGGAGCTACAATAAATGTTATTTTCTGATACATGAACACAGTTTGACTGCTCAATGGTACAAAAATATATTCAGCAAAGTGCCAGTTTAGTCTAGGTTTTGCAACCAAGTTTTTTCCACAAAAAAAAAAAAAAAAAAAAAAAAAAAAAAAAAAAAAAATCAATTTTTAAAAAGAAAAAAATTATTCTGGGTAAAAAAAACATA
>VXAL01015078.1:82865-107012 GCA_013399475.1 Chauna torquata
TACATTTATTTATTTATTAATAATTCATTTAGAGACTCAAATTTTAAGATTTTGAAGCTTCTTATTAAAAAACTTGTTATCCTAACTCAATTGTAACATTGTGAAAACACTGAACACATATATCCATTTATATCTCTCCACATATATCTAGTGAAAGCTTTAACATATTTTTTTACAAGGCAAAACTATTTGGAATATAGGGAATCTGAAAAAAAGGTTCTTCATAATGGAAAATATCAAGAGATGTATTTAATCACCTGTTCAGTTACATGCAAGATTCTAATCCTCTCTCCAATTGATATCCCTGACATGCAGGGCAATAAAAGTTAAACAATTGCATTTTAATGATTTATTCTCAAGTTGACATTCAGAGCTTCAGCCATGTGGCTGCCATTAATGTTAATAGGGGTTACAGAGCTAAAGCCAACTTAATCAAGTTAAAAACATATTCCAGAGTTAAAAACCTGTCATATGACAGAACATGCATTTTTGTTAAACTAATGAGATTATAGGTTGCAGTAGAAATTCACTGTGTCTAAATGTGAGCAAAAAGAAAATGTAGGAAGAATATACAACACATTGTTTGGAAGATTGTTATTGTAAGGAATGAATTTCTGTGACATACAGCATCTTCTCTCTACCTCATCCGCAAACATGCACATGATGAGGAACAGAGTTCTGAAGTTGACTAGGCAGACAAAGCTTAACACAAAAAAGTCTTTTGAGTCTGACGTACCCAAGAAAAAAAACATGTGAGCTCTTCTGTCTGCTTAAGATATGGAGAAAAGTAGTAATTGTTGCAACAAAAACAGTTCACTCTGTCAGGTTTGGTTTTGTTTTGACTTTTTAATGTAAAAGAGCATCTTGCCAAGGATGCGTAATATGTAAGAAGCGTTGAATCAGCTTTAGGAAGCAGTGGGAGATCCTGTCTCCTTTTCCCTTTCAGAGCTGACTTAGGTTGAAGGGATACCAGTCTTCCACTACAACTCAGCAGCTCAGTGTGAAATCAGACTGCAGCAGTTGCCATTGAAAGGGAACTGGCCTACACCAAGCAGGTTTGGATGCATTGAAAGGGACTGCTGGGTGCTGAGAAGATCCCCAGCTGATCTTCCTCAGCACCTTCTCAGAACTGGTGGGGACAGGGGTAAGGAGTGTGAGAAGTGACATTTGAAGGACTGGTTGCTGGCTACATGCATGACTCTCTTTCCCTTCCCCTCAGAGATTAAATAAGGACAGAAAGAAGAGGGGGAAAAGTGTAGCTGAAATCCCTGAAGAAACCAGACATTTTATTTTCTGGAGTTTCTGGAGATCAGCCATAAGGTGTGTTTTCCCTGCCATGGTTCCCAGCCATAAGGCTGGCTACGGTTGCTATGAGGTTCATCTCTTGTAAAGATGGGTTCTATTCTAGGTTTGGTTCCGGAGGGATTGGCCTTTATGTCTATACCCTTGGTAGTCAGCTGCAACCTGGAGTTAGGGCTTTCCATCTTGCCAGAAACTGGGCTGCTTCTCTAAACTAAGAATGTGGATTTCTTGTGTCATTTTATGTGGAGAGTGTGCAAAAATACTAGACTCATGCAAATGCATGGACTC
Source organism: Chauna torquata (assembly GCA_013399475.1). Lineage (NCBI taxonomy): Eukaryota > Metazoa > Chordata > Aves > Anseriformes > Anhimidae > Chauna > Chauna torquata. The sequence goes on from VXAL01015078.1 coordinate 84,456, forward strand.
AACAGGGTGATTCCAAGCTTTATGGTCTTCATAAGATTCCCTTCACACAGTAACTAACCCTCATTTAGGAAAAATAGCAGAGCAGCTGTGATACAGACATCTGAGATTCCACATACCACTTCAGGTGATGGAAAGATGCATCTTGTGTATTGTGTTCATATGACTAACAGGTGTGCATGGGGCTGTGAAATAAGGACACTGCCATTTGTACTGAGTACCACGACAGGAGAGGTCTGTGGCTCCCGTCTGCAGCCCAGGAGACATACCTGGCAAGTGTTTGGATGTGGCACTTTGTCACACAGCTACTCTGTGGTCAGGATTTGAGGACAAAGAGAGGAGAGGCTATAGTGCTGCTCATGAAATCAATGTGCTAAAATAGGAAATGGATCCCAAAAGCATGAATTCATACAGCTGATGTGAGGCTAGGTAGGTCTATAGAGCACCGGCAACAAGCATGAGCTAGTAAAATGTATGACAGCAGTATAAAAATGTGGGAAGAGANCACAACAAAGGAAAATAAAGGCAGCTTGGAAAAACAGGGTTCTGTTTATGGCACAGGGATGGCTGCAATTCTCCTTTTGGAATGGGCAACATTTGTTTAAATTCAGAGTGCTTTCCACTCAAGCGGAGCTTCAGATATAATATAGGGTTCTGGTCATGGCTTCTGCCAAATTCAAATAAGATTTGGAAGACAGTCATCAGGAATGTCACTTAGTAGAACAAAAATGCAAACATTCATTTGAAGGAAAAAGATCAGAAAAATAAGTTAGTGGCCACAAGGAGTAGCGCAGACTGTACGTGTAGCTTGCAGACATCTGGCAGGATCATAGAATCATAGAATCATAGAAACACAAGGTTGGAAAGGACCTACAAGATCATCGAGTCCAACCATCATCACCAATACTACCCACTAAGGTACTAAATCATGTATTGTAGCACCTTGTCCAGGCGCTTCTTGAACACCTTTAGGGTCAGTGACTCCACCACCTCCCTGGTCAGGCCGTTCCAGTGCCTGACCACTTTCTGAGAGAAAAAGTTTTTCCTGATATCTAATCGAAATCTCCATACGTGCAACTTGTGGCCATGGATCTTCCTGGAAGGTCACTGCTGGGCTTCAGAGGTGAGAGCAGTTCTGAACTGGCATAGCAAGAAGGATGTATTCTAGGTAAACCATCTGCTTTTCTTACAAAGGTAAGTTTTTAAAAAGTTGAACAGGGAGCAGCTATGTGAACTACCACTGTAAGCCTGGAGTTGATGAAAGGAAGCATTAAAAGTTAGGGAGGAAAAGGGCAGAGGCACAGGCTGGACCTTTTCTGTGGAGTACAGGTTCCCCTGAACAGGTTCCCCTGAACCACTACAGCTCAGGGTTTAGTCAGGGAACCTTCTGGCCTTCATGAACTGATGAAGTTAGGCAAAGGGTCAATTGGCCAGAAATTTTGATGTAAGCAGGAAAGTTGTTGATTGCTTGTTGTCAAACCTCATATTCAGTACCAGAGTCACTGAAGGAAGGGATTATTCATTATTATGATACTGGCTGCTCTGGGAGAACAAACTGTCACCAGTCTGTGGGTCTAGCAGCAGAGGTGGAGAGACAGTTAACTCCCAGTGATATTGAACAGTTCAGATAACTGTTCAATAGAGGTCCTCACAAACCAGAAGTCAGAGTGAAATAGGTGTTGTCTTTTCTTAAGGACAATGAGAAATAGGATTAGAATTCCTGATATCAGCTAAAATGAGGAAAGAAAGTGTTCCTTTTCACTACTACCACCATACCTAGCAATGGGTCTGGTACCTTAAGGCCTGAGAAAAGATAGGCAGAAAAGTAGAGGACATGTGGCTGTTCTCCATCACTCAGCAAAGACCAGCTGGCAGGGCGGAAAGAGAACTGGTGGAGAGATGACTGTTGGCAGGCCTCTCTCAGGTGGCAGAGCTGGCACTGCAAAAGTTATTGATCTCTGTTCCAGACCACTTGAACTACTTTTGGAGAAGGATGGTACCAAAAGATGGCCTTGTCTTTCTCTCCATTACTTTTTGGAACCAAGTTACATTTGTAACAAGTACTTCCCATCAAAGGAAACAAAATCTATTAGCTGTACTGAACAATCAGTCCTGGATCCTTCTTGTCTAACTTCAAGGAATTTAAGTTCTAGCCTACAATAGCAACCTCCAAATATACCTGTGTATGGATGTGTTTTCTGAAATATTAATGCTGCAAACTAAAATATTCCAAAGCAGAAGGAACATAAGATCCATGACAGCATGATTCTGAGCCAGTAATCTAACTAATCCAATTTAAACAAACCCAATAATCCAACCACAACATTAAACAATCTGATAGTTTAACACTGTAGTGCCAGTACCCGTTTTACTTAAAGAAAAAGTAAAAAGGAATGTAAAGTTCCAGTAACCTATCCTGGATATAATAAACTATGAAATTAATTGAAAAATAGATACACTGTCTTGTAAAGTCATCAATAGCTTCTTATAGTGTCATTCACCCTTTAATTCATAAATCCCTTTACTACATCTTACAGCTGGTTGAAAGTATTCACATGAATTTTAAGGAATACTAAGAATTAACCTTCAAGGTTCACTGTGGAACATTATAGATTATAAATAGACCATGTGAGCTCATTTGATAGGTCTAACTAAAAAAAAAAAAAAAAAAAAAAAGTTTAACAGCTTTTCAGACTAATTAAAATTATTTTTCTCTTTGTTTTCTCCCCCTCACATCCAAAAGTCTTACAATGCTTTTTTTCCATAGGAGTTATGTCCAGACTTATAAGCAAACCCTCTTTACACATACCAATAATAAATGATTGTGACTTCAAACATTTAAAAATAGTTTACTACTTTTGAAATATTAACCTGATGTCAGTAGAAGAACAAGTAGCTGAACAAGAATTCTTTGTCAATAGTCTTCCTAGAATAGCCTTCCAAAAGTTGTGTTTTAAAGATAAATACCATATTAATTCACCCAGACATCTTTCACCCTTTGAACTACTGATGGAGGCCAAGAGTGGCAGATGAAGGTATCAGCTATATATCCCTTACACAGATGAACAAACAAGCTGTGTCCTGACTCTACAGCTTTCACCTGTGTGTTTCTATAAAGCATCATTGCAGGCATGATAAAACAGGAAATCTTCTTTCCTTCCTGCTGTCTGCATCCTTGTCTGCATTTCATGCTGGTCTGCATCTCACTGGCTAATGGTATGATTTCTCATGACTATAGCTTGTCCTGGCAACATATATAGCATCTTATTAGTGTTCCACTGGTAAAGCCTACACTGGTGCATTGGTGGCCACCGCATGTTAATGTCTAAGTCACATCCCTGTATGTCAATAACAAGAATCCATGTATTCTTCACTAGCGGTCCAACACTGAGCGTCTTCTGGTTTTGTGCACCCACTTGGCACCTCCTGCTAGAAATGCTCCATTAGCTGGTACATCTACAGATACTGGTATCTAACATGTATTTTGGAGGAATATTTAGATCTCATGTAGTCTGACTGGAGCTTGTAAGAAAAAATGAACAACACTATTATAAAGTGAATTGGATCTGTTTTGCAGCACTATCATGGTGGAACATAGGCAGGGACTGCATAACCCAGTCTCCCAGCAGATCTGGAAAGCTTGGTGATTTTCTGCCTCCTCACCTGCTTCAGTCCACAGCTCAGAGCCATCTGCCAAGTGACCTGTCCACAAAAGCCCCAAAACCTGGGGACAGCACAGTGGCCTGTGATTGCCCCAGAAGAGCTTCTCAGAAGACAGCCAGGCAAATTATGCCACTGCTGGAACTTCTTTCTTTTTTTAGAAAACCCTACAAAGTCTAGGCCAGAGTGGTAGTAATTCATAACTGCTGATTTATGTCTTGCCATTACAGTTGTAACACTGCTGCAATTGTGTTTTTGTTGTTGGTGGTGGTGGTGGTGATGGTGGTTTGTGTTAACATTTTTTGTTGTTGTTACATCAAAATAATTTGCTGTGCAGAGCATCCACAGGTTGTGGAGGTAGATAATAGGCATAAGAAAGAGGAAGCCACTAAATGGAGTATTCCTTACCTCAGTACGTAGAAAGGCAAGCATGCAGATATGTTCATTTTTTTTTAATTGTCAAGAAGTAAATCTTCAAAAGTATAGGTTGTATCTTAGAACATAATCACTCACTCTGCTCTCTATTTTAATGTCAGCATAAATAAAATTGTGCAATAACACGGCAGGTGTTAAACATAAGAACATTCTGCACTAGAAAACCTTTGGCTGATAAATAAATTAAGAGTGAATTGTTGGAAAAGATCTAACTGCTCTCCTGAATATCCAGATTTGGATGATGATAAAGACTGCTAGTTCTTTCCTCCCTTTTAGTTTAGGCAAATGAGTGCCTGGGATCTGACCCAATTATTGTATTTTATTTTGGGGAGATAACTTGGAACATGTATGGATAAGAACAGATGCTGAAACACCCTAACCAAGACATTCATTTTTAATGCCCAGATTCTTCTCTGTTGAATAATTTGGATTAGATAGTACATAGATCAGTAATTATTAGACCTCAGCGAGAGGCTCTCTACTTTGCTTTGAAATTCACTTTGTGCCCCTTGTTACTTTTGGGCCAGTACTAATCTTTCTAAGCCTGAAAGACTGGCCTTTTGAATTGTTTTGTGGAATTCATTAACACCCCCAACTATACTGATTTTCAATTTACTATTGTGAATAGGAGCCTTTCTACTTACTAAGCCCTTCAAAATATCTCAATTTATCTGAGCTGCATCTAGCCGTCCTATGCTTTCTGCATTTGTGCAATAAAGAAACAAGACTGATAGTATCTGAATATGAAAACAGAAACTCTGCCTGTTTGTAGTACTTCATTTTCCTTTGCCTTGCCTCAGATTGCATCATAGACCATCCAGGGTCTGAACATTTCCAAAATACACAAGGAACTATCCTACTTCCTTACTGATATGTTCCCCCAAATTTGCATTACTATAAAACGATTGTAATAAATGTATGTTTATTACTTAAAACTGTACTGCAAAAAATTTCAAGAAGTATATACAGATCTTTTAAAAAATATATATTGTCTCAAAGTTCCTCTAAAAACCTACTGGCTCCATATTCTTGCATCAAGCTGTCATTAGATTTATTCCGCTGCAATTTAATTGGTAGGGGTTAGATATGTACTTGAAGCTTCAGTGGTTTACAAATACCCTCTCACGGTCAACATACTTTTACCATTTTATGTGCTAAGTTTTAATGTGGTGAATGCACATTGATTAGACTGCAATACATGATTTTAGTACAACAAATGCACTCTGGGAAATCTGGAAAATAGACCAAAAAAAAAGACATGAAGAATATGAGAATCCCAATGTTTGACTGCCTTCCTGAACTGTTTAGCATGATTAAACACTGAATGACTTTGCATTTCCTTTGGAGACCTTTCTTCATACTTCTAGGCAATATAGCCCCTTAGCTAGGGTTCTCCTTGCTGGTGCTGGGGACCAGCCCAGCTGTCCCAGGGGAGCTGCAAATGAAAGAGCACAGACTGCCTTGGAATTCTAGGGATTTTCCAAGTAGACTGCAGACTTCATCAGCTTTTAATTTCACACTCTCATAAATGTCCTTTCAAAGGGAAATCAGCAGTCTGTGGTGGTAAATTGTTGTTTTTGTTGTTGTTGTTGTTGTTTGTTTTTTGTTTTTTTGCTTGTTTGCTTTTGTTTTTAATAAGTAGGCAGGGTTATATTTATATAGCAAAAATGAATTAGCAGGTGGGCACAGTTACCTTTCAATAAAACATTGTTATGATATTGCCACATTTTATTCCACATATTTGCACTGTGACTTGAACTTCTGTTCTCTCTCTTTTTATCTTTGTCCAGATTTCATACATGTCTTTATTGAATATCTAGTACATGGCATCTTGGTCTACTAACAAAACAAACATATCTCTATTCCTTTGTTTTCTTGTTCTCTTTGTCCACAACTTTATGACTTCTGTTCATGACAAAAATATCAAGATAGGCCTTTTTCGAGTTGCGAAAGTCTGACAAAGAAATAGTGGAATCCCACTGTGAATCAGTCTCTATATTACAAAATGAGGCTTATGTGTATACTTTAATGGAGACTCTGGGGAAGCAGAAAACTACCTGTTCTCCCCTCAGGGCAGGAGGCAGAGGTGCCTCATTCAGTAATGCTTATCGCTCCAGGGGCAGAATAAGGAAAAAGTAAACATTGAATAGGCTGCAGAAGGAATGAGCACATCAGAAACTACTTCATCTGCACTGTAGTGAGGTACTTAGCAGAGCTCCTAATCAGTCCTTCTACTCACTGAGAAAGGAAAACACTGCACAAGAAAAGAACAATAGAGACACAAACTTTTCTTTATTTTCTGTTAGCAAGTAAAAATGGAGTCAGTAGGCCAAAACAAGCATCTTCACAAAGGGAAAGAAAATCACTAAGGAGTATCAAAGTTGTACTGATATATGTATATTTATGCCTGTTTCTTTATTTATTCCATCCATGTGTACACATATGCATATGTATATATACTTGTAATTAGGAGGAGAACTGTTCCTCCTCTGATAAATCTCCTGTTCCTGGGGGAACACAAATTTTCTAACTATTCCAGTAGACTCAGAGGAGAATGAGCTGACTTCTGCTGGGATGGATATGTGGATTCTCAGAAGGCACATACAGATATATGCAAAGTAGTTCCTAAAGAGAGGCAGATCAACCCAAGTCCTGCTTTTGACTCAACAAGCTGACTATGATAATCATGACTCGGAGAGGAGTGAACTAAAGGCAAGGCCCTTCAACATGACCCTAGAGCATTCATCTCCAGCATGGGACAGTGAGCAACATTTCTTACTCGCAATAGTAGCTACAGATGGACCATTACCTGAGTGACATTCAACATCTTCTCTCAGATTTGCTTAAGGTTTGCTACAATGTGAGCTTCAGAGAGGAAATAGGAAGCTAGCCAATATTATCTATACCAGAAAAATAAGAGTATGTAAGGGGAAAGCGACATCTTTTGTCCATGCATTTTCAGAAAATCTTCTGTACAGATAAGGATAAGCAAGTTTCATGTGGTGATTTCCAGACACATATTGATAGATTGAGATGCAGAGAGGAAGTTTGCTCGGGTGTCAGAGCACTCCAGAAATTCTAACAGAGAGCTCAAAGCGACAAAAGTCAGGCATCGCTATCATACAGCTTTCGCTTTTTTATACTGGTTTCTTTTCTTATTTCTGATGTAATTTTATTGACTTTGTTTGGGTCTGTGCCTGAAGTCTGTAACAGGCTCATTCTCATTAGAGGTTCCTATGTCAGTCCACTATAACATTATGTCATGCATGATGGCGATGTCATTTAATAAGCCATACTGTGAATACCTTGCATACTGTGGAAGGACAGTAAACAATGCTGCATCGAATTTATATAATTACGGAAAGCTCAGTTTTAAAAAAGCAAAAGTCTGCCAGTAACCTGTCTGGTGTCCTTTTATAAGGCTTTTTTTTTTTTTTTTTTTTTGGAATACGAACCAGGGCTGATTTCAAGGAATACCAATGTCATCTGCATAAATAAACAGATAGAAGAGAATATCAGAAATAGATGAGCAAAACTGAAAGCAAATCAGAAAACTTAAAAAGAAGGAACTAATTTATCCAACAGCCAAAAACCTACAATCTTTCCAGACCTTAGATAAATTCTCTATTTTTAACCTATGGGGAGCAGATGGAACGACAAAAACATGATGATATGACTAATCAAGTGCATGAAAGTGACCAGGGCAACTAGAAATGGAGAAAACATGGGTTTATCTAGTATATAGCTCTGCTATTTCTGCCTGTTTCTGTACAGTACATTTTGTTACTACTTTTTTTTTTTTAATTATATTTGAATGTAAATAGATTTTAAAAATCCACCTCAGGAACCAGTGCAGCAGTCAGAATTCATGAGTCAAGTGTTTCATATCTGATAGCCTGTAATTTCATAATAAATTTTATACACTTTAAATCTCCTGTCAGAGGAAGACAAAGCAAGACCACAGAAAGAGAAGTTATGTAAATGTTTGAATCCTGTTTGTGAGAATGCAAGAATTTTACATTTGAATTTTCATAAGAATGTATTTCTGTGAACAATGTAGAACTGATGGTGAAGTATAACCCTTAAAGTACTCATTAATGTTTAAACCTTAATAGTTGTCACTTCATAATCTGATGAGCTACAGACAAGAAAATATATAAAAGCTGTATCTAATTGTTCAATGGTGTTATTTCAGTATTAAAATTTTGTACATTCCTAAAGACTTCTAGCAATGTAGCATAAAAGATTATATGATTTGGTCTAATTTGAGGCATTAATCTTTGCATTTCTTTTCTAAATGTCTAAAAAGATGTTTAAAATAATGGGGAAAAAAATGATGAGAGCAAAATTGCAGTGTGAATAAAATAGAATATTTTAATAGAAACAATTTTTTATGGTAATTCAGTGTGAATAGATTTTGAGCTTACTCGATCACTTGCTAAGTGCATATGTATATTATACAAAAAAAAGTGAAAAATCAATGTTGTAGCATAATTTTTTGCTAACTAAGTTATTGAAAAAGAACAATACTGAATATGTAATAGGTTTGGTTTGGCCATAAGTATTAGAACGTTAATGCACTTATATTTGCTATATTTTTTCAGGTAATTGTTGCAATGGCATGTATGATTTGAACAAACAATACTATAGCACTGGTAGATCTACCTGCTTTTGTTCAAATATTTAACTGAAAGGATCAAGTTTGTTTTCTGTTCTCTTACAGCAGTGAATCCAGGTGTCTTATTTCATCTTTGGGTGGAGCTGCCCTACTATATCCTTACAGAAGGGTGATGCTGTTAATGTTTAGTTCAAGGGCTGATGAAGCTCTGGGTCACTCAGATGTGAAGTTGTCTGTGATTATTTGGTAGTCAGATGGTTCTTGATCTGAGGCTTAGGGGAGCTTTATGCTTTCACAGAAGTGTCCATTGTGCCCATGAAGAAACACTGGATGCATAGATCATATAGTCCAGTAATCTACTGTTAGATTCAACTACCATCATAAGATGTCAGCTTCCATATTAAAGTTTGTTTCATATTCTGAATGGTTAGAAACATAACTTTCAGACTAGGGTAACTAGATTTACTCGTACCAAAGATGTCGGAAGATATCTAAAGGTAGGTGGTTGATTGGGTTTTCAAAAGTGCTGTGGCACCCACTGCTTGTGATTTTAAATCCTATAAGGGCTTGCTTTGCAAACAGTACAAATATCTTGCAATGCATTAAATGTGTTCTTCCAAATGTTAGGATCCATCAGCAGGAACCTTTGTTCAGTTCTGCCTACATTTCTGACAGGGCAGAAACACAAACTTCCCATCCTGCCAAGCAGTTCTGCATCATAACTGCACTTAGCTCACCTTGCTCTCTGCTGTGCACCTTGTTCTTAGAAGCCTCAATACTCTTCACATACCCTGTGGAAAGCTTACCTGGGACAAACAATTCCACTAAATTTGAAGGCATTTAAATGCTAGATACTGCAGTTCTGATCACTGAAACATAGAAGTCCCTCTGTTCTTTTAGGCCCTTATTTAGTGTCTTGAGGATGCTTCACTGTCTTTTGATTGTGCCTAAATACATCAAAAATGTGATTTTTTATTAACAAAAGTGAAAATATCTGAGCACACTTCTCAGGATGTCATTTATTATACTTGGTCAAGGTCTAGTTCTATGGGTCTGGCCTGGGAAACCGCCTGACCCAGCTTGCTGTTTCCAGACTAAGACGCAGTCAAGTAGCACCTAACAGATGCCTCTTAGATTTAGCCAGTAAGAAGCAGCTTAAATGGTGATTGAAGCTAATGGGTTTGACTGAGCTCTCCCTGAGAAGTGTAAAAATCTGTTTGTTACTGTCTTCCAATTTTTAGATTGCAACATTTTCCACCTGACCCATTGTCAGGGCTGCTAATAGTAAGAAGTCCATGCTCAGCTTTGGAAAAGTGACCCCCTTCCAGAGTTCTGATATGGGGTGTCAAACTGCACAGGAAAACAGTTTAAGATTCAATTTTTAAGAAGTGCTCAAGCTCAGACACAAATTTAAGCCTAATTATCACATCAATATACCTACATGATGTAGGAGACTACTATGGGCAGTCTGAAAGTTCATCGAAGCTAACAGAAGGAGCAGGGATGTCACTCTGCCATGCTCATCAGTTGTTTCTCTCTATCATGTTTAAATTTTTTAACTAGCTGTGATTAAGCCATTCACAGCTACATTACTAAATGCCTACACGATTCAGAAGGGTTTATGAGATTTGGACATCACAGTGTCCGCAAGAGGAAAAAGCAACTTAATGCTGAAACATTAAAACTTAAAAAATGTATCAAGAATTTTAATTTAAAATATCTAAGACAAAGGATGAGATTACTTTTATCATACTTCACAGTATCAAATTACAGGCAGTGAGGGGCAGATAAAAAGGAAGAGAGCATTTCAATTTAGACAAGTGGAGATGAAGAAGGGTGATGTAAAAAATTCCAGTGTATCCTGGGCCAGGGTAATCTGCTCATTACCTATCCCCTTAAAATGAGCAGGGAGAAAGATCCTTATTGTAGAGTACTATCTTAAGAAGAAATTTTATATCTAGGGTTTTTCAGGAACATTGTTCTGTTACAAATCTGTGTGTGCAGATAATACATATGATCTTTTCTCTATATAGCCATACAGTTAAGTTTCTCATTTTCAGGTATACAGCAATTATTAAAATGACGTTACTGGGGCATTGTCATAGTGCCCTTTGGATGAATTAATTTCTCTAGTGTATCCCTAGGTAGCAGGGTACACCTCTGTTAGGCTGCACAGCTTGTTTTTCAGTATACAGATATTTACAAAAAGACCAGCATTATCCAGGAAATTTCATAGTGATATAGAATGATACATCTGAGGAAAACACTTTCACTTCAAGCATCCCGTTAAAAGTTCATGGAGGTTAGACCTTGAAGTCACTTAAAGTTCGAACAGAAATTTCATCCAAGAACCCACTAACACTTGGACCAACACATGTAGGTCAAGGCTCATTTTTAAATACTTACCCTGTGTGCAGCTTTTAAGGAATTAACTTACAGCATTTGGCAATCTAAATTCTCTGTTCCTTTCTCTAAATCTCTTATTCAGCAGGAGGGCTCTAATTGAGTCATAACTGAGGCATGCAGTAATTAACATTTCTTCAGTCATTTCTTTAAAGTGGTTGGTATGGTCAGGAACTTGTAATGCAAATTTTTATTCAGCAGATATGGCACTTCTGTGCATTCAGTCATATGAGTTTATTTACATTTGCTTCTTTGAGTGGCAAAAAATCATTGCCTACTATCAGCGCAAAGTCCATACAACTATGAGACAGTGATCTGCTTCTATTCTGGCTGGCAAATCATCTGCAGAATCATTAACTAAACAGAAAATTCCCCATTATATCTTATATATGAACAAATAAGAAAATAGTTCTGAATTTGTTTTCTGATTAAGCTGAAAATTTCTCATCCTCTTTCTTTACACAGCAAAAAAAAGCTTGTTTGCTTACAGCACAAGGGAATGCAGAATTGCGCAAAGATGTCTATTAATAGTCGCTTTCTAGAATGTAACTATACCTCAAAACATTTGCATTAAACACAATACAAGAACTAATCATTCAGCAGTAGTGCTACTTTTTCCGAAACCATGCTTATTGTGCTAGAGCGTGAAAATCTTATTAAAAAGTTTCATGATCATGATAAACAACTTTTATAAGAATTTTTGCAGAACCTGTGGGTTTTATTTTATTATAATAAATATCACAAATAGCAAAGATCCCTACTCCTGCCCTGCAAAAGTAAAGAAAACCCAACTGTATGTATTCCTTACATAAATATAGTAACAAAATAGGAGAAAATACTTTTTTAACTTTAAACAAAATATATTTTAAAATCTTTTCTTTTTTTTCTCTGACTTGCACTGTTTATGACAAGATTCTTTAAGCAACGTTAACTAGTTTAGCAAAACTCAGGAAACATAATAGAGTAGTTTATTTGCAAAATCAGTGCAGATCTTTATGATTTACCAGGTTGTCTCAACACCTTGTGGTAGACAGAAGAATGAAATCTCCATACCAACACAACCCTTGGCAGATGGTTATACGTAATTCTTACAGTGCAGAAATAACTGCACCTTTCCTCATCTCTACTTGCTTGCAACATCCAGTGCAAGGAGAAGATGCTAATCTAATCAAAGATTTGAAGGGGAGATTAAGTAAATGGATATATCCTGTACCACCTTTGCTTCTGTCCATAAACGTAATAGATGAGCTTTTCACTCTCCCTTGTGTGTGAACTGCTGCAAGTTAATAAATTTGACTTTGGCAAGGAACTGAAAGCTCCACACTCTGTTACTAGTTTCCTGAGCCAGTTCTTTCACCCCACAAATCTGCCTTTAGGGCAGGATGCAGCTCTCTGCCACTCAAGTTTAGGAAGCACTTCATCATATATTCGTAACCTTTATGCAAAAATTATTCTGCTTTTGTAAAGCTTTTAAATGGAAATGTCCCTTTGCAGTTGGGGGTTGCACAGCATATAAGGAAGGTAGTAAGACAATTCTGAGGTGAGCAATGTTTCCTGACAGGGAGATAATACATTCAAGATAGGATTCAATTTTAAGTGTTCACTTGGCTCAGGAACACAAGTCATGGAATGCCATTGTGGTGTGCTTCTTAAAATAACCATGCACATCCTAGTTGCTTATACATGCATGCACTTTAATTTAACTGAAATATACAGTCCTAGGTAAACTGCATTACGTATCTGAAAGCTGATTTCTTAAAGAGCCAAGAGACTGTTATTTTTAACCACTAATTGGTGCTTTCCTCATTTGATAGATTTTCATGTAGTAAGAGTACTGCTTTCCTGCCAATCTGATATCTTCTGAACCTATCAAGCAGTATTTTATTGTATCAGGTTTACATGTGGCTCATATGAACATATTTGTTAACTATTACATTAAGATGTTAATATGTGAATAACTTGAAAATTTGTCTCCCCTTTAAAATAATTGTCAAAAGTAACTCTGTCCTGTTTCACAAAACTTATCATAAATCAAAGATCACTGAAACCCACATTTACTGATTTACGCTCTATTAATTAAATGTACATGCATTGTATGGCGAGATACTTTAGAAGGACGAAGAATGGTAACGACTATAAGGGCATTGTCAAATACTGGGAACTGTACGCTCAGAACAAACTTTAAATTGCAGAAGGGATTTCCTTTGCAAGCAAAGTGAAGTGCAACATTTAAAGACTCACGATTTATAACAGAGACAATTTTTTTAAAAGAACATTATGTCTCACTCATAGTGTCTCATTTCTGCACAGATGAGTACAAGGACAGGAGTGTGATGACTTCACCTTTCCTCTTTGTAGCTCTGTGTTAACTATCACATACTGCAAACAAGTAAAGAATAAGGGAATGGAGCAAGAACAGAGAATAAAGGGTCTGGTGGAGATGGAGGTCTGGACTGATCCTGTTTGACTTGACTGAGCCTCCTAAATTAGAATGCTAGTAGCTGTAAGTTGCCTTTACAATCAATGGGTGAAGATAAACATCTCTAGAAGGCAATTCAACCCACTTCAGATAAGTGATTCAGGACTTATTTTCTCTCTCCATGTTGATTCTGAAATGAAATGTCTTGATTCCAAGCCAAAACTCAAATCTTACCTAATGCCCTTGTATAGGCATGGTGTTGAAAACATATTGTGTGTCTGCTTAGAAATGAGTTGTAGCTGGCTTGCAGAAGTGATCCAGAGAATATGAACTGAAAGTAGATGCAATATGGTTTGTTGCAACTGGTAGTTTATTCTTTTTGGCAACAATTTATTGATTAAATTCAGTATCTACGTCTTCCTATCTCAGTCCAGAACTGAGATGAAGGAATCTTACTTTTTTAAAAAATGTGTAAAAAGGTCAAAATGTGTAAGAAGGCCATCTGCGCATGGTGCAGAAAAGTCTTCACTACGTTTATATGCAAGTGTATAGGTGTATCTAAATACAGGTTTTCTTTTATTTATAGGTATGTGTATATATATATGTTTACTTTTAAAGGTTTTCAAGTAAACCCTTTAGCTCTCTTTCTGGAATATGGAATTTTCCTAATTTCAATGTATTAGAAGCTAATATACATTACAAACATTAATTAAATTAACATCGCAGTGACTACTTTGCAGAATTGCACACATTTGCTTAAAGCAGGCAAAAGAGTGACATTTACTGTTAACAATCACAAAGAATGTGTTTTGAGAGAGAGATTCTTAAAAGATACTTCATTTTTCTTCATCAATAACCCTATCAAAGATCTCAGCTTGAGCCATACTACCTTCTTGCTGATAGTATTCAACCCAGTCATCTGTGTAGCTCACTTCATTTATTTGTTAGTAGTATATTTTTACAGTGACAGTTGCAGGAAGCTCTGTTTAGGCCTGAAGGCCAATGCTCCCATTGTACGGAATTGTGAGACTGATTCATACTTTTTTGGATTGTTAAGTCACAGGAAATGGATTACTATTAAAAGAAGAGACCAGACCTGTGTCAAATATATTTAAATGGAACAAATATTTATTTTGTTTTATCATTGCTGCTTTGGGTCCAATTTGAGAAAGTAAATCTCTAAGAATACTGTAAGGCCTGCGAGGCACTGGAAAATCTGTTCTCTCTGTTCTTCAAAAGCATCCTCAAAAGAATCCTCAAAAGAATTTAAGAAATTAATCCCAACTACCCTGAAATTATCTACAGAAAGTTGTCATTAAGATAACTTATAATTTGTTGAAATGCACCAATATCTGTCAAGCCAATATGAAAGTCTTTGAGGGAAAACAGTAAAGTCTTCTGCCTGTGGCAAAATATTAAACTCTTGGCACAAATGAAAGCAGAGGATACTCATTCCACGATTGCATTTGTCAAGCTTCAGCTTTGCTCTATAGTGGGTGTAATAAAGCTTTCAACCTGTAGGAACAAGCCTGGAGACCTTTGAACCTGCCCTCTCCATTTCACAGGCCAATCTTCCAAACACACACTTCCCATTACTAGCCAAGCAATGGTCCTTGCAGCCATTGTGGACCACTGCTCCATAATTTTTAATGTGTCAGAGAACATAAAGCTGGAACAGATCTCAGATCACACAGTCTGCCTATGCTTTAAAAGCAAGATGAAGATTAACTACATTCAAAGTATTTCTGCAAGGTTTTGCCTAGCTTGTTTGATTTTCCACACATTTCCTCTTCTGTAGTATGCCCAAAGCAAGATTAATTTTTTAATTCAAATTTCCTTTAATGTTAGATCTGGCACACAAAAAGGCCTGAAGTTCCAGAAGCACAAAATCAGCAGTGAGACAGACTTGGACAGTGTTACCCTTCGGTGTAAACCTAAGAAGTACAATTATGTATCCTAAGATTGAAGGATTCCTCTGAAAGATAAAGGTGAAGATGCTCTGTATTTATACTGCTTTGAAGACTGAGTCTGGAAAACTTTCTTACAAGTACTTGATTAGGCACAAATTTTTTTTTCTGACCAGACTATCCAGCCTGAACTAAGACAGAAAATGCAAGATGACTTTCCATCATGCTCATACTGCACAGATCTTGAGGCCAGATGAAGACTAGACAATATCTAATGTAATAGGTACAATAATGTACAACTATAAGAATAGTTATTATATCTGGCAGCTTTCAATGCTAATTCTTCTAATTCCTTGAGACACCAAGCAATCGATTCCCTTTCCTCAGATCATATCTGTTGTGCTAGGAATGGAAGGCATATAAAGGCATAATAGAGCACGTCTGTGCCCTGAAATGGTACTCCTGAGCAAGGTAAAATCTAATGAGACAAATCCAGAATCACCAGAACAGGAAGACTGGGAAAGGACTACACCAACCCTATAGAATCCGCCACATTTCTTCCTACTCTGCTATAAACACTGAGTGCAAGAAGAGAAAAGCAGAGGTGTGACTGCAGAGTAATGCCTGTGAAACGATTGATATGTATGACTACCCCTGTCTGGGCAATATGTTTCCCCTGAGTAAAGTTTGGAAGTTTGGCCAAGAAGTTTATGGCATGCAAAGGAATGCTACATCCTTCCTAGCTCTGGCTGGAAAGAGCTGCCAACTAGTAAGACTGACAATTAGTAAGGAAATGAATTTTCCTCCTCTTTCCAGAGTGGAAACCCTGTTTTTTCCTTTTTTTTTTTTTTTCCTTGTTTACCTGTTTTATCCCCTTTTCCTCCTTTCATACCTACAGTACACCTGTTCCCATTACATAAAAAGCTATGCATATGTCCTGAATAATTCTATTTTGCTGGCCTTACATTTTTGTGGATAAGCCATGAGAATGTATCCTGATCTGCCTAGTCTATACCACAGTGGAGTGGCTGAATCCATTAGGCTTGGGGACCCAGGGTATTTCCCCTTCCCCATCCACCAGAGATGACTCTGGGAGGATCCTCCTGTGTCAGCCCAATGGAGGCAGCTGGTGCTGTTCCCCGTTGCAGGTCCAGCCAGGGGCCACGCTGGGCACAT
Source organism: Chauna torquata (assembly GCA_013399475.1). Classification (NCBI taxonomy): domain Eukaryota; kingdom Metazoa; phylum Chordata; class Aves; order Anseriformes; family Anhimidae; genus Chauna; species Chauna torquata. The sequence continues at coordinate 101,071 of VXAL01015078.1, forward strand.
ATTCCACACAGGGTTGGAATGTGTGAACACACCCACACACACAAACACACACACACACACACACACACACACACACCACACACACAGCAGGCTACATGGACAGCACAGGCAGAGCTGCGCATTTACCGGCATTCCTGTAGCCATCAACAGTACTCTCTACAGCATGAAAGCAGACAATGTGATTGTGTTCCTCCTCTCCAACTGATCAGTGTTGATGTTCAGTAGTGAAATGCACACACACACACAATTCCCAAGTATACCACATTTATGGATCCTTTGCCTACTAGTATGAGCTCCAAGTCTGTCCAGTATCTGTGCCTGGATTACTGTACTCTGACCACATCAAAAGCTCAGACTTGGAGCCTGTTCAGATGTGGGTCTCCTCCCACTCACCAGCCAGGTCAGCCTGAAATTCACTTCTGAACTGCACACAGAGAGATCCCTCCTGTAGCTGCCCATGGACATTCTACCTAGGGTGACTCTCAAGGGGCTGGTCTCTCCCCAGAAACTGCCCCCTCCACTTTCTGACCCGTAGGCACCACACACACACGAGCACACACACAAAATAGAGAATGAGATCAGACAGAAAATAAAAAGACTATGTCAAAGTCTGGAAAGCTATAAATTGGTTTGGTGCCTTTCTTGTATTCCTCCTTTTGACTTTTTAGATATGCAAGTCTTAAATATTCCCTTTGAATTGTATTATATTTTTCTTTCAAACATTTGTACAGTAGTTTTACAACTATAGGAGTCAATATACAATCATCTGTTGTACATCACATAAAAACAAAATAATTTGTTTCAATTTGACACATTCAGTATGCTCCCCTTCCCTTTTAGTACATCTTTATTTTTATCATCTCATCACCTCTGGGAACAACAAAAAAAAAAAAAAAAAGTGTTTTAAAAACATCTGTATGATTTCTCAAAAAAAAAAAAAGAAAAGCATAAGCTCTTTATTTCACTGTTCTGAAAAAGTAAATTATGTGACCTACACTGCACAAAAGTACTACGTATATTAGAAGATGTGGTATTACAAAATAATTACTTATCAGGAAGAACACCGTAGATGTCAGTATCTTAACAGAAAAGTATGGCTAGATAGGTGGCAGGTGGGAGGAAGAGTGGACATGGGAATTCAGAAGCTCAGTTTCAGTATTCTGGGAGCAACCATTAGACATTCCTTAGATACGAATAGATTTGATATGGGAGTGAAATAATTGGGAAATTCTGGGGAGAGCATTTGAGGGGTGAGGAAGTGGCCTTTGGAGGTGAGAGCAGAGGGCCAGAAGGAAGGAAAAGATGTAGGCAGTGTTGGATGGGAGTGGTGGGTTGGAGGGGTGAAAACTGACTGTTTAGGGGGTGATTCTGAAATAAGCTGTAGGGTTTTGGGGTGGTTGGGAGATGCTGATAGTCTATAAAACAGGGACAAGCTTGGGTCTGGAGAGGAGTGTTCGCACTTGAGGCAGCTCAAGGTGCCTCGTCCGTTTGTGAGAGCTAGTGTAAGGCCACCAAATCTGGGAAGGAAAGTCGCTGTGGGTCCACACTATTGCCGTTGAACCACAAGCTGGGACACAGGGAAGGGGACATATGCATGTGCCAGTGGACACACACACAGAGGCTTACAGAAAGGATGCTTTTCCTTGATCAAGCTTCACATATATACACTCAGTCATGAATGCATTTTCCTTCTATATCTTCTCTTCTGCTTTCAGAGAACCCATGTTTTCTTATTACAGAGGTCAGTTCAGAGTGGATTATAGGAAGAGGAAATTATCAGTGGAGCAGACAGAAAAATGAGTTATCCTTGTGTGTGTGTGTGTGCATATCCCACAGGAAAATAAAGCAAATTTAATTAATATAGTTTTAATTTAGCAAAGTATTCTGCAGGAATATGTAGTAAAATTTGCAGATCTGATGACAGCACTCCTCTAGTGGAATGATTTGAGTGGGATGATTTGAGGTAATGAATGGGAAATGAGTGGTTTTTGTCTCCAGCTGGAGTGGCCTGCACTTTCAGAAGGGAGGTAGTACTGTCATTTACAGCGTCTTGTACTTTAGACTTCTAAAAACTTTCTCATAACTAGCACATAAAAACAAATATGAACCTGTTAATTCATAACAAATGGAGAGTATCGAATAAGGAATTCTTAAAATTTCCTTGGTGAGTTTTTAAAAATATTAGCTATGCTCTCCTTTGGGTGGAAATATACTTATGCAAAGTGCTCTGGAGTATTAATTCCTGGAATGCATGTACTGGTGCATTTTAATTCAGGTTGGTAACTACTATCAGCTCTCTCCCTTTAAATACTTCTAGATAATCATAGTTTAATGAGAAATTTATTACAGATGAATACTTATCTGAGCTTAGAGGTGATTATAAATCCTCTTGCACAATACCTGGTTTCCTTGGCATTGAGAGGCTACTATTTTCAATTTATCTACTCACTCCATACTAGGTTAGAGATATTTTGTACTTTTACACAATACATTCGAGAGAAATAATGGCTAGAACATCTGGTGAAGATTAATTTTTATACAGGGAAGTGGTATTGAGAACATATTGAACTGTGAAAGTAATAGATATGTTTGGCAAGGGGGCATATACCTAAGTTATTTCGGATGGAAACAAAACAAAACAAAACAAAACAAAAAAAGCATGTGGGATGATGTATGTTATGCTCTCTCCTTCAACTATAAATTACAGAATGAAAACAGATGGAAATTGGTTCCCTTTCTTTTATATCTTCCTCATCTGCAGTTAATGGAATTATCTTAGCTATTAAGAAAACACAGCATATTCCTCCACTGTCCATTGCCTTCCTTTGAGTTCATTTAGCCCACGAACAATATACTTTGCAAGATTCAGATGTTCCTGCATGGAGTCTACAGCTTAAGAACCATAAAAACCTGAATGTCTGTCTCATTTAACAAGTCTTGAATGTCTGTTTCTGCCTAACATTTAATACCATTCCTTAAAATACTTGTGTTAATGTTATTTCCTTTTTAAGACAGTTAGAGAAGAAATCTTGTGGGGGTGGTGTATTTTACTACCCATCACAATTCCTGATTTATCAGCACCATTTATGGCTGGGTTCCCGTGAACTGAATCAAATAGTCTAGAAAAAAGAGAAAACTTACCAGGTCAATTTGTTAAACTCAGTCTGATGGGCTGTTTCCTACCTACGTTTCCAAATACCAAGAAAGAGAAATATGAAAAGTGCATCTAAGAATTCAGTGCAGCCTCACATCTTTTAAACCAGACGTAATGACTTTGAACTAATAAAACTTAGGTTGACCGTATTTAAAAGATTGACTTTTGTTTTTGAATAGATGGTCTTCTGACTACAAAAAAAAATATTGTTTACAACCTTTTAAATATTTATTTGGCAGCCATTGCTGAAACCCCTGAATACTAATTAAGATGCTGAAGCAATGCTAGAAAATATTTGCATTATCTTTGTCTTCTGTTGATTTTGAAAGAGAGAAGTAAGAATGTAAACTAAGAAAATGTTGCAAGCTAAAATAGAGGGTAGTTAGCTGAAAACAATGCAAGGCATATCTCATACCTCAGTCTTAAATCATTTTTAGCCTTTGCTACCCGCATGCAAGGAAGAGCAAAGAAAATATTCTGTACTGATGGAAGACGAAGAAGAAGTGCATGTGTAGATGTGAACAATTTAAAGACATAACTAGCAATACCCTAGTTCTCAGGATAAAAATACGTATTTGTTAATGAAATGAGCATGGAACCTTTTTAACTTCCAAAAGAACAGTTTATTATTAATATTCATCACAGATGTTGTTATTCACATAGCTAATTTCTTGTGCTGAAAAGGTCATTAATATTTTCAAAGTGAGTTGAAGACTCAATTAAAAAAATAATACAAACTTTTTTTTCTGTTATTTCTCAAATTTTGTTATCCAGCTGACAAACCTTTTTTATATGTATTTCTCAGGATCTCTGGTTCAGTTGTAGAACTTCTAACACTTGGAAAACAATTATTAACATTGTATTTCTTTTTCATTTGGTTACAGCAATAAAGCAAATAAACAACTGTTTATTGCTTTATCTAACTGCTCTTCAAAGACAAATGTGTATTATTGTATCAGTTCTTTTTAGTATTGATTATTGTATTATCTCTTATACAGATAAACAGAAAAAAAAAGTGTTCCAAAATATCCCAGATTTTTTTTCAGTTTTTTCTGTGGACACAGAAGCATAAATATAGGACTATAAAATAAAATGTTATTCAGAAAAATAATGGATATATGAGGTAAGATGCATGAAAACTGTCATTAGGAGCTTTGTACTTTGAGTCTTCAAAATCAGCCCAGTGGGCAGGTCTTGGGCCTGTTTTTGATAGAAGATGTTAATGCCTTCATTTAGAAAAGCCAAGCAACATCATCACTTATGAATATAATTCTTAGGTACATAGTTATCTCTGTTCTCCTTCTGTTTTTTCAGATCCTCCCTGAGGCAGGACTGAATCATAATATGCTGACCTCAAGTAGAAAGGGAGAAAGTGGCAAACTGAGATTTACTTTTCAGTTTTGTTGGTGCACTTCTTTATTGTTAATGTAAGTTCAGTTGGTAGTGACTGCAAAGCAAAGGGTCAACATATTTTAAATAAATCTTCAGCATTTACACAAATAGGTCATTTGAATATCTCATTCACACAGGAAAGTAATGTTTAAGAGCCAGAAGTCTCTCTGTAGTCTTTAAAGCATGGTAAAATGGTTGGTCCTAGGCACTCTGAAAGACTCAGAATTACAACTCTTGTTTTTGTGTCTTAGCCTTCTTTCCTTTCATTGTTTCTCTTACCTCTTACCACTTACAGACAAGTGTCCTTGCCTGCCTTCCAATCTAGCTTTCATCTACCTAAACTACTAGAAGCATGATGAATGCCGTAGTTTTTTGGTCTACCTACTTATTGGCATATTTAGGTCAAAATATCCAAAAAGTCTATTAATTTTACATGCATCTACTATTTGTTTTAAGAAACTGTCTTACATTTTTATACCATCCATCATACCTATAATCAAAGCTATAAAGTTTCAAGAGCTAAAAAAATTAGGCTTCCTGTGATTCAGATTGAGTCCCAGGATATGGGTAAATACCTGATCTCCTTACTCAAAGAAGACTGCCGCATGACTCACTCAAATTCTCACATTCACCTGTAAAAGAGTTTTTCACAGCCTTAGCATTCCCCTTTGGAAGAATAGGAAGTGTCATTGGAGATCTAATTGCAGTACACCTCTCAACTTAGACTTTTAAGTATGCACTTAGATAAATTATTGTAAGAATTGCTGTGGTTTTAAGCACACAGAGGAGAATGCCTAATTAGTATACAGTGGCTATCTGCCTACATGCTGATACTAACTTTCGTTTTATCTCTCCTCAGGTTATCCATCATCATTTCACTGGGCTTCCAAACACCTTCTAATTTAGCAAAAACACAAAATGTACGAAAAACAGAATAACTTTAAATTGATTTTCTCACTCAATAGTGACAGAAAACCTCTGGCAGGCTCTCTGACTGGAAACTGAATACATCTTCAGTTTTTAAGAAAAAAAAAAAACACTGCTGGAACATTCTGTTCTACAGAACACTCCCACTCTCTCGCATGTGCTTATCAATAGTATCATCTTCATAGTGGTATTTTCTGTAGAAGGAACTAGAAAGGTACCAGCTGTTTGCTCCCTTTTCACAATGTATGAGTAATTTCATAACAATAAGTACTTCATCGACTGGCAGAAAGCAAATGAACTTGGCAGCTCGGGACCTAATATTCAGACAGAAAGAGAAAAGTTTCCATATATTTCAAGAAAATTCTAACAATTTCTTTGGAAAGAGTTCCATCTCTGTCAAAGATGTTCTTTTTTCCTTTAATTTTCTAGAAAGTTGTGTTTGTATGTTTGGTTGTTGTTGGTGGTGGTG
>VXAL01015079.1:3030-13535 GCA_013399475.1 Chauna torquata
CTCCTAGCTTTCTTGCCAGAATCCTAAATTAGACATATTTGAAATAGAATTATTTGGAACGAATTTTCTAATGGTAATGTTTACAAATTTCCAGGTTGACAGATGCTAGAAAACTGGTGCAAACACTCAGTTGTGATTCTCTTCCCAAAGATTTTCATTCATCCTCACTCCTCTCAGACCACAATCAAAAAAGGCAAGTGTTTAGCTGTACTGTGTAAAGCTGTTTGTTTAAACAGCTGCCACTGGAAATGCCAGAGAAGTTAAATGGTGTTACAGGGTCACCTCTGTCCTGTCCTTGAGACACCCAATGCACACAGGTGAAACAGATACTGTATTCTAATCCATCACTACAGAGTTCTTTTGTCCAGTAGGTATTTTCCTGTTTTGCTCTTCTAATGCCTTTTCTCTCTTTATTTCATCGTCTCCCACACTCCTCATGGCAATAAAGATGAACTAGCTTGTCCCATCTTATTGGCAACCACTACTAGTTCATTTACTGAAAGAAATACTTAAGCAACGATAAGAGAAAATACCCATTTCACTCCAATGCTGTTGGTTGTGACAACTGTGGAAAATAATGACCTAAAATGATGATAGCACAAGAGCACTAAAGTATTCACGTTATTTACATGAAGACACATAATTAGGACACCAACTCTTGTGTTTATCTAACTGTGACAGATTTATTTCAGTTAATGTTTGATTTATATTTTAGGAAACATTTTTATAGGTAAACATGTTTTAACAGTAAAAACAAGCTTAGATTTCACTAAAGGAAGTAAATGGAGCTCCACAGGGAAATACTAACTGAAAATTGAAAGATGCCCTTAAAAGAATGAATTTAAACAAACTCCTGAACTTCAGATGTAAACCTGATCAGCCCTTAACCTGGTGCCAGAAGCTGATCTCATACTCTCTCACCTGAAACGATCACCCAGTTAGGAGACAAGTAGTTTGAATTTCTGAATGCTTTATAGAATCTTTAGCAGAATAATGTATTTTATTTGGAAAATGAAGCTTATGATATCTGTTTCATAGTAAGTACTAACAGTACCGGTATTTTATTCATGTTTCAGGTAATTGTAATGAACTGTTCAGTCTAAACCACTTACCTTGCAGAAATAAATATATATTTTGTATAGTTATTTTCCTTATTCATTCTTGTTCACCACATAGTCTAATTGGTATGAAAAAGATTCTCTCCTAATATTTATCTTTTGATCAACTTTATTATTTTTCCCACTATGGCCGAAATCCAGGCTCAAATATTTCAGAAGTAAAATGACCATAAACTTCAATAGAATTTTTGTGCGTGTCAAGAATGAAATTACTGAAATGACCTAGGTAAGCCTATTTTTTTACTAGTATATACATTAATAGGTATATAACTTTCACAGTTGTTACTAGGTTGCAAGAATAATATTCCTCCTGTCTTAAAAATACTCTGCCTTACCATTAACAGCATACTTAGTTCACCCAAGACAGAAAAAAATGTATGGGAAAGCAGAAAAGGGTGTTTACCAACTTGATAAAATATGGCAATAGGACATATAAAATAAGAATTTGTAGTGTAGGTTCTGCACCTGTGTTCATCTCAGAAAACATTTTTTGGAAGATAAAGACCTTCGGTATACGTGCAGAGTAATTTCAGACCTTGCAATAAAAATCTGAACTATACATGACGTAAACATGCTCATAGACTGCTGAAGTGAAAGCATTGAAAAAAATTCTATAGCTCAGGCATTAACTAAAGCTAATTTAATTACTTAATCATGATTAATATCAATAACTGAATTTGAACCAGATTTGAACTGTGTGAGTCTAGCTTTTTCTCGGGAACAGACACCATTTTTATCACTCTGGAACAATGGCATAAACTATTGTAAAACAAATATTACCTGGAAGATTTAGGTTTAGACTGTAGCAAAGGGGACCGGTACCTTTTCTACAAGACTGTGACTGCTGAGTCTTAATGATTTAGGTTCAGCAGAGATAATCTAGAAATAAATGTCCCTGGACCTCCCTAACGTTATCATTTTTACTGAAATTAATATTTTGTAAAACAGACATGTAATTTTATTATTCATAAATGCATACTGCTCTAGGATTAAACATTAATGGCTTGTTTTCTGAAGAGCATCTTCAGCTTCCATGAATTTCACTGGGATTTGGTGGTTAATCATCATTTTAATTTTTAGCGGAGATGAAGTAGAACACTAAGCTTTTCTTAACACAGGATTCTGAAATTTGCCCCACTGAAAACTGAATTTTCTGCCCATGGTTTATTTTGCCACATATATATAAAAACACTGGGTGGGAGAAAAAACTCTTAAGACAACATGAACTCTGGTAACTTTTTCCCATTCAATGTCATTTGATGCAGCTTTATTTATTATTGTATTGTGCTTAATCTGTTATTGGAATAAAACCTCCTTTTTCTCTAAAGGATGACACACTAGTCTCTGAAAATTTTCATGTGACCAAATTAAACTATTCCAAATTAAGTAATGTCTCAAATTGGCATTAAAATGAACATGCAGTATTTGAGGTAAGAAAAATGTTTTTTGTGTAGTGGAAAGCAGTTATGCTTCATCTTTTTTAGTTTATGCTCTCAACTACATCACATCTTATTAACAAAATTGTTCACAGAATATTCCTTTTTGTAGATCTATATATATGTACATATATTTATCTTACATATATATCATACATCTATATGTACACACATTTGTCACATTGTTGCTGGATACTGAATACTACGTATCTGTGAGAAAATCACAATTTTATGACAATCTATCATGATAGAGAGAATCAATTCTTATATGGTTATGTATCCTTTTGACAGACTTTCCCAACAAAAACTGGTGAAAAGTAAAATCAGGGGGAGCATGATCATTCTAATTCGACACTTCAATATCAGAATTATATTAGCTCCAACAAACATAAGAAATGCAATTCTGTCATCAAGCCACATATTAAAAGGCAGCATCTTCTATGTTTATTCAGTGAATAATAGTCAATTGCAAGATATACAATACAGCTAGATCCTCATTGCTCTATAACAATAACTTTCAAATATTAAATAACTTTGTCATTGTATACATCATTAATTACAAATGAAAAATGCAGAAATTTTCTATTTCTTTTGCTTTAAAAATAAATTCATTTCTGTATTTTTATTATATGTTTTTATTCAGTTGGTGGTCAACATAGAAAATCTCTGTGAAAGTTATTTTTGCTGATATATGCATGTGTTCAAGTGAGTAGTTTGAGTTTTCATTTTTCTTTTGTATTTTCAAGTCTTGAACAAACAGTTAACTAATCCTCACAACATCCCTGTGAGGTAGGTACTTACACTGTATTAGAAAAAAAGAAAAAAAGGAGTCAAGAAATTCACTTTGTTTCAATGATTCAGCAAAGCCAAAATGAAACAATAAAAAGGCTTCTCCTTATTCTGACTTGAGCCATGAAAATACACTGCCTCTCATTAGTTTCAGTAGTTTCTGTAAACCTTCTAACATATTTCATGTGAATATCACCATGGTCATTGTCAAGATAAATGGGGAAATGAAAAGTATACAGTAATTATCCTGTACACATGTAAATTTCATTGAATAATGTCCTCATTCCATAGATAAATATTGACAAGTAGCCTTCTTGCGTGAAATATTTCAGAATACTTAAACATTTAACCATTAAGAGAATATACATATATGATACAAATAATATATTTTAACAATAAAAATACGTGTAATGGTTACATGACTAAAAAGTTAATGAGTGAATTCCATTGACCAATTCAACAGCACATGTGCTGATTTAACTACTTTACATATTTTAAAGAAAAATATGCTAATATGTACTTTTATAGATTTGCTGGTAAAATTTTATAACGGATATACTTTCCCTCTGTCATGGTAGATGTTGGGTGACATAAAAACACAATGATAGCACGATGTTTTATATAAATTGCATGCACATTCTTATTTCTTTCTTATCCAAAGAACAAATATATTCATTATAAAAAAGACTTATTTACAAGACAAAGTGAAGCCTGCTCTAGCTCCACACCAATATAAATGATTTGCAACTGATAACATTCATCAACTTTAATATAAACCATAGTAATCTGAGAAGATTAATCAGATTGAACAGCATTTAATAACATACAAACTAAAGTTAATGTTTCTCTGATTGTTTCTGTTAACTGCATAGCTATCCCAGTTATTGTTTTTATATATACATTATGTAACTTAATAGTTGAAAAGTTCAAAATAAAAACAGGTTAATAGACTCAGTACATTAGAGGACTGTATTGACCAAAAGGGTGTACATTATTGCTGATTTTTGGAACATCTTATCCTTTTTTAAAATATGGTTAACCATATATGAAGTAGAAAGAACATGTTTTGGTTTTAGATGTTCATTTTCCTGTCAGTATGGACTCTCTGTAATCCAGGAGCATTTAAAAATAAATAAAATTGTATTTTGTTGAAACACCTCTTTTCCATTAGCATTTTTAAGTCTACAAAAGAGCACATAATGCAACAACTTCCTTGATATCAAACAGCTATCAACCTTCTCTTAAGTCCTCTAAAATCAAAAGGTCAAAAGTCAATAAGCACAGTAGTAGGAATGACAAGCAAAAAACCACAAAAGCAATCTTTTGCAACCTTCCACAGGGGTAATTTGCCCAATATCTATTTTGATCATAAGCCTAGAATAGTGACAGTTTATTTCCATTTTATTTATCCAGTTACTGAAGTATGTATAAACTACCAAGAATAATTATATTTTATACTTAATTAAACCCTTCAAAATCAGAAGACATTAAGTTGGCTCAGAAAATGATGTTTTCATCCTGTTCAATTTAAAAGTATTTAAAAGTTTCTTGTAAAAACTCCTTTGTGACTTCAAGCATTTGAAGAAGAGGCCATGTATACATAATACAAGAGGAAATTTTTTAATCTCTTCCTAAAGTAGGTACAAAATGTATTATGGATAAATAAAAAAAACAATTAAAATTGGCATGGGATGGGTAGTTTGAAAGTAACAGTTTTTCTGATTTACACATTTACTGAACAAAATACATGCATGGCAAACTGACTTTTTTAAACTGGAAAATGTTATGGAAAAATAATGAGGCAACAGAAATAAACACAAGCTTTTCATTGCTGAGTTTTCTGTAATTGGTTGATTTAACTTAAGGGCAATTTTAAGACCAAAGCAGCGAACTGTTGTATTAGAATATAAAGATTCCCCCACTTGCAAACAATAGGGTTTTTCTTATTAATATCTGAAGAGTTGACACTGACCCTGAGGCTCTCAGTGTTAGTAGGATTCTGTTAGTAGTAGCAGTTGCAAACATATGAGTTTGCCAGTAACAACTCACAATTTGTGCATAGTTGAGTCTTCGAAACTGAGCAAATTTGCTCTCAAAATCTCGCCAGCGCTTGCTGAGCTGTATCAGGGTTGGCTCCACTGCTTTTGCAGCCCCATCCTTAGACAAGCGTTCAGCCTGCCTGTGCACCGCATTCAGATCTTCCTTCTTCTTCTCCAATTCTCCACCAATCTCCTAGTGAGCAAAATCAATACAGGGCCCAGGACAGTTAGCTAACTAGATCAATCAACTTAAAATTAGCAAAATATTTCTGTCAGAAACTCCATTTCAATTTTATTGTTACAATTAAAATCTACAGCTATTTCTTCTCTTACAGTTAAACAAAACAAAAATAACTGAGATTGAGGAACCTTCTTGGAGATTAGCTGTAGATACTCTAACAATTAGTACACTGAAAACTAGTTAGCAAAGGCCAACAGTTTCTACTTCCTGATTCTTGCTAGTACATTGTGACGGGCAATTGGAGATTTTTTTTTTTTTTTTATCAATAAGGGTCAGCATATTCAGGACAAACAGTGTTCAGATAGTTTACAAATATGTTATTTGAATCCTTAATAAATTACTTAACTCCTATTTTACTCTGTGGGAAACTTAACAGAGAATGAAGCAAAGAAAGACGATGCAAAATAAACTAGGAAAACCTTTGACAGTATGTAAATAAATCTATAGAGATTGACAGTGACATATGAATATGTTCTGATGAAAATGAATGTGCTAACATGAGATAGAGGTCATCCATATATCGGTAAGTCATTTGTTCATCTGGAACAAAGATACATAAAATCAATTACAATTTTTACTAAAAAACATTTAATGCTTCTTAATACATTGTACACTCCATATTGACAAAAAAATTTATTTAGTGAGTTTCAAATCATTTATATAACATTCCATATAACAAATGAATACAAGATAGAGTACAACAAAGAAATGTCAATTTGAATACAGATTGTTATGGTTTGTTTTACTATAAATCAGAAATAAAGTACTAAACTGATAGTTCTCTACATCTATTAGAATATTTGTTGTATTTCCATCTTTTAAATTAAGAAATTATTACTCAAAAAGATCTACCATTACCATCCCAAAACAACATTACCTTTAGCTTCTGCTCATCTTTGTGGTCTGGTAGACTGGCTAACTTTTTCTCAATGTCATCCAGCCATGTCATTAGGTCATCAGCCTGCCTCTTGTATTGATACCATTGATGAGAAATCTCTAAAGCCTTTTTTCTTCTTTGAGACCTCAAGTCCTGTTCACAGTGCAGACATTATTAGAATACGAATTAAAGGCTTATAAAATATGAATTGCTATGTGTGCACACTGAAGGGAAAAAGTCAAAAGTACACAAGGCTACTATTTTTAAGTAAATGTTGATACTTAAACCAAGTATGTAAGTATTTGAACACAGAGTACTTTCATCAGTTTAACAGATTATTTTTTCTGTTAAAGGTAGTTGAATAAACCAGAGATAGTCACCAATATTCAAAGAAGTTAAAACTCTTACATAAATATTAATATTCTTATATATAAAACACTTCTGCTCAGAATACTCACTGGACAGATGGAAACACAGCCCACTTAGTATATCGCCATAAGTGGACTTCCTGTGTTTTGTGGTCTCCTGTGAAATTCTAGCCTGCATACAAATTCTGTAGCTATTCAAAAGAAAATCATTTCAATGCAGAAATGCATGTAATGTCAAATTTCCTTTCTCTAAATTAAAGACCATTTATATACCAAATGTCTTGTGTTTATGACTCAGCCGTACAAAAATATTAGAACTTCTCCTTAACAGGACATTCAAAAATGTTATTCTCTTGTAAGTATTACATACTCTATTTGAACTTGTTTTAACTGCTTAGCTTCACTCATGAAGAATTCAGAAAATTTTCACTACTATGACTTCTATTAAGAAGTAACTTAAAAAAAATTACTTATACATTTTATATAAAAATACTTGGAATAATTTTCTTCAACTGTTCTTGAATTTTATTTGACAAGGTTGATTGCCTTAAATGAGCCTCCCAAAAGAAAATCAATCACTCCATAAAAACAGCCAATAAGGATCTGGTCAACAGCATAGCTCTAAAAACTGTTTTCTTGTTTCTCCTCAGAAGAAATTATGAATTAGTTCCATTTAACTTGGAAAAGTCCAAGACAACCATAACAGATATCAAGTTTCTTTTAAATGTGGGCAAAACAATTATATATTTCAGCTATTCTTTTACTGAATTCACACAGATCTGCAAAACTGTAAAAATTAGAATGAAATCCACAGGAAGCAAAAGATGCTGCTTGAAAATAAGTAACAATAAAATGTAACCATGCCATGTTCCTACAGACATGAAGAACTAAATGGAACATTTTAAGAGAAAGAAAAATTCTTCCTGAAAAAAAGATGAAAAATTCTGCTACAGTAGCCAGAGCCTACGCCTCCAGGTAGGTGACAAAGGTGACCTTCCAACTACAAAATTCTTCCTTTCCTCATTTTTATTTTTCCCTGGGAAGATGACACTCCCAATTACATCTCTCAGCTTGCCCAAACAGCATTCGCTGTGGATGTTTCTAGGTACATTATCATATGGTTATACCTCCAGGTTTGAAATAACACAGAATTTAGATACATAACTTCAGTTTTCAGCCTCTTAGCTGCTAGGTCTATTGATATTGCCATTTACCCTATCACTATTTTAAACAGGCTGGAGACACTTTTCCACCTAAAAGAGGACAGCATGTAAATTTTTTACTAAAGAATTAAAACAACTTATTCATTGCAACAAGTATGTTCTACAGCTGTAAATCTAAGTTCATGAGGTCTGATTGTAGCTAGGTTCTTGATTGCTGTTGGAGAAATATAAAACATGCATAATGTGTTAAAAAAAGTCATTATCATCAAAGATTTCTTTGCAGTCCAACTGGCAATCACCTGGTTGTAAAACTAAGGATAAAGCAGTACTTGTTAAACTGGATATTTAAAATGTCTGTTCCAAGGCATCAAAAGAAGTGTACAAGCAAATATATGTTTATGGCTGAACAGTTTCAAATGACTTATCTCTAAATAGTAATGAGGATTCATTTAACTTTGCCCTGAAATGAAGAAAAAAATGGTTTTAGTTGCATGTGCTTATAATTGTAGCTCCTATACCTTGAGAGCATTATGTTTAGTCTGCAACAGCTGTTGTTTTATCTTTATTTCCTCCCGTTTTCTCTCGTCTGTGACTCTTTTTTGAAGCGTGTCGCCCCTTTGTAGCAATTCTTTCACTGTGCTCTCATCATCTTCACTCTGATTTAAAAAAAAAAAAAAAAAGTAAAATGGGCATTTAATCTAACTATTACTTAAGTACTAGGAGATTTAGACATGTAAACCTACACTTCCTCTGCTAAAGTAAACATCTAAAGGCTACCTTTGGTTCTATACTGAAGACCCAATAGCTTTTACTTACTTTCTATAACATATGTAGACACTTGAGAAGTACACGTAAAATCTCACTTGAACAACTATGGATGTCTGATATTAGATCTTACAGAGCATCCAGGATAACATTCAAGGCAAAAAGGTAAATTATTTTTTACTTTAAAACAGAAAGAATAGCTATATCTCAAATATTCTACATAATTGTGAGTATTCACTGAAATGGCAAGTATGCTGGGGGAACATGTGATTCCTAAGCATTTCATAAAACAGTATCATCACAATACAAAACAGCTATTCTGGTATTGAAAATGATACTACTATGCATTTTTTACAGACAAGGTGAATCTATGCAATAGATTGTAAGAGACTGTATCTCTTGAACCATGCTAAACACTCCATGTAAAGAAACAGAACAAAATACGCTCAAGCAGTGGAACATTACCCTATCAAACTTAATTCACTTAGAATTTACCACCACAGTAAATACTGCCTCAAAGTGTTTATGTTTTGCCTGTGTTAAAAAAAAAATCATGTAAAGGTTCCTTTCAGCATTGATATGAAATAGCTATCTTTGAAGAATTCCCTGAAAGGAAAAATAATATTAATTCTTTATATTGCTTGTAAAGAAATATCTATTTGATCTTGCTGAGGATTCATGAAGAGATGATTCATCCTAAAGTTGAATCTCTGTTATTGGCCATGCAAGAAAAGTCATTCCTCTGAAAATCACTCTGGAGAGAACACATCACAGTGGCAACAGTAGCAAAGCACAGGAGTATTTAATTTTTTTTTTTTTTTAATATGCATACACGGTTTTACTACTCACAAATAGCAAACATAAGTAATAAAACTTACCACAGCCACAAATATTATTCAGAATAGACAGTATGATCATATCTGTTAAGAACTAATCTGCACATGTTGCATTTCGTTCAATGATCATTACCTAGCATTTGTGTTTAGTGAATGACTTCTTTTACTATATTGCCTAATTAGATTCAGTATTCTGAGTTTTCTTGGTCCTTATACTGCAAGAGAGATTTTGGTATTCATTCCTTGATCTGTAATATTGCCTGTACTAGTATAGGTAACATTCCTGCTTTGCTTAGCGTTTTCACATGAGCTGAAAAATGTTTTTCTTATGAAATTAACTGTAAACTTATCAATAAAACTTTTAACTAATAAACTAACTTGGAACCTTTGAATTTATAATATATTAGCACAGTAAAATTTTGCCCAAGTCATATCTAAAGATCTTAATACAAATACGGAAGTTTCTCATTTTCACCTAGGTCTTTTTCATCTCTCTGCCTACTTCACTCAGACTTCCATTTCAACCAAATTACCATATCTTTATTGAAGTCCTCCTCTTTCAGATTCACCCCCTGCTGAATTTCAACCTCCAGTGGTTCAAGCAATTTTTGTATATCGAAGTCAAATTGCTCCAATTCCTTCAAAGGAATGAAGGGCTAAAATGGGAAAAATACAGAGATTATTTATTTAAATTACATATTTAATAGTTTTATTAGAAACATAAACCAGAAGAGACATCTGTTCTACCCCCTATTGCTAAAGTAATGATAGATTTTCCGTAAGATGAAAAAATATCTACACCACACAACTCAAACTACCCACAGATACAAATAAAGATCAGTATTTAACAATACTCTAGAGTTTTCATATAAG
>VXAL01015080.1:0-13614 GCA_013399475.1 Chauna torquata
GAAGGGGAAGGGGAAGGAAGGGGAAAGGACCCCTCCGAGGGCTGGCTGCAGGCAGCCGCCACCTCTCTCTTGCGCTCTCTGCCCGAGGGATGTCCGCATCTTCTGCGCCTCCTGGATGTAAAAAATCCATATTTTGCCTTGAGCTCACCGATGTGGCTGATAACATCAGCCTCTTCTGGTTTCTCTACAGCTGCACCAAATGCACCTTGTGGTTTCCTGCCTTTTTATTTTGTTTTTAAGCCCTTCCCTTGCCCTGGGACGCCTGCCGCAGCCCCCGAGCTGCCGGCAACCAGCGCAGCAGCCCCTTCCTCCGCCCTGCGCTGCTGCGGGCGCACCGCATCCTGCGCTGGCACCGATCTGCAAGCGTAAGGGCAAAGGACGAAAATCAAAACTGCCATAAACTCTTTTTTTTTTTTTTTTGGAAATGTCAGCAACGGCCTTTCAGAGCTCCCAAAAGCTGAAAGCTGCTGGAGCACTTGGCGGGTTTGGGGAGTGTGAGTGTGGCACAGTGGCTCTGGGAGAAAGATTCAGACTTATTATTCAAAATCATATCAAAGATATCAATATTCATCTATTTAACTTGAAAATCATGCTCAGAAATGCCCGCAGCTCTGAAAAGATGTTTTCTTCATTACTTTTACTTAGAGATATCACATGCTGTTTATTCTTGGCCATATGCATGTAGTGGACCAAATTCATTAAAGATGTATATGTTATACAATCCCACAGAGCGACTTTAAACACTAATGAATTTTATTTGACTTGGCAATGTAGCAGTGGGGATTTGACTCATCAAGATGTAAATTAAGAGTAAATAGAGAAAAAGTATTTCTCTGCATACATCTGAATTTACATTTCCTCATTTTAATAGATTAGTTACTATTAGTTCTCTGTCTCAAATTAATAAGTGCTCTAGGGGGAATTTGGGCAAGAGTAACCAAGAGGATTAGTGTACTGAAGGGCTAATGCACGGAGAAACTTTGTTCAGTATCTCTGATAATACATCTGCGTAGACAGAAACAAGGTGGTTTGAGTAATAAAGCGTGCGTATTTGTGGCTGGGGAGGCTTGCGATGTGTAAACGTGGTAGTACCGCTCCTGCTGAAGTGCGAGCTTGTACTGGCAACGCTCAGTGCTTAGGCATGGTATGAGGTACCAGCTGAGAATTCATGCTAGCTTTTGCTTCACTGTATGCAAAAACCAGAGAGAAACGAGATGTCAGAAGCTTCACGTGCCTGGCCTGCTGTATCATCGAACTCCACGTGACTTAATGTACAGCTCGTGTTTGTCGCCCTTCTGAGACTCCAGCCTTTTCTCACCTCTTTCACAGGACACTGGATCTGGAGCTTTGTACCCAACCTTAGAGGCTAGGTCCCTAAAGTCTGGCTTTTAGGCAGTGTATCAGTTCTGCCTTTTTATCCTCGTAATGCAGTCATTCTTCCTCACAAGAAACAAAAGGGTGCTGGGGAAAACAACCGAAGGGGAGGAATGTGTCCTCACGATTAGCATTTCTTCACTTTGATGGGTATTTTCTTTTCAACACTTTTTGTCCGCTGTTATGCTCTGTTCTTGTTTGTATGTTGCCTGCTTGGCTTATAAGCTTATTTGGGTAAGAAAGATCATTTTTTGGGAGTCCAGAAGCCATCTAACTCACTACAGCAATTCTGTCTATTAACTTACAGTGATTGTGGGGAGTTGTAGTGTGCTTACCAAATGTGGTAGTCATGTTATAGCCCCGATGGCCTAGGGATATAAGCAAGACAGATAAAAAATACAAAATGTTATATGAAAAGGAAGTCTTGTTTGTTATTAAAAGCATGTGTAAAATGATATTCAGAAAGTATTTGCTCATCACAAAATAGCTACCTTATTTTAGTAAATGCAGCTTGCCTTTTATTACAGCTCATACGAGTGGCTGAACTACACGTGATGCTACAAAAGCTATAACTCAGTTAACACAATCTACACATCTTTGTCTAGTTTTATCCTTGCTTTCCATGTGTACTATACAACTATTTCTAGTACACAACAGCTGTCTCTGATACAGATTTCAGGAAACAGACCAGCAACACCTAATTCAGAAAGTTCAGAAACATTGGCTAAGTTTACCATGTGAGACTCCCATCCATCTGAGAGCATCTTGAATTATTCGGTGCTTGGGCAGCTCATTTGGGACCATAGGCCCAGATCCCCAAATGTCCTCTGGGATCCTTGGGCACCTGACTCTTGTTTAGTTATTTCTCTTTGGGCAGTGCGAGGTAAATATCCAAGTACCTTTAGATGTTGGGCCTCATTTTTTTTCTTAGGTGTTATATCAAAGATGTCTCATTGCAAACGGCAGTGTACATTTGCTGGAAAGTAAATGGACAAGAATATGCTGCTTCTAAAAAAGGAATTTCAGCTGTTCTGGTCAAGTGTCCTGCTCTGCCCTTGCAGAGAACTGAGCTCCATTTTTCAATGGGCAGGAGGTGAGTGTTGTAGAAGTCAAGGTTTCTGCTCCTGAGAACAGGACAGAAGCATCGGTCCGTTGAAAAGGTACTTATAGCCTTCAAGGTTAATCCCATACAGCTTTCTGCAGTTGGAAGGAAAGAAGAGAAACCTGAGAAAGAACAGTATGGGTCAGGGTGGGGTGGGAGGGCACGGCAAGAATGAGAAGAGGGAGGCATGCGTCTGAGATATCCAGGGTCATATATATGTCAGTATATGACTGGGCAGCTGACATCATGTTCTCAAAACTCGTGTTGTAAATAACGTGACAGTAGAAAGAACCATAGCAGAGGGGTTCCTTATGAGAATGGGAGGGTGGAAGTTCTGCACTTGGCTGCAGTAGAAACTAGTTTCGGCTGCACTGGAACTGTTCACTGATGCTGTGCCACTCAGAAGGACTTCTTTGAGAGCAGTTATTATGTCTTTATAAAAATCCTGAGGGTGAACTGACTTTTCATTGTAGTCATAATTAAAATAGTTGCTTTCATTACATTTATTCGTTTATTTCTAAATTTGGATGGCTACTGCAGGAGCAGGTGCAGCATATAACACACGTCTAACCGACTGGCCTATCCCAACATCCCAGAAATCAGCGCCTTGCCCAGCTCAGACCAAGTCTGAGTGAAGAAATGGGCCTTGTGTTGTCTCCCAGAGCTCAACAGGTCAGTCAAGGGCTCCCTGTAAGGCAGGAAGCGATCTGCACAGGAGCCTTCCCGTAACGACGGATGTGTTCCCAGAAGCTCTAACTGAAGAATTATTGTTCATCGTACTCTTGTCGGAATTTCTGTTTTATCATGCAGAAGGCAATTACATGAAAATAGCTTAGAATATACAGATTATTGCTGTCACGTGGGTATGCACACTAATTGCATTTGCTAACTGAAGAAACGAGACAAGGCTAATTTGCAGAATTATGTTTTTAACTCTGTATGTATGTTCTCCTGCCAGAACTGCTTTCTACAATATGTATGTTCACTTGCTACGTAACTAGAAAAGTTGTCCTCAGTGAAAGTTTTGTAGCTTGTGATTGTCTCTGCTCCTGCTTTTTGAGCCCTGGATCTCCAAGGAAGGAAAACAGGCATGTCATGTGAAAACCCCCTAAAGTTTGTACTTGATATTTTAACTTCCTTTTGCAAGGCAGCTGCTTCATTTGCACATGTGGGAATCTGGTGAGCCATACAATCTTAGGCTGAGGATTTCTATTCACTAGGGATTAGCTGAACTGTTTTCCTAAATCAGTCACCAGATCTGGATTCCAAATTAACAAAGTGGTACTGAGCAATAATGTAGACTCTAGGTAGCAGCTTTGCAAATTGCTTCAGTGAAAGCATTATAAAAGCAGGCTGTCTAACTGCCTTAGCTTTAGTGCAGTGAACTCTGAGAACTAGCGGACTTACTGAATTTATAACAACTAAAAAGCTCAGGTTCATTCAATTCCAAGGATCCTGAATGAGAAACACTGGTCTTTGTACAATTCCTCCAAACACAACTACTCCCAGCAAAAAGTGTAGAAGATGCAGGATGACTGTATCCTGGAGAATAGCGTTAGAAGGGAGCTCAGAGATCATTGAGCCTCTCCCTGTGCCCCACTGACCTGCTACCCCTTTGTCTTGCCGGACGGATGTTTGCCTAGCCCACTCCTAAAGATGTCCAGGGACGGAGATTTCACACCCTTCCCGTGCAATCTACGCCAGTCTTTAACCATCCTTCATGTCAGAAGGCTTTTCTCGGCATGTTTTCCGTAGTCATCTCTAGACTAAACCATACCAGTCCTTTCACATTTTCTTCATAGGGGTCACATTTTTTTTGACCTCTGACCATTCTTATCTCTCCTTTCTCAACTCTGTCCAGTCTTTCTTTTGCCGTGTCTGAAACTAGGCTCAGCATTCCAGCTAAGGCCGCTGCTGAGGGAGCAGAGAGCTCAAGCCTCCGAAAGACTGTCCTACTCTTTATGTAGCCCACTGTGGGTTTGCCTTTTTTTTTGCAGCAGCAGCATAGTTGTTTATACCCTGGCTGTGCTCCCTTAGCTACTTTTCCACAGCACTACCGTCTTACCAATTCTTGCCTAGCTTGTATTTGTACACTGTGAAAGTACGGAACTTTGCGTATCTCCCTACTGATTTGCCACCTACTTCTAAGACTGTTTCTCCAGTTTGCCAAGATAACCTGAGTTTCAGTCCTATCTTCCAGTGAGTTGGCAATCTCTATTAGCTTGGAATTATCTGCTGTAACAAATAAATGTATTTTATCTTCCATCATTCAGGTTGTTAATGGAAATATTGAAAAGCCCCAAACTTACTCTATGCACCCTTCCATTTCAGTAATTCACTGTTGATAAATGCTTGTAGTGAAGGACTTCCCAGCCAGTTTGCAGTCATCGTGTACTAGTTTCCTCTAAACTGTGTTTCTCTGTCTTGGGTAGAAGAATAATACATGTCAGTGTAATAACAGTCAAGATACGACGCCTCCTGCTTCTCCCATCTGTTATCCTGTTGCAGAAGGAAACTAGATTAGTATGTCACCACCTAGTCTCATCCAAAATAGATTATCTATGCATAAATCAAGACTCGATAAGGCCTGGAGCAACAATTGCTGAACTATGGCCTCAAGTGAAGGCACTGTCTGTGAATGGAGGCATCAGCCTGGCTGAAATCTTATTGAAGGAGCGGGGCTCACGACCTGAAGAACATCTGGCAAAGTTTATGTGGTATCACAGTGTGGGCAGTGGGGTTGCTACAGCAGTCTTATGTGAGACACTGCCCTACAGCTTTTTCCCTCTGTCTTTTCTGCAGATGAGTATGGTGTCTTGAGACACTAGTGTTTGAAACAAGTAACATTCAGGTGATATTTGTAGTGAAAGAAAAAGAAAACAGTTGGATCTTTGGAACACACCAAAAGCAACACAAGCCATTAAAATATGATTTTTTTTTTTCCAGATATGTAAAGAAAGTGCAATGAAGATGTTCTGTACAGGGACAGGGGAAGTGCAACATGCATCCAGACATCTGAAACCTACAGTAATTAACTTGATCATCTGTAGTAGGGCATGCCAAGATGAAACAAATATTAGGCTAACAGAAAACTTAGCATGCATTAATATAATTTATCTTCAGAGGTGTATAGTGTACATTTCATGTCACATTACACTTCCTTATAGTCAGAGGAGAGAAATACGTACTTTCAGTATATAATTCATCTAGTCAGTTTTAGGGAGGAATTGCACCCAGAAGTACCCTTTTGTGTACAGTGTGATCTGACAGGTCAGATGTAGACGTCTGTATTTTAGATGTTTAAAGTTAAGTTACGCAATTTTTGCTTTTTGTGTCGTGCACAAATTCCACAAGTCACACAAATCACTTCTGGTCTCTGTCAATTATTATGAATAGAGGGGCAAAACTTCCACATTGGGAATGCTGCTTCAATTTGAATTTTAGGAAAGTTTGGTGTCAGCAAGGCACTATTTTAAATGTACAGTATCCAAATGTCTCCTATTATAACCCAGTATACAAGGATGGGCTTCTTGTCTGCTGGATATATCACTTCTCTCATAACTACCATCATTCCTCTTGTTGCCTAGTTAGGAATTGTGGGTTTACATGGAGCCTCTATTCACCCTGAAAAAATCTTAAGAAAAAAAGAAGTCTTTATGGCTTGCAGTAGGGAGCTCCTGTTAAGAAACTACCACTGTTGGAGTTCTTGGCATCAAAAACTCCTTTCCGTGAGACAAGGAAGTTAATCTCAATAGATTTCTAATGCAGATATACTAAATAGTATTAAACACCTGTGCAGATAATACTTGTACAGAATTTAAATCCAATTATATGATAGTTATATATACTACATAATGTATACTGTATACTATATACTATGTACTATATATTATATACTATATACTAAATATAATAGTTTACTTCACTTAGTTGATCCGGATTAATTTTCTCAAAGCACCTTGTGTAGACAGATCCTGAGCATGTTTTTGACGGAGCTAGAAGACAGAGCTAACCTGCCTGTGCTACACCTGTGGATGTGGAGGGTGTCACTGATGGAGCTCCAGATGACAGTGCCTGCCCTGGATCTGCTGGCTTCTATGTTGCAGTTTGTAGTGCGTTACAGAAGCCAAAACCAGCGTGGGAATTCTGTTGTAATCTGATTGATCTGATGGCCGTGTTAATTTATAATGTCACAGATATTAACTCCTGGTGGTACGTGTGACTACTCTTTTAGGGTTGGCATATACAAGGCCAATGTGCTGACAAATAATTTTGAAGAGGATTTTTCCCAAGGCTCGTAGAAGAGCCATTGCATGTATCCAAGTATAGCAGTTTGCAGGGCACGAGTGACACCATTTACACTGGATTTTTTCCCGAAGTTCTATGATACGCATAAGAATGTCTAATGTGAAACTGAATTTGAAAATTCAACTGAATTCTAAAACTTGGTAAAAACTCTTAGGAAATAGATAACAGTGAGATCACAATTCATTGCAGAAAGGCAGGTGCAGCCCACACAAATGCAAAAGAACACTTGGCTTTAAAATGTGAATTGCCATGTTTATACTTCTCCTCCTCCTGAACATTGCTTTGCCAGAAGGCTGTCTAATGCTGCCGTAGGACCCCACAGAAATAGTGGGGATATGCTTGGGCCTTCTAGACCAAGTTACAGGGTATTTTTCTGACCCTGAGCCAGAGTCATTGAAATTTAATGCCAGAAAATTGCCTTAATTCAGTGCAAATGATTGGCATAGTTTCTGAGAAGATACAAGGTCTTAACAGTTATGTTAGAAGATTAAGAAGCTGCAGTTTTCATGGTGATCTCCCAGCCCATCTGTTTTGAAAAGATCAAAGAATGAAGTCATCCTTCTGGGTCTGCGTTAACATCATTCTGCAGGGAAGGCACTGAAGACAAGGAAAGTGATCTTTACATATGGCAGAGATGCTGCTGCTTCATTCGTTCCTGTTAGGAAGTTTTCTTTGGTATCTTTGTTTCAGAGAGCTTGCAGGCAGCTTAAAAAGATACAGTAACACTGCATGAAATGGTGTGCACTGTTTTGTATCGCTATTTGCTATGTAATATGCATGAATTTACTGTGCTAGGTAATTGATGTGGCTGTAAATGCAAGTCTGGTTTTTATACAGTAAATGAGGAAATCGCTCAGTTTGTATGTACAGATTCAACAATTATGTTGACGAGTAGTTACATGCATGTCTTTTTTAATTTGCACGTGGTCATCTGTTTTTAAAATGTAAAAGAAGGCCATTTAAAAGAAGGTTTTTGTCTTAAGAACAGGTAAATATTACTGGGTGGTGTTATTTAGAAGAATGAAATAAGTCAAGGTGTTCTCATTGGATATGCCACACTTATAGTCAAAGGCAAGTGATATTTTTGTTTCTGTATCTCTAAGATGGATCGTTATCACAGAATTATAGAAACCAGTGCTAGAGCAGATCTGAGGTCCTCTACTCCTTCCCTCTGAACAAGGCAGAATTAAATATACCCATGTTCTCCTTAACAGGTATTTCACTAATGTGCTATCTAAGACCTCCAAGAATGGAAATTTCAGAACCTCTCGAGGTGGTTTACTCCAGTGCATTTTGGAAATCTCCTTTTTGACGTGCAGTTTAGGTGAACAAGCCTGCTCTATAAACCGAATCCCTTTTGCTGCAGGTTAAACCTATTGCTCTCTCTTCTGTCTCTTGCCTTGAAATGGCTTGAGAATAACTTATTTTTCTTGACCTCCAGCCCTTCTTACAGCTTTGCTTTTTGTAAAAGTGAATCTTTCCTGATGCGTAGTGTCCAAATCTGTATGCGATGCAATCTGTGCCAAACAGAATGGAAAGATTCCTTAATATGCCTTGTAAGGCGCACTTCCCATCATACATCCTAGTATTATGACCGCTTTTTTTTCGTAACAACATGACATTGGTGATTAATCTTCGGATTATGCAGGTACAATCCTAGGGTAATTTTTTCAGAGCTGCTGCTCAGCCTATCATCCCTCGCACTCTGTGCGTTGCCTAAGCGTAGAGCTTTATTCTTGTCTCAGTAGAATTGCCCTGCTTTGTTTTCAGACCATTTCTCCATTTTGTTAAGATCATTTAGTTCATTACTAAACTGGCCTGGAATATACAGACCTAACTGCCAGTGAAAGCTGTGAAGCCTGGGAGAGATACTAGATGTTTCCCTTTGGGGTAATTGTAGGTGTCCACAAGTGAGTTCGGTGTCTAAGTGACCTCTGTAGCCAATGCAGTCAATGGAGCTTAGGGACACTTCATATCACCCTTATGTTGACAACTACGTCTGGTCAACTGAACAGATCATTCATTGTGCCCTTCATCATTAGTTAATGTTAATTCAGTGTAAACATATCAAATGAAGACTATAGGCCTACTCTAGCTTGGAAGACCAATTGAAATAACATAATAAATGTCTCTGAGAAAGACATTACAGCGATTTTATAGCTTGTGCAGTAGGAACTGGAAGTAGGAGCCTCAATTACGCCTTCCTTTCTCATCTCTTTGTTCACATGGAACAGCTCTGCCTCTCACCTGCCTACTCCTTGTTTTTCCTTATGAAAATATTGTGGAGGAATCTAGTTACAAAGCAAGATAAAAAGCTTATTTTTCTCTAAGCCTGTTAAAACACAGAGCATATACTTGCTCTGCACAGAACTCCATCTGCGGATGAGAAGCAGCCCCCCGTTCTGCAGATCTCTGCCTTTTGGTTCCTTGGCAAAGAAGCAGAACAGCCCTGGTGTTTGCTTGGATTTATTAGTCAGGGATAGCTTGTTACTACTGTACTTTATAGTTGCTGTATTTTCTGTTATGGTAAGTGTGTCTCTGTGTTTGTAGGCAAATAAATAAAATTGTAGTTAATATATTTGCAATTTCTTTTAATGGTCAGCTTTATGAGATGGCGGCCATAACTGATGTTTTACTCTTGAGAAATAGGCCAGAATCCTCCCAAATGTGCAGTTTGCCATTCATTATGAATGCCCAAAGAAGACTTGGAAGTCAAAATTGTCAGTCTTTGTAATGTGGAAGACTATGATGATAGTATCACCTCATAGATGCATCTGTGTCACCAGGCGCCATTGTTTTCTTCTTCCAAAATGCAGATATCTAGGGTGGGATTCTTCTAATCTAAATGTAGATGTCTGCAATATGTATATTTGCATCAAAGTGTGCCACCTTAGGTAACATTTATAGTCAGTGGAGAGGAGTAGATAATTCTGGGGAGTTATTAATCTGACCTGGTTTTGACATTTCCTTTATGATGAGAAGAACCACATGCTAGAATAGTCTACGTCTCTCCAGTGACCAAATGAATTTCACCTCTAGTGTCCTGTTAATGGGAGGGCTGATCCTGGGTGCAAAACGAGGCCACCCCCCATCATTGGCTGCACCCAAGGCCAGTGTTTCCAGGGGACCAGTGCAGTAGCAGCAGTCAGCTGTCACTGAAGCCCACAAAGAAAGGGAGGACAGCTCTTAGCTAGCCTTTCAGTCATCCGCACTGGTACCAGCTGAAAGAGGGAAGGCCACAAAGCTCTGAGGCAGACTGAGCCAGCCCATGGCAGCTGGCACTGCAACAGGCAGCAGAGGCTGAATTCGCGGAAGCAAAAGCAAAACTAATTTTCATTTTCAGATCTTCAGTATCTTTCCAGTCACTGGTAAAACCGTCTTCTTCAAGGAACATAATGTCTCAATATTTTTGTCTAATACTATATTGACATCTCCTTCTTCTGCCTCTGATGGTGTTGATGTTCTCAGATGATATCTCTGCACTAGATTCACTCTAGAAGTGCAAAGAAATACACATATTTCTAGGGAGAAAGTCCTCTCCTTGGCTTTCTGTTTGGCTACAGTAAGTGTTTTTCGTCATAGGTTGCAATGAGGAGCTACAATCCAGATGATCCTTCTGGTGTCTTTGTTGTCAAGAGAAAAACGATCTATCAAAGCCCATTTAGTGGGAACTTCAGTCAGACACTTACAAGTGCTGATTCTTCATTATTTTCTCATTATGTGGTTCTTAGGTTTCTAAAGGTCTTGACATACATTCTCTACCAATACAAAAAAATCCCTCCTCATGAGATTTAAGCATGTTACTTTTATCTTTAATGGAGCCATGTTTGAGCTGCTGTCATCACGTTCACTAAATCATCTGTCAATGAAATCCACATTTTTAGTAGCCATTACCTCAGCTCACGGATAAATAAAGTCCTAGCTTTCATGTCTAATCCTCCATATTATTTTCAGGTGGATAGGGTAACTCTGAGGCAATGTCTTAAATGTATTGTAAAGGTGGTTTCAGATTTCTTATTAATCAGTATATCCACTTACCAATATTTTTCCCAAGACCCAGTTCACTGGTAGGAGGATCAAAATGATGATCGTCCTTGAATGTTAGGAGGCCATTAACATAGTACTTGAGCTAGACAAAGCTCTTCTGCAAATCTGTGATGCTCTTTGGTCTCAAACAGCCTTTGTTGTACAGGAATGAGTCTAAAAAGATGTAGCAGCAGCTTCAAATGCATTCAAAATGAGTTAGCAAACTGCCTCAGAGCCACCTTTGATGTTATGAGATTAGATCCACCAACCCTTATCAAGGCATATGCAGCTAGAGCACAAGGTACTGCCACAGCACATGCTGGCTGAATTCCAGTAGCTGAGGGCTGTGGAGACACCACGCGACCACTGATACTCACACTTACGAAGCAGTACTGATGGTGGTAGCACAAAGGCTTGACGCTGCAGAAGGACACTGGTTCTTCCGTCTTTGTTCCAATGAATAGCTAGCATTTACTGGTCTGACCGCACTCCTAACGAAACACCCGGAAGGAGTTTCACAGGTGCCACAACTTGAAGAAAGAAGAGTGGTTACCTTCGTCACTGTAATTCTTTGACATGCTCTTTGTATGCAGCTCCCACTACCGGCCCCTCTGTTGCCCGGGTGGACGGCTCGTTGTCTGGACTGCGGGCGGCTGAAGAGCTGGGCGGTGATCTGTTTACACGCTTGTGGGAGGAAAAGCAGAGGTGAGCAGGTTATGCACACACCTTGCTGTGGACACATAGCAACATTAGAAACACTTGAATTCTTGTGCAGAAGAGACAGATCCATTTACAGTGGGTTTTACCTGCACAGAACACCCTGAAGTATTACAGCTATGAGTTTAGTAACCCTCTTTATTGTTCTTTCTACAACACTTCACATGAAAGACATTACTATACCTTTGCCAGGTATTCTCATTAATACTATTAGCAGCAAAGAGCATATGGCTGCTAGTACTGTTAAAGGGGGTCGTGAGTTTTTGCATAGAAATTATACCTCATTAGAAATCAGAAGCAGGATTTGTTTTGTGCGCTGCTAAATTTTCTTTATTAAACCCATTGCTCTATAGCGAGATTACATGCCAACCCACAGAAGTCCTTCAGAGTTGTTATTTTGAAGTTGTATCAATGAACTGTTTATTCTGAAGCCTTTCAAATGTATATGCATGTGCATTATACACATATTTACTATATATGTATATATGTAGTGACAAAGCAAGTAGTTAGTACATTTTATGGGTCCAGCCTGGAGTTCTGCATACATGAACTTGTGTGTGGTCAAGGAGGCTTGCATATTTTTGAACTCAAAGTTGGCCTAATAAAAGATATCAGACTACAGTGCTTGCTTTGTCAACCCTGTTTTCCTGGTTCAAAATGACTTGCAAGATTAATTTTCAATTTTTAACATAAAAACTGAGAAAAAGAAATGTTTGCTTACTGCAAGGAGTTGATTCCGTGTTAATGACCCTGAAGGAGGTTTGTACACAAGGTAAGGATTGTTGCCAATTTGATGTATATTCATGTTACAGAATATGAAAATATGAAGTTACACCATCTTGAGGATTTTGTTTTTATAAGTAGGATTGGTTAAAAAAAACTTTAAGTAATCATACCGTGCGTTTGATGGTGGAAATTAGTATGAATGTTTCTGGCAGTGGAACGATGTGATGTGGTTATGCGTTTCTGTTTTCACTGCCTGCTCAATATTGGCCTTCTACAAATACAGATTACCATGTCGGTGGAAGGAATTTACAGCTTTGGCCCCCTTGTCTCACTCTGTGTTACAGCACCTTTTTTGTACTTTACATTACATATCACCCCAACTATATTTTTCTGACAGAAAAAGGAAATGTCTGTGGACTGAGACCCTGAAAACGCGCGAGCTTTACTATTTAATTGGATGAAATGAGTATTATTTCCCACTTACCTTGATTTCCTGCGGGGGTAAAAATCTCGCTCTTTTGAAATCAGTAGCAAACTTTCTGCTGAGTGCGACAGGATGGAGAGTTCACCAGCGATTCCTTACCAGCTAGTGATGTCCCATATTGGAAGCCCAGAAAAAAATACCTTAATGATAAATACGGTAGAGAAAATACTTAAAAAAAAGTATTTTTTAGAGCTGTCAAATAAAACCCACAATTAAAATCTGAGCTGAATACAAAAGCTACACATATGATATGTTTAATGTTATTCGTTTTGGGGCCTCATGGCCCAAATAGTTCAAGCTGCAAGACCCATTTGTGTTCTGTGGCCTGTTACACTGCATCCCTTACTTACCTCATCTTGTGGGCAAGGAGCTGCTTGCTCTGACTTCATGGAATTGCAGCTGTATTTGTGGAGTGCTCTCGTCCTTTGGCACTCCCTCCCCTGTACATTAATAGGCTTTGAATGCACCAGCATTTTCCCTGGAAGCAAACTTCAAAATTTGTCTTTAATCCTGATGCAATGCATATTCAGAATTTTTTCTTTTCCTGGAGTTTAGTTCCAGAGGAAAGCACACTTGCCTGGTGCTCCCACCAGCCAGCTGCGGTTCATAACAATAATTAACAGATACTGCAGCAGAAAGAGGGAGTAGGGAAATGCAGCCCAGCAGCTTCAGCTATGTGGTTCTGTTCATGTCTACAGATTCCAAAGTGCTTAACAAACAATATTGCAGGCAGGACGGGCAGCTCTGCCCACAAGGAAGTTTTCCTAATGCTTCCTGCTATAAGATTCTGTTCTCAGTTGTTAAGAGCATTGCCAAAATCATATTTGGGTCAAATATATTTATATTGGTTGTCATTCTCTAGGATTTTTTTTTTTTT